>ML664163.1:15759965-15946800 GCA_007570785.1 Antilocapra americana | reverse complement strand
ATATATATATATATATATATATATATATATATATATATATATAATACACTCTATGGAATATTGACATCATGCTAAAATGGTATCTTAGGGTAATAAAATTACATTTTAATACTGAATGTTTAGTATGTGCTTCCCTGATGGTTCAAATGGTAAAGAGTCTGCCTGTAATCCAGGAGACATGGGTTTGATCCCTGGGTCAGGAAGATCCCCTGGAGAAGGAAACGGCAATCCACTCCAGTATTCTTGCCTGGAGAATTTAATGGACAGAGGAGCCTGGCAGGCTACAGTCCTTGGTATCACAAAAAGTCAGACATGACTGAGTGAGTAACACACATGCCCATGTTCTTCCAGAATCAAATAATTAAAATTGTTCTTATTTTCAAATTTTCAATGACATTTTACAAACAGGGATTTTTTCTTTTTAATTGGCAATAGTTCAGTTTGAGGCATCGTTAGATCATGGAAGGCTCTATCATGACACATAATATTTAGTATTAATAGTGGTGGATCATTTATTAAATGCCTTACACAGTGTCTAGAACATGGTAAGTAGGCATACCATTGGGCCAACCCAAATGTTTGTTGAATTAACTTTAAAAATATTATGGAGTGTCAAATGAATAGTTTTACCTTTGTCAACAAATATGGCCTGAATCCTGTGAATAATATATAATTTAGTTCCACTCAGATTAATGTTCCTCTCAAACATTTAGAGAGAGAATGTGCTTTATAAAGAAAAGTCTAATTTAACACATGACATAGTCCATGGCCTAGACCATAAAATAAACTCATTATTGTTTACTAAATGATAAATATTTTTAATGCAATATCACTACGGGTAATGAAAGAATCCTATGATATTGCCCTGCTGTGAAGGAAGGGAATACAAATATGGTAAATGACTTACTAAAATTTAAAGGGTTAGTAAATATCAAAGCCAAAAACAGGATTAAAATTTTTTCAGAAATGTTTTCCTTCTAAAACAGCCTGTACATAACAGATCAAGATATCTTGAAGCAAAATGTTGTTCTTTGTTTCTTTGTTTTTAAGGAATGTTCCAGTTACTATGGTTACATAATTTCATTTAGTGGCTTAAAACTCTCAAACTCATTTATCTCCCAAGTTTTCCATCGGTCAAGAATTCACACATAGCATAGAGCAGAGAGAAGTTGTTTGGGCTTCAGATTGAAGACTCAAAGCTTGAGGGTTGGAATCATCTGAATGTTTATTCACTCACATCTACTGATTAATACTGGCTATCATATGGGGACATAACTGGGCTATTGGCAGGGGCACTTCCACATGGGGTGTCTTCCTGGCATGGGCTGCTTCACAACGCTGTGACTAGTTCTAAATCCAAGCATCTTAAGGAAGGGGAAAGAGAAAGAAACCTATCAAGAATTGTGACACGTTTGAGATTTTACCCTTCTTACAAGACAACTGGTTAGCCTGTCACACTTTCAGGATGCTGATGGAAGACATGAGGTTTCTGGGTTTGAGACAATGGACAATTTGGCACTTCCAGCAGTACACAGAGTGTCATCCATCATTTTCACATGCTGATTTCACAAGTCCTAATTTCTATAGAGTAAGAGAAAGAGTCACGTCATACTTGCATATGCAGTGCATTGCTGAATGTAAGGACACCTGCATTTAAGGAAACTTAGCTTTTATAATGGGCTTCTAGCTAAACTGTCAAACATTTGTCTCAATGGAAGATATTTTTATCATGTTGGAGAGCAGAGATCCAACTCCCTTGTCCTCTGCTTTCCCTTGGTTAAGAATGGCTATAGAGAAAATTGGGATGTAAGTATCTTCAAGGATATAAAATAATTAAATGATGCTTCTTAAGTAAATATTTAAATGTGTGTGAAAATGCATATAAAATATGGTGAAATTTTTTATATGACAGTTTTTTTTAACTGGGGAAGTGTTTTTGTTTTTTGTTTTTTGTTTTTTTACTAAATCTGTATATAAATAGTGTAGAATTGATATTTTTATTAATTTGAGTTTTCCAATCTATAAGCATGGTAAGTTTCTCTATTTATTTAGGTACTTTTTTTGTCTTTCATTAGCATTTTATAGCTGTCATCATTGAGACTTTAATATATGTTTTAATTTATACCCAAGTATTTCATTTTCTTTGGCACAATTATAAGTGATATTGTGACTTTAATTCATTCCACATGTTAATTATTGGTTTCTAGAAAATGATTATTTTTTTTTCATTTTATATCCTGCTACTTTGTTGAACCCTTTTATTACTGGTATTTTTTAATTTTTATAGATGCTTTGGATTTTTCAATGTAGATAGTCTCACCATCTAAAAATAGTAACAACTTTATAGCTTCCTTTCCAATCTATGTCCTTTATTTCTTTCCCTTCCTTACTGTTCTCGCTACAACTTTTAGTACTATATTAAATAAGAGTGGTGTGTAAGCATCCTTGCCTTATTTCCAGTCTTAGGGATAAAGTATTCAGCCTTTCATCTAAATATGATATGATGCTAGCTATAAAAATTTTTGTGATGCTTTTTCTCAAATTGAGAAACTTCTCCTCTACTCTTACTTTTCTTAATTTTTTCATGAAGATGTGTTAGAATTTTTCAGGTGGTGCTTTTCTCCCTCAGTTGGTAGGATCATGTGATTTTATTTCTTAGCCTGTTTATCTGTTGATTATATGGATTGATTTTTGAATATTGAACCAATTTTCATACCTTGAACAAACCTCCCTTGCTTGTGGTATAAAATTATTTAATACATTCCTGGATTCAACACTAAAGCTTTGTTGAGAATTTTGCATCTGAGTTCCTGAGAGACATGCAGATGTACTTATTTTTCCTCTCATCCTACATTTTTTCTCTAATTTCCTTGTTGGGCTTTTGGTGTTAGTCTTCATTAAAAACAAACAAACAAAAAAAATTAGGGCTTCCCTGGTGGCTTAACTGGTAAAGGATCCACCTGCAGTGTGGGAGATCTGGGTTCGATCCCTGGGTTGGAAAGATTCCCTGAAGAAGGGGAAGGCTACCCACTCCACTATTCTGGCCTGGAGAATTCCATGGACTGTATAGTCCATGTGGTCATGAAGTGTCAGACACTACTGAGTGACTTTCACTTTTTATAAAATAAATTGAAGATTATCCCTTCCTTTTTTTTTTTTTTTTTGTATTGGTTTTGCGATACAATGACATGTTATCGCCATGGGTTTACATATGCTCCCCCTCCAGAACCTCCCTCCCTCCTCCCTCCCTCCTCCCTCCTCCCGGGAAATCTCGATGTACCAGCCCCGAGCATCAGTCCTGGGCTGGCGATTGATTACACATATGATAATTAACATGTTTCAATACCATTCTCCCATATCATCCCACCCTTGCCCTCATCCACAGAGTCCACGAGTCTGTTCTATACATCCGCGTTCCTTTTGCTGTCTCCCATGCTGGGTTCTCATTACCGTCTTTCTAAATTCCATATATATGCGTTAGTATACTGTATTGTTATTTTCCCTTCTGGCTTACTTCACTCTGGATAATGGGCTCCAGTTCCGTCCACCTGAGTAGAACTGATTCAAATGAATTTTTTTTTTAATGCTGAGTAATATTCCATTGTGTATATGTACCACAGCTTTCTTATCCATTCGTCAGCTGATGGGCGTCTAGGTTGCTTCCATATCCTGGCTATTGTAAACAATGTGGCAATGAACATTGGGGTACACGTGTCTCTTTCAATTCTGGTTTCCTCGGTGTATATGCCCAGCAGTGAGATTGCTGGGTCATATGGCAGGTCTATAAGCATAAGACCAGAAACTATAAAACTCCTAGAGGAAAACATAGGCAAAACACTCTCTGACATAAGACAAAATGGGATCCTCCATGACCCACCTCCCAGAATATTGGAAATAAAAGCACGAATAAAAAATGGGACCTAATTAAAATTAAAAGCTTCTGCACAACAAAGGAAACTATAAGCAAGGTGAAAAGACAGCCTTCAGAATGGGAGAAAATAATAGCCAATGAAGCAATGGACAAATAATTAATCTCAAAAATATACAAGCAACTCCTGCAGCTCAATTCTAGAAAAATAAACAACCCAGTCAAAAAGTGGGCCAAAGAACTTAACAGACATTTCTCCAAAGAAGACATAAAAATGGCTAACAAACACATGAAAAGATGCTCAACATCACTCATTATCAGAGAAATGCAAATCAAAACCACAATGAGGTACCACTTTACACCAGTCAGAATGGCTGCAATCCAAAAATCTACAAGCAATAAATGCTGGAGAGGATGTGGAGAAAAGGGAACTCTCTTACACTGTTGGTGGGAATGCAAACTAGTACAGCCACTATGGAAAACACTGTGGAGGTTCCTTAAAAAACTGCAAATAGACCTATCCCTTCCTTTTTCATTTCTAGAAGAGATTCTATAAAATTGTGTTAATTCATTTTTAAGTGTTCATAGAATTCTCCAGTGAAATTATCTAGACCTGGAGATTTATTTCTCAGGTGATCTTAAATTATTAATTCAGTTTATTTCTTAATGGTTTTGGGACTATTCAGTTCATCTGTTTCATTTTGAGACTTGATAATTTGTAGTCTTTGAGAAATGTATCCATTTTAATGAATTGTCACATTTATGAGTATAAGGTTGTTGGCAGTATTCTCTTGTCTTTCTAATGAATATGGGGTCTGGAATACAATTTGTCTTATTATTAACATTTATTATTTACATCTTTACTATTTTCATTTTTTAGTGTTTCTAGAGTTTAATATCTTTATTATTTTCAGGGAGGAAGAAACATCTTTTTTTAAATTAATTTATTTATTTTTTCCTTTATATTATTGTGTTGTTTTGCCATGCATTGATATGAATCCACCATGGATATACATGTGTTCCCCTTCCAGAACCTCCCTCCCAATTCCATCCCTCTAGGTCATAACAGTGCACCAGCCCTGAGCACCCTGTTTCATGCATCAAACCTGGGCTGGTGATTCATTTCACATATGATAATTTACATGTTTCAATGCCGTTCTCCCATATCATCTCACCCTTGTCCTCTCCCATAGGGTGCAAAAGACTGTTCTATACATCTGCCTCTCTTTTGCTGACTCACATACAAGGTTATCGTTACCATCTTTCTAAATTCCATATATATGCATTAGTATACTGTATTGTTGTTTTTCCTTCTGGCTTACTTCACTCTGTATAATAGGCTCCAGTTTCGTCCACCTGAGTAGAACTGATTCAAATGTATTCTTTTTAATGGCTGAGTAATATTCCATTGTGTATATGTACCACTGCTTTCTTATCCATTTGTCAGTTGATGGGCATCTAGGTTGCTTCCATGTCCTGGCTATTGTAAACAGTGCAGCGATGAACACTGGGGTACACTTGTCTCTTTCATTTCTGGTTTCCTTGTGTGTATGCCCAGCAGTGGGATTGCTGGGTCATATGGCAATTCTATTTGCATTTTTTTAAGGAATCTCCACACTGTTCTCCATAGTGGCTGTACTAGTTTGCATTCCCACCAACAGTGTAAGAGGGTTCCCTTTTCTCCACATTCTCTCCAGCATTTATTCCTTGTATACTTTTGGATGGAAGCCATTCTGACTGGTGTAAAGTGGTACCTCATTGTGGTTTTGATTTGCATTTCTCTGATAATGAGTGATGTTGAGCATCTTTTCATGTGTTTGTTAGCCATTTTTATGTCTTCTTTGGAGAGATGTCTGTTTAGTTCTTTGGCCCATTTTTTGATTGGGTCGTTTATTTTTCTAGTTGCTTGTATATTTTTGAGATTAATTATTTGTCCGTTGCTTCATTGGCTATTATTTTCTCCCATTCTGAAGGCCGCCTTTTCACCTTGCTTTTAGTTTCCTTTGTTATGCAGAAGCTTTTAATTTTAATTAGGTCCCATTTGCTTATTTTTTCTTTTATTTCCAATATTCTGGGAGGTGGGTCATGGAGGATTTACATTATTTTACATCTTTACTATTTTCATTTTTAAGTCTTTCTAGAGTTTAAACCTTTCTAAAGTTTAAATCTTTATTATTTTCAGGGAGGAAGAAACACCTTTTTTTTTCATTATTTCTTCTATTGTTTCTTATTTTGAGTTTCACTGGTATTTTCTCTTATCTTTATTATTTATTTCCCCCTACTTGCTTCAGAGTATTTTGTTGCTGTTGTTCTTTTTCTAGTTTCTTGAATTAAGAACTTGGATTATTAATTTCATTTCTTTTACTCCCTTTAAAATAAGCATATGGCTCTATAATTTTCTTTTATTGTTACCTTAGGGACATCTCATTAATATTAATACATTTTGTTTTGTTTTACTTTTCATTCATTCTCTATATGTTTTATTTCCTTTGAATCTTACTCTTTTAAACATGAATTATTTAAAAGTATGTTATATATTTTCTTTCTGCCATTATTTATTATTTGATTTTGTAATAATTAGAGATTATACACTGTATGATTTCTCTTATTTCAAATTTGTTGAAGACTCTTTCATGACCTAAGGCATGGCCTGCCTTGGTAAGTGGTCTGTGGACACATCACTACAATGCTGTCTTGGGGGGATGTTCTTATCAGATCTTGGTTAGTAGAGCTTTCAGATATTTTGTATTATTGCTTACTTTTGTCCATTTCTTCTTTATATTGCCTAAAGTGGGGCTTTGAATGTCCCAACTATAATTGTGAATTTTCTTATTTCTTCTTTCAGTTCTATCCATTTTTGCTCCATGTGTTTAGAAGTTCTGTTGTTGGTGTAGAGGCACATTTAGAATAACTATGTCTCATTGGCAAATTAATCCCTTTACTACCAATAAGTACCTCTCTTTTTCTTTACTAAATTCCTTTATTCTGAAATCACTTTATATGATACAAAAATAGCTACTCACTTTTAAAATTAATTTTTGTGTAATATATTTTCTTTCATCATTTATTAATATCATGTTTATGTCATTATATTTGAAGTAACTTTGTCTAAATTCCATATATCTGGATATTGATTTAGTATCCACTTTGCCAATCTCTGTCTTTTAATTGATGCATTTAGATGACTTATTTGTAAATTAATTATATTATGACTTGTCTATCAATTTACTGTTTTTTCCTGTGTTTTCTCACTGTTTCTCATTCTGCACTTTCTCTTTTCTTCCTTATAACTTAGTATTTTATTTGAATTACATTTTGTGTCTTTTTTTAATGTTTTGAGTAGAACACTGTATAATTTTCTTAGTAGTTGCTCAAGGTATTGTAATAAACATTTGTAATTATGAACATATATATAAATTCTGATAATGTTCAGGTGAATACATTATCTTCTTTTTACATATATGAAAAGAAAATTGGCCTAGATTTTTTTATAGGTCCTTCATATTATAAAATTCTTTAATATGTGATGGATATTCAGTATTTTAGTATAATTAATATAATTTAGTATAATTAGTATAATGTGTAATTCAATATTATACATTTATTATAACTTTAAAATTATAGTTATGTTTGGAAAAAACCTGTATGTCTTTTCTACTTTATTGATTTTTAAGTGAAAAAGAATACATATATTTGCATTTATATATGTATGTATATCAGTTAAAACAATTTTTGAAATGGTTGTATATAGATATAGGAATTAATAGTAAAATATGATTTACTGTTCATGCTACCAAGCAGAGTCTTTTGAACTGGCCTGTCCGGAGTTTAAAGAGTTAATTGAAAACAATTCAGATCCCTCTTGATTGGTTGTAATAATTCTGGATTATTTGACATATGGGAGGAATTCTGTTCTTTCTTTTCCAAAAAAAAGCATCTTCATTTGATTTTTGTATATTTTGCATTTTTGCTGTATTAATAAATGCATCAACTTTAAAACCTATAAAAATCACTGCTATAATATAAGCTCACATCTGTGAGTCATTTATTTGGTTGTAAGATCACTGAACAACTGAGACAATACAAACAAAACACGAAATTAGCTGAGTTATATCTCAGTACTAACAGAAAACAAAAATTCCATGAGTTTAAGCAAAAAATACTGTGTTTTTTCCCTGTTTGCTTCTTTCAGGATATCTGCTGTGTGTCACGCATGATTCCAGGTCCTTGGACATGTTGATGAAATAGAAAGGAAAAGAATGTAGTGACACTGAAGCTAATGTTGAAGCCTGAAAAAGATACCAGTCCTATTGGCCTCTCAGAGAGTTCAGATGCTAGGATGATTTGCTCTTCCCACAATCTAGGCATTGTTAAATAAACCCACATTCCTTCAGTAAACTGCATTTTTTCTTGGTTCTATACATTCTGAAACAGTCTAGAGGGCAGCCTTAGTTATTACACTCTGGAAGATTGGCTCAGAAAATTTATTTATATGTCCCCAGGTAAGTGGAACACTAAAGAGCTTTTTTAAAAGTGACTATGTTGAATGGACAAGAGAATAAACATGAATATCATCAGATATTATATGTTACTGTGGGCTTCCCTCGTAGCTCAGCTGGTAAAGAATACACCTTCAATGAAGGAGATCCCAGTTTGATTTCTGGCTCAGGAAGATCCCCTGGAGAAGGGATAAGCTACCTATCCAGTATTCTAGGGCTTCCCCAGTGGTTCAGAGGGTAAAGAGTCCACCTGCAATGCGGGAGACCTGAGTTTGATCCCTGGCATGGCAACCCACTCCAGTATTCTTGCCTGGACAATTGTCATGGACAGAGGAGCCTGGCAGGCTACAGCCTATGGGGTCACAAAGAGTCAGATACAACTGAGTGTCTAAGCACAGCACATATATGTTAGTGTAAATATTTCCTGTTATGCTTGTTAATGAGTACTGTGGTGGAAATGAATCAGGATTTAGGTTCAAACAAACCTGAATTCAAGACTCTTTGTGCGTGTGTATTTGGTCATGCCCAACTCTCTGTGTCCCCATGGACTATAGCCCACCAGGCACCTTTGTCCATGAAATTTTCCAGGCAAGAACTCTGTAGTGACTTGCCATTTCCTACTTGAGAGGATCTTCCCCACCCAGGGATCAAACCTGCCTTTCTTACATCTCTTGCACCGACAGGAAGATACTTTACCACTGCAAGACCTGGGAAGCCCTCAAGACCCTTACTATTAGCTATTTTTATTAGATGAACTCAATGCTGGCTGAATTCCATATATTCAGTTTATTTATTGTGTATATAAAACAATTACATCAAACTAATAGAGTTGAAAAAGTAAAATGGAACATTATAGGTAAGGTGTTTTCGTTAGTTCACCTACTCACAAGGTACTTTCCTTATCCCTATTTACTTATCTTGGTTCAGTTTAAAGCCTGGTTTTAGGATTTATGTTCACCAGAATTGAACTCTGCAGGAAATGAGCTTAAAAGTTAAATTCTGGGAAGCCATTTGTGAGCCATTGTTAAATGTTTGGCCAACTCTGATAATAATTTTTTAACATTAAAACTCACTAATAATTATTTTCAAAATGCAGAACGAACTTCTTCCTATTTCTCATTGTCAATAAAATAACTTTTGTTTTTGACATTTGAAGTACGCAATAATAAAAATTATATAAGGTAGACAGTTTCCTTCAGTGACTTTCTATGGGAGCTAAATTTCAGTCCCAACTTAAATAATACAAAATTCAATTTCCGTTGCCTGCTATTAAATTATAGGCTCTATATTTCTGATTTACAGTGGACTACATACACTGAGAGGCCTGGAAATGTTGTTTCAAATAAGGAGATATTAAGTGTGGTAAATGGCCATTGCATAAGCATAGTTTCCTGTTATGTAGGACACATAAATTATTAGATTTAGTCTGAAATGTTTGAAAATGTTTCCAACATCTTTTAACAATTAAAAGGGGGAAAAAAAGTGAGGCTCTGAGAAGATCTGATTCATTCACAGCAAATCTGTATTCTGATTAAAAGAACTATTTGATCCTAAACAGTAAGTGCATGGAAACAAGTTGGCCAGCTATTTGATTCAATGTGGTTGTTAGAAAAGAAAATATGGCTCTTATGCGAGTTTTAGCCTGTGTAGCTTTGTGATTGTGTTTGTTTACCCGTGGTGGAAATCTCCTTATTAAATTGTGGGCAAAAGTCACTTTTATGGTTTTTTTTTTTTTTTAACAGTAACTGCTTATTTCAGGAAGCATTAGATTAAAATGTTAGATGCAGATCTCTGGGGTTGATCTCAAAACAGAACTAGAGCACATTGCCATGATATTTAGACATGTGCAGGAGACAGACAATTTCCTAAAGGACTGGATGCAATTTCTTCTTTTAGTTCTGAAACCTATTTTGACCATTTTTTTCTATCTTTACTAAAGATATGGGCACATACATCAAAAGATGAGGTTTGATGAAGCCTCTCCTAATTTTTCAAGAATGCAGCAACTGAAATATACACGGTTGTAAAACATTACTTAAAAATAAAAAACTCAGTATTCTGTTTACAGATGTGCTGTTGTCAGTTGGTCTGTTCTCATTAGCTGTTATATTATCAACACTGTTAGCAACATGGCACTGATCTGGTATGTTTCCTCTTCTCCACCACTAGCTGTGTATTCCACTTGTTCCTGGGCCAGTTAAGCCATACATCTTGTGTACTAAACCATATGGAATATGTTTTTGCATGAACTTTCATGGTTAAGGACATTCGTCTTAGCCCCTAATTTTGCCTTCAAGGGATCTTTGCATCACTTAATGATATTGCTAACAGCATGTTTTTTCTCATGAAATTGGTCCTACACAGCTTTACTGAGGGCTCTACTGTTTTCTTTTCTAATAAAAACACATTCCTAATGGATGACAAAAGTGAAAGAGAGAGTGAAAAAGTTCGCTTAAAGCTCAACATTCAGAAATCTAAGATCATGGCATCCGGTCCCATCACTTCATGGCAAATAGATGGGGAAACAGTGGAAACAGTGGTTGGGGGTCTCCAAAATCACTGTAGATGGTGATTACAGCCATCAAATTAAAGGACACTTACTCCTTGGAAGGAAAGTTATGACCAACCTAGATAGCATATTTAAAAGCAGAGACATTACTTTGTCAACAAAGGTCCTTCTAGTCAAGGCTATGATTTTTCCAGTAGTCATGTATGGATGTGAGTGTTGGACTGGAAAGAAAGCTAAGCACTGAAGAATTGATGCTTTTGAACTGTGGTGTTGGAGAAGACTCTTGAGAGTCCCTTGGATGCAAGGGCATCCAACCAGTCCATCCTAAAGGAGATCAGTCCTGGGTGTTCATTGGAAGGACTGATGTTGAACTTGAAACTCCAATACTTTGGCCACCTGATGTGCAGAGCTGACTCACTGGAAAAGACCCTGATCTTGGGAAAGACTGAGGGCAGGCAGAGAAGGGGATGACAGACGATGAGATGGTTGGATGGCATCACCAACTCAATGGACATGAGTTTGGGTCAACTCTTGAGTTGGTGATGGACAGGGAGGCCTGGCATGCTGTAGTCCATGGGGTGGCAAAGAGTTGGACAAACTGAATGACTAAACTGAACTAAACTGAATGGATGAGTCTGTGTTTTACCTTTCTCTCTTTTGTCTTTATTGCTGTTCTTCCTCTCCCCTTCCCTTCCTCACTTCCTTATTTCTATTCATGTTTACTGGGTGCCAAATATCCACAAGATTTATGATATTCCAAATTGCAATCTATAAAGACTGTCTGCAAACTCTAAATGTAATTCACTTTTGTATTCAACTGTTTGTTTTCCATACCCTGTGAATTTCTTAAATTGTATATATTATTTACCAAAATATTTTACTTTCCAAATATTTTATTACAAGTAATATGATTCAGATTCAATTCTCTTAGATTTTTCTAAGAATATTCTTAATGAATCTTTCAAAAAATGTTCATATGCTTCATAAGTTAACAAAATAAAATGTTGATAGTTTTGTATTGAGATTCTAGATCTTCCTAGTTAAGAGATGTTCTTCAGTTTATTCATACATATATATATATATATGATAAGCACTTAGTCAAAATCAATTTTAATCACTTTTAACAAATATAGTAACATTAAATAGATAGGAAGGACAATGATATGTCATTGAAACTCTTAAAAACACTAGCAAATAAATATGAAATATGTGAAGTTATTAAATCAAATACAGTATATATTATTGTTTTCTTTTTATAATTTGTAAAAGATTTCTTTGTTAATGCAAAGATAAACTTTATTGAAAACATTCTGGACAATTAAAAAGTCTGAATGTAAACTATACTGCAGATTTTAGTCCTAGTTTTTCCCACTGGTAAATTGTCTAGTCTCATTTATTGCTAAATGCAGTGTTCAGATATGTTTCCAAGTCATTCCAAGCAATAAAGTTGAATATCCATTTAACAGTCTAAGTGAGAGTACATTGAATAGTGAATTAGAAATACTGGTATTTATTTACTCTTCCGAGTGTTTGTATTTACTTTTCAAAATGCACAATATCTGTTCAACAGAAATGTTACTGAATATCTATGGATGTTCAAGTACTGTGTATAATACACTAAAGACACAGATGGTTTCAATTCTGGTGGAGGATTCTACTTTTGTTGCTACTGAGAGTTTGAGAAGAAAATATTGTTCTTAGAAATGATAATGATAGACTTTGTTTTCAAAATCTAAATAAATAAAGTAATGGGCAAAACTGATACATTTAAATTATTGATGTGACGGCATTGATATTCCCCAAATGAAAATATAGTTAGTTCTACACTATACCTTGTTTTTATATCTCATAGATGAGATTTTGAAATGTGGAAGGTACATTTTGACTAAGAACTTTCATTGTATCAATCCAGTTCTACTAATGGCAGCTTGCTCAAGAAAATCATTATCCATTTTTAGAGAAGAAACAAATGGAGATGTAGGTGAGAGAAACATTTTGGCTTTCCATTCTAAAATACTAAATGTCCTATTTTCCCAATATCTCACCATGCAGAAACAAGACCAAACAATGCTCAGTATTCAATGGCAGTATTAAAGTTCTCAAATTTGAAAGAAAGACTCATTACCAATTTTGATTTTTAACTCTTCTGATGCAAGGGAGAGTGTTAATATTTTACTGACTGCTTTATATAGGACAACATTCCACAAAAAGTAACTCTTTTATTCCTTTATCATAATTATGATGTAGAGATTATTTTCTTTATTTTATAGAGGTAGAAACTAAGCCTTATAGAAGATCATACATTTGCCTAATGAAACAACTAGTAACTGACAACTAAGATTAAAAAGTTTTGTTGAGGTCTAACAGTTTTGTTTAGGTCTATCTCTAAATTGAAGAGATATACATAGTAGATGTTCATAGCAGCACTGTTCACAATAGCCAAGACAAGGAAGCAACTTAAATGTTCATTTTGAATGGACAAAAATATGTTATATATGAAAGTGAAAGCCTGGGGGAAGGGAGGAGGGAGGGAGGAGGGAGGGGGGTTCTGGAGGGGGAGCATATGTAAACCCATGGCGATATCATGTCATTGTATGGCAAAACTAATAAAAAAAATAAAGTAAAAGTGAAGTCGCTCAGTCATGTCCAACTCTTTGCTACCCAATGGACTGTTGCTGGCCAGGCTTCTCTGTTCATGGGATGCTCCAGGCAAGAATACTGGGGTGGGTAGCCATTCCTTTCTCCAGAGAATCTTCCTGACCCAGGACTCAGACCCAGGTCTGCATTGCAAGTGGTTTCTTTACCATCTGAGCTACCAGGGAAGTACTTTATGTCTAAAAGATGCCATTTGCAGTAGCATGAATGGACCTAGAGATTATCATACTAAGTCAGACAGAAAAATATTATGACATCACTTACATGTGGAATCTAAAAAAGATATGAATGAACTTATGTACAAAACAGAAATAGACTTACAGCCATAGAAAATATATTAATGGTTACCAAAGGGAAAGTTGGAGGAAGGATAAACTGGGAGCTTGGGATTAACAGATAAACATTATTAGATACAAAATGGATAAACATCAAGGACTTACTGTGTAGTACAGGGAACTATATTCAATATCTTATAATAATTTATAATGGAAGGGAATCTGAAGAGAATATATATATGAATATGCATGTAAACATATATATGTGTAACTGAATCACTTTCTGTACACCTGAAACTAATACACTGTAAATCAACTACACTTCAAAAAAAAAGCTATTTGTTTAGAAATAAATAAATTTTATTAAAGTAAGGTAGCTCAGCTAGTAAAGAATCCACCTGCAATTCTGGTTCAACTCCTGGGTTGGGAAGATCCCCTGGAGAAAGAACAGACTACCCACTCCAGTATATTCTTGGGCTTCCCTGGTGGCTCAGCTGGTAAAGAATTTGCCTGCAATTTGGGAGACCTGGGTTCTAAGCCAGAGTTGCAATGACCCCTTAGAGAAGGGAATAGCTACCCACTCTAGTATTCTTGTCTGGTGAATTCCATGGACAGAGGAGCCTGGCAGGCTACAGTCCATGGGGTCACAAAGACTTGGACACAACTGAGCAACTTTCACTTTCAAAGTAAAAATAAAAAAAAGTTGGTCTAACTTTAAATCCACTGCTTTACTTTCTCAAAGAATTGAAATCCTTTGATATTGTAAACTCACTGGTGGTTATAGATATTCTTTTTGTTTTTGTGTAATGGTTACCTTAAGATCTGAAATAATGCTCAGCAGACAGTAGAGTTTCAGTGGTTTATAATCAGCTGGTTAATCATTTTAATAGTTATTAAACACTCATGTTCCAAACACTATGCTCATAGTCTGGGATTTTTAAAAGAATAATAAATGAAATAAACTCCCATGAAGTTTTCCCTTATTCTTAAAATTTCTCCTCCTAATGAATCACAGGATATTTATACTTTAAAATTTTTTAAATCTACATTATACCTGTAAAAAGAGTCAGTTTTGCTGATTGCTTTCTCTACATTTCCAAAAGAAAAATTTATGTCACTTTGCTGTTTACACCGCTTTACTGTGCAAATTGATATAACTTCTATTTTGTTGGTAGATTATGTTGTTGCTGTTTTTCTTTTTTAAAGGACAGAAAAACTAACAGGCAAGTAACCTTGTAACACACTTCACACTCTTCAATTATTAAAAATTTTATAACATAAATTTTATGCATTCTGAGAGAGTTTCAATCTGAAATTCTGTATGGAAGTAGTGCTTTTAGATGAAAATTTCCAATCTGGCTTACTGGAAATTTTCAGCAATAAGTAAAATCTTAATGAATTTCCATCTGCAAGATTTTCACACACTTTTTATCAGGTACTAGAGAAACACTGAATGTTAATGTCCTCAAATTCTGCTGAACTGATGTACCATATAGCTCCTCTCATATTAAAATTTCACCCACTTAACTTCACCAGAAGTAGTGTTTTCACAATGCATGATAATGACAAAGACAGAATGACAGGAAGAGAGCAAAGTGCCATCAGGTTCAGAGTCTAAAGAATGAAAAGGAAAATCTCTCCTTTCTTTTTGGTATGTGTTACTTTTTTCATTTCAATAAAGAAAAATTATTACATTGGCAAAACACATTTTGAAATGCTCTTAAATTCTTCATTTCTAACTTAAATCAGAAAGCTTACTTCTGAAACTCTTAAGATATTTGTGTGTATATGAGTGTCATGGTAGAAAAAATACATATCATGTGAGATTGGCATGTTATTAAACTTTGCTATCAATAATATGCTTAACTGATGCCAGAAATTGAATAATTGTATTAATAACTGATACTCATGATATCTTGTACCTGAATTTTTCTTGTACAATTTTCTCTCATTGCCTTTCATGTTTTTTCTTTCCTTCTTGTTTTAAATAGCAGTTCAAACTTGGGTCGTGTGACCATATTATTAAGTCTATCATTCAAAACATTTATTAGGAAATTGGAAATTTAAAAATGACTTATGCATATATGTGCTGCCAGAGACGGAAGCGAAAGGCAAGGGGGTGTTTCTAAATATCTTCCAATAACAAAGAAAAAAACGGAAGTTATTTGGGATCTTAGAAAATGGTTAAAGAAAAAGTGAAACCTGAAACTAAGGAAACAAAAGTTTAGACAAGATAATCCCAACATCAGAGAGAGCATTTGTCATTGTCAGAACTCCAAAGAGCAATAAAGCTTTAATCCCTTTCATGGACCCCAGGCCTCATGGTCTAGTAATTCTTATGTCACCAAACCATCTTATGATCTGTATGAAATTACAGAGTGTCACCACTCTACATCTGCAATCTTAATGTTTCCGTCCTTTGATTGCATGACAAGAAAACTCTTGAACCAGAGCACTCCACTTCACAGGAATTGGATAGAACCAGCTGCTCATGATTTTAGAGTTTTTTATAAAGGTTTTTTACATCCAGGAGCCTTGTATGACCTGCATCTATTTTCAGAATTCTTCAGGAAAATCTTTGACTGCCTTTTAGTACTACAAACATTTTTTAAAATACTGAGAATGTTTTTCAAAGCTATCTATAGACTTCCTTCCTTCCTCTTGTTTCTTCAACTTTGTAATCGTTAAGAAATCTATAAAGTGACCATTTAAATTATGTTCACTGATTTCAAGGCATAACTTTTTTGATTGTTTCATTGCCTTCCCCTAAAGAAGCATTACTGTCTAGAATTAATATTTACCAAAATTGATTTCATAATGGATTACATGTGTATTTTTAAAAAAATTTTGTCGTGAAGTATCAAACGTGATTGTTGATGTTTTATTTGATATGAAAAAACTAAAGGGAGTTTAGAAATGTAATCAGTGGAAAAATAAATTTCAAATTATACCCAATTCTCACAAATTCCTTGTGCCCATTTTTTCTATTCCTGGAAATATAAACTTTTGCAAAACTCTCTGATAGCCTCATGAATGATCAATGATATTTTATTTAGCATCAATTTCCGTTTCACATACTGTGTCACACACTGTTCCATTAAAAGAGAACTGGTATCTGAACAAATGCTCATAATAAGAGCTATGCAGTTTATATATTTTGTCCAGTATTTTTCAGTAGAAAATGTTGTGATCTAAGTGTGTTAGAAATCAAAACAGGCAGGAACCCTCTATGCAAAAAAGAAAATTGAACTGGAGATTCAATTTTTCACAGGTACATTCAGTCATGTACCTGTGCTGTCTGTAGTAAACGGTTTTACATGCCAGTTTGTGCTTTCATTTTTTCCTACTGCAGACAAATTGTAGTTATCACATCAGTTTAAGTTATAGTTGATTCATTTCCAAGGATCACAATAAATGTGCATTGCTAATAATTATACCTACAAATTACCTACATTTAAAGAGAAACACAAAGAGCTCCTGGGGTCAGGAAAGATACTGGTTTACACAAAATGCTCTGCTTTGGAAAAAGCAGTAGTGGTACTGTGACTAACTGAATTTGGAAAATGTTATATGCTCTATACCTCTTAATGGTGAATCTCTATGCTTGCGTTCTTATTAAAGTCTCTAGAAAGTGCAGCTCTAAAACATCTGTTTAACTCTGCTCATTCCACATCATTCAGATTTATTTGACCACAGAACCCTTTTCACTAGGTATCTGTTTTGAAGAATCTCTGCTGGGAAACTACTCTGTACTGCATTGAATCACAGCAGAACATATTGTACTGACAGAGGTTGAGATGGTTTTGTAACATTTTAAGTTTAGAAAATTTTTGACAAAATATATCAAGTACACTGATTATCAAGAAACTTGTTATCTATCACAGTGTGCACATGTTGTGTCTCTTTAGAACTATTGATTTAGCAGGAAATCTAATGACTAGTCTTCTTTTAATTAAAATATTTTAGCATAAGGGAAGTTAAGATTTCTGAGAAGTAGTTTAATCAATGAGGACAGAATTAAATACTCATACTTCCCAGGATCCAGTGGTGTAGAACACAATTTTTACTTCATTATGCCTAAATTTATCTAGTGTTGTGGGCCTTTTGCCCTGGTAGCTCAGTTGGTTAAGAATCCTGCAATGCAGGAGACTCTGGTTCGATTCCTGGGTTGGGAAGATCCGCTGGAGAAGGGATAGGCTACCCACTTGGGTATTCCTGGGCTTCCCTGGTGGGTCAGCTGGTAAAGAATCCTCCTGCAATGTGGGAGACCTGGGTTTGATCCCTGAGCTGGGAAGATCTCCTGGAGAAGGGAAAGGCTACCCATTCCTGTTTTCTGGCCCAGATGGACCTGTAGTCCATGGGATTGCAGAGAGTCGGACATGACTGAGCAAGTTCCATGTGCCTTTTTATGTCTGTTATATAATACAAAGTGAATTTCTCTGAGAAGATGAATCATCTCAGATTTAGCTACTGTTGTGAAATCTTCCAGAGCTTCATATCAGGTAAGTGTGAGGCCATCTTGTCAACAACAACAGAGAACAAATGTTCAATTTCCATCTGATGAAAATGTATAGTTATTAGTAGTTTAACTTAAAAAGTAACTCTCTTCGATTAGAGGGATACTCAGTTTTGTTTGGAGTGAGTCACTTCATCCTGAAATGATGCCCAAAGACATTAAGAGACAACCAACCCAAACAGAATTGCTTACAAAGGCATTGCAATATAAATCACCGTGGGGCAGAACTGACCTGGCAACAGTGCCAGGATGAAGTTCCTTTGATAATTCAAACTTTCGCATGCACTGCTATAAATGTGAGATGTGATACCCCTTATGTCAGTGAAATTTTGATTTGCTTACCTTTGTTTACATTGCTGCAGGATTGATCCAGTCTCTTTTATGACTTAGTTTGATGTGGCTAAATGTGTGAACGGTTAATGCAGGAAGGGGGAAAAGGAGCAGTAGGAATCAATGCTGCTTGGACTAGGATTTACCTCAGCTTCACTTCCAGAATAGCAGGGAGAGAATTAGCACCATTCCTACTGCAGCCATCAGCAGCTCATGGTGCTTTCTCACTCAAGGATTAGACCTGCAGCTGTAGCAGCCACCTGGCTCTCCTTGGGGAGCTGGGTTGCTTCTCAGGGTGTAAGACTCAGAGGGAATGGGATCTGATTTCTGACCACCGTTTAGTTCTTTGAAACCCTACAGAGCTTCATATCGGGTAAGTGTGAGGCCACCTTGCAAACAATAATGGAAAACAAATATTCAGTCCATCTCCTCAGCGCTGGTTCATTGGTTGCCAACATATGCTATTATGCTTAGAATCATGATTTCTGACAGAAACTGGAAATGCAAACTCTGACACATAAAACTGAAGGCAGTGACCTATATCAGAATCAATTTGAGGGAAAAGCATCTTCATATACACAAACTCCCCCCTAAGATGCTATCTTTATCTATTACTTGTGACCTTACCCTGACCTCTTTTTAAAATCCTGTTGCCACGAACTAAAGCAATGAGGTCACTTCAGCTCTTCCTTGACAGCTTCCTGCTAACAGTTTAGATTCTTAAATAGTTCTGCATGTTTCTCTAGGCTGTTTCAACCAAACTAGTCAGTCATCCTGAGGTTTGCAATATAGATGCTACATTAAGGCTCTTCATGGCTAGAAAAATGACAGGTGATACTTACAAAGTCAAACTGAAATATGTCTCATTTTGTCACAATGTTTGGCAAAATTTCAATTGAACATCTTCAAAGAGATCTGTAGCGATTACACACAGTTTCCAAACAGGAGCATGGTCAGTGACAGAAGCAAAACTGCTTAAATGAAGGAAAAATGTGAGAATGTTAATTTATATCTACATTATCAGAATTGGTTGTGAAAATGTTTTCATACAAGGCATTTCATCAAGAATAACACATGGTATAAAGTGGGGGCCAGTGTTTATTTTTCAGTGAGGTTAATTCTGGCTCATTTTTAATGTGTATCTTCAGGCAACAAATGGGGTACAGCTGGCTAGTGACCTCTTGGAGAAATACTGAGCAGAGTTCTTCATTTGTCTAATATAAGAGATAGTGTATTACACAGAACTAGGGAAAATTCATCATCATGACAGGAAAAGATAAAGCATCTAATAACTGAGTGATACCATATGTAGACTCTTTCAAAAATATTTAGGACTCCTACCCTGTATAATAGCTATCTCAGTTTTATCTGCATCCACTCTTTTTGATACCTTGTTGCTGAAACCAACAATAAAAATTCAATGACTTCCTAAACTTTTTCTAGTGAAGTCCTGATTGATGGTTCTAGGAGTGAAGAGGTATGTGCAGGCAGGAGCTGAACCTTTATTTTCAAGTAGCATCAAGCCAGACACAAATCAGTCAAATCAGAACTTCCAGCTCTACAGACAGGCAGCTGTTTGTGGATAATAAAATGCTTCCACATATCATTTTTATCTTATATCAGGAGATGTAAGTGATTCCAGTCATCCTTGAATAAAACTGTACAGAATGAAATATTTATCACTTTATTTCAAAGTGATTTAACCTTTCAAAAATACTTAAACTCTATCAAACATAAATTTTCCTTGATACACATGTAAGGGAAAGAGGATTTCCCAGGCATGAAAGTGTGAAAACAATCATATGAGCTAGAGCATTCTTCAAATGTCTTATAGCATACCACCTGGACTCATTCCTACCAGAAATAAATATTTCTTGGGTCTCTAGTGCCCAAACTTCAAGTCCAAAAGACACTTGAAATAACTATTCAGACTTTGTCTTTGGGGAGCTTTCAATGTCGGGCTTGAGCTCTGAAACTCAAGTGACATCCTGATCATCCAGGGAATTAACCCCAGGGTCATGAGATGTAAGTTCTCAATAGCAGAATTGTTTTGCCACAATATAAGATGAAGAGTGAATACATAATAATGCCATGTGTGTTCTAGGTTGGAATGTTTTTTGATTAAACTATTCAGGTTTAGAAATAAGCTTTCATAAGCTCACAAGTTTTGATCATTCATAAGGGGTACAGACATTGTTTTAGAGTTTGTAGTCACATACCAACAAAATTAAGTTTTCTTATAGGAACATTGACTAAGTAAAATGATACCAGAGTTGGTTTCTGTGTGCGTGCACTTCTTCCTGCTAGGCTGCAGCTGTTACCAGTACAGAATTGCCTCTGAAATGGAACCATGGATCCCTGTTCAAAACAGGGCTCCCTGCTGCCATTTGTGGATGTGTCCTACACGATGTTATGAAAGAGGGTTCTCAAGCCTCAGATTTCTTATTTCAACAATTTCTTTCATCTGTTTTATCTTGCAGTTTAAATCAGAAGACGTTGTTGCTTGTCTAAGACAAGATGATACGTTATGTTGAAGGGGAAAAATCCACACAATGACAAGGATACAGCAAAAGCACAGGCTTCCATTTAATAACTGAGTGATACCACATGTAGAATCCTGAATGTTTACGAAACTGTGTGAGAGGGTTTATGGAATCAGGCCTTTCCCTGGAAGTGGAGACCTGTTTACAGATGTACTCCAGTAGAAAGGGAAGTATCTCTGGGCTTGATTAAAACGCTGTTTGGGAAAGCCTGACCAACTTGGATGGGCTTTTAATCTTCAATTCAAAAACAATATTAGTATCAAGTTTGTCTTTCCTGTTTCTTCATTGGAAAGTTGATTTAATTATTATGTTGCCATTTTGCACTTCACCTGGGCTTATCTTTTATGAATAAATGTACCTTTCCTTATATTTTGACATATTATGGAATTTATGTTGAGTTGTAGAAAATGTAATAGAAGAATGGGACCAGGAAAACAATTATCAGGTCATCATTTCAAGGCACAAGATGACCATAAAAATAATGTCTCATAGGTGATGATTTAGCTTCAGTTCTCTGTAGAACACGAGCAAGTGTCTTCCTGTTTGAGAGGTGAGGGAGCTGGACATCTGGTTCATCCCCCACCATCCTTGGAAGAGGCTTATGAAAATTGCTTGAGGAACCTGTGCTATGCTGGTCTAAGGTGTGGTTTTGTTTTGGTTGATTTGGGGTGGTTTTCTGTTTCTTCATATGAAATATTCTGAAAAACATGGTTAGAAATTTCCACTGGGCTTCCAAGGTGGCGCTAGTGGTTAAGAATCCACTTGCCAATGCAGGAGATGCAAGAGACATGGGTTCAGTCCCCAAGTAGGGAAGATTCCCTGGAATAGGAAATGGCAACACACTCCAGTATTTTTGCCTGGAAAATTCCATAGACAGAGGAGCCTGTCAGGCTACAGTCTATGGAGCTGCAAAGAGTTGAACATGACAGCAATGGAACACAGAAAAGTACATCAATTTTTAGTACACACAGCTCAGTTTTCATTCAGTCCACATCTTATCCTAGACTTACAAGAATGTTAAGGACTTCCACAGAATAAGATTTTAGTTTTCGTAAGCAATTTGTTTTACTATTCAACTTCATGAAGCTCATGATACCATCTGACTTACAGTTTTAAAGATGAAAATTATTTCCATGTCCTTGAGATATAATCTGGGTAGTAATGGATAATTATTTATATATACTCCTATAAAAACTGATGGATTTTAAAAATGATTTTAAGGACTCATTTAGCTTTCAGCTACCAAAGTTAAATACACCTAGTCACTTTAGAATCCTCATTTGAAAAATAATTTTAATTAAAATCCTAACAATGAATACACTTTTGTGATCCAAAATTAAAAATATTACATATAAGGTTAATATCTGCTTTGTTCATCACCCCTAGTTTCCCAAAGGCAGCCTTTCTCAGGATTCATGTAGATCCATATAATCCTAGAATGCATATGTGTACATGCAAAATATATGTATGTGTGTATAAGTATGTATATGCTTTATATATATATATAAACTCTCATATAATAAAATCCTATATATGTGTATGAATACACACAAACACACACACACATATATTTATAAGCTTCCCAGATGGTTCAGTGATAAAGAATTCATGTGACAATGCAAGAGATGCAGGAGACACAGTTTTGATCCTTGGGTCAGGAAGGTCCCCTGGAGGAGGAAATGACAACCTGTTCCAACATTCTTGCCTATAAAGTCTGATGGATAAAGGAGCCAGGTGGGCTCTTGTCCATAGGTCACAAAGAGTTGGAAATGACAGAATGACTGAGCACACAGAAGCACATGTGAATATACTAGTTGTTGCCTAGTCCCTATGTTGTGTCTGACTCTTTTGCAAGGAAACTATAAGAAAAATATGTATTTATTTCCAATATTGCATCCAAATTGCATGTCCACCAACATTCTAGCAAATCAAATTTTCTTACCATTAAGAGCATTGTGTGATATAAATAAGAAATTGGAAACAGAAAAGAGTGGCATTTTTCACAATGTGATGTAAACTGTCCATGAAGAGAGCTAGTCTTCTCAAGATCACAATTACAGACCTTCATGTATCAGAAAGGAAGTGTACATTTGGTTCACCACTTTCTTTCCTTAGAAAGACACTCAAGAAGATTGCCTGGAGAAACTGCGTGCAAGGGGTTCCCTTACACAGGTTTGGTGATTCTTATCTGCAGGTTTGGTGATCCACTAGAAGGCCTCTGGGGATTTAAAAAGAATTGTCACTCATAATTATGATTTATGGCAGTGAAAGAATACAGATTAAAATAAGCTAGTGGGTAAGCTGCATGATGTGATCAAGGCAGGAGAATCATGGCAAACGTTTTCAGGTGTCCCAGTGGAGTCACGTGGACATGGTTAATATCCCCAGCAATGATCTGTGACAACACACACAATGTATTACCAACCATGGAAGCTCAGTAGATTCCTGATGCTTAGATTTTTGTCCTGGGAATCAGTCATGTAGACATGCAGTGTCTACATGGACTACCTGAGCTACTCAGATGCCAGCCACTGAAACAAAAGCATGCACTCACCATAAATCACATTGTCAGCATTAATTATCTAGAGATAGTGGTACGTATAGGTTCAGTGTCGAGAAGCATAAAAAAAGTACCCTTATCAGGTAGAATATCCAAGGACTCAACACTCACATCCCGGGACCAATCAAAAACCAGTCCCGAAGATATTTTTCCTTGGGAATGTGCAAATTTCAGCAACTCAGATCTGCTGAGTTAACCCTTTCCTGCAGAGACTGACTTCTATTTCCAAAGTAAATGTCAATATAGTTATCTTACTCACTGGCCTGTCATTTACGTTAGTAGAGCAAATAAATTCCTGAGCAGAGAGACTGGACAGTAGTATGGTCTCACATATCATACTTTTTCTCCCAATTCCTGGCACATATGAAAGCTGAAGCCTACTTGTGCTTGTCTACATTGGAGCCACTATAGAAGATGAGCATGGATACAGTGGGCTTTCTGAGGAATGCCAAGCTGTTCTCCAAAGAAATTACAACATTCAAAATCCCCACCAATAATATCTGAGGGTTCCAATTTCTCCATATCCTCATTCAAAATCCCCACCAATAATATCTGAGGGTTCCAATTTCTCCATATCCTCACTAATCCTCTTGATTGTTCATCTTTTTTTTTTTTTTTATGATAGCCTTTCTAGTAAGTGTGAATGGTCAGGCTGTGTTTTTGATTTGCATCCCCTAAGCAGGAATAATGTTGAGCATCTTTTCATGCTCTTGTTAACATTTGAATGTCTTCTTTTAAGAATCATTCATTCAAATATTTGCTCACTTTTAAATTGAGTTAATACCTTTTTATTGATGAGTTGTAAGAATTCTTTATATTTACTGGATTACAATCCTTTTTTTTTTTTTAATTTGAATTACTGTCTGTCCCCAGTTCAACTTCAGAGCAAAGAACTCCCGAAAAGGCTTCCTTCCATTTGACTGCAGTGGGATATCAAAGCGATTCTTGCTGTCCACCCCCCAAAAGATTATGATGAAATGAAAGTCGAACTAGGAGCCAGAACCCCTGATTAGCCTCTTATCTTATAAAAAATATTGTGAGACATTGGGAAAGCTCCATTTCAATCTCTTTGAATACTGCTCCCATGTGAAATGAGGGAGTTGGAATAGATATCTCTAAGGTCCACTTCATATCTAGAATTCTATGATAGTGTGATGATTAGAGTCAAAGTATTTAAGTGTTCCTTGATAACTTAAAACTGGAAGTTTAACCTTCATGCTAGAAACAAATCTAATGTTGAAATTAGCTGATTTATTTTGAAAGAGCTTAGCTTTGATCTAACGCATAGATTCAGAACATCATGATGTGCTTTAAACACAAGTTAAACATATAATGACAGTCTGAAGAGAGAATAACTAACATCCAAATTTTTTAAGAGTATATATAGCAATTTTATTCTTAATTAGCTTGAGTTTCAAAAAGTCTTTGTAAAATTTGGATTGCCATTTGTTTGTTCTCTTCCAAAGAGCCTTTACACAGAGCATCAACTAAGAGTTGTAATAGAGTATAGGTAAAGCTTTAATTTATTACAAACATATGTTTCTTAATATTAATTGCAATTCATTATTAAACATTGTTTTTAATTATTTAAAACTAAATTAAAATTTTTTGGTTTGCTTTAATAATAACTGGATCAAAACATGATGTGAAAGACTTTTTTAAACTCCTTTATTTTATATTGGAGTACAGTTTATTAACAATGCTCTGTTAGTTCCAGGTGAGAGACAAAGGGATTCAGTTATACATATACATCTATCTTTTCTTTTTCAAATTATTTTCTCAATTAAGTTTTTAAGCAGAGTTCCCTGTACTATACAATTGGACCTTTTGGTTATCCATTTTAAATATAGCATTGTGTACATGTTTACCCCAAACTCCCTAAGATTTTTTTATTTAAAATTATGATAAAAATCAATATAAATACGAGGTTCACTAACCAAAAATTGGACTCATTTTCAATGTGGATTACATTTCTGTATTTTGTGGTAGAAAGTTTCCCATTAGCTTATATTTTAATTATTTTTCCTTTTATTATATTTCTGAGGATATTGTGCATCAATTTTCCATATCTTGTATTCAACTTTAGTCAAACTGACAAAAAGGAACATACCCAATAGCCACCTGAAAACATTGATCTAAGATTTAGAATTTAAAACACTGTTTTAAATGGTGGTTCCAAGGCCTCAATCTGATTCACTCAATATAAAGTCTATAGGAAGTTTTAAAAAACGAGATGTGAGAATGGCATTGAAACATGTTAATTATCATATGTCTAATCAATCGCCAGCCCAGGATTGATGCTTGGGGCTGGTGCATCGAGATTTCCCGGGGGGAGGGAGGAGGGAGGGAGGAGGGAGGGGGGTTCTGGAGGGGGAGCATATGTAGGCCCATGGTGATATCATGGCATTGTATGGCAAAACTAACAAAGAAAGAAAAAAAAAAAAAAACGAGATGTGAAAAGCAATTAGTGACAAAGCTGACAAACTTTCAACTTTTGTTTTAAAAGAGATAAATTGCCAGCTTTCTGAGTTTAGTTTGTCCTAGTTTAGGGCAGTTTTAGAGGAATTTGTTGAAAGATTAATTTTATGGACCGATGTATGCTATGCATACAGAGTCACTTCAGTCATGTCTGACTCTTCTGAGAACCTATGGACTGCAGCTGTCATGCTCTTCTGTCCATGGGATTCTGCAGGCAAGAATACTGGAGTGGCTTGCCATGCCCTCCTCCAGGGGATCTTCCTGACCCAGGGATAGAACCCATATCTCCTGCATTGGTAGGTGGATTCTTTAACACTGAGCCACCAGGGAAGCCCTTATAGGCTGGTATATACTAAGTTGCTCAGTCGTGTACAGATTTCTGTGACACCATGGACTCTAGCCTGCCAGGCTCCTCTGTCCATAGTATTCTCCAAGCAGGCGGGTTGCCTTTCCCTTCTCTGGTGGATCTTCCCAACCTAGGGATCGAACCCAGGTCTCCTGCATTGTAGAAAGACTCTTTACCTTCTGAGCCACCAGAGAAGCTTATGGACTGGTAAGAACCTCATATTTTCTCTTTCAATTCCTTTTTATATTATCATTATTTTTCTTTTCATCTTTAACAATGAAGAATGTTTTACGAAGTTGATGTAACAATAAAGTATACAATTAGGTACCTGCCTCCAAGGTGCTTAAGATCCACTTGAAAACTCAAAATGCTTACCAAAAAAAAAAAAAGGGGGGGTCAAAAAAAAGGATATACTCATTTTTCCTGTAGCACAAAAATAGTTTCAATTATGTATATAGCACGCATATGTGCTAAGTCACTTCAGTCATATCTGACTCTTTGTAACCCCACAAACTCTAGCCAGACTGATTCCTCTGTACATGGGTTCTCCAGACAAGAATTCTGGAGTGGGTTGCCAGGCTCTCCTCCAGAGGATCTTCAAGATAGCACAAGCGAAAGTAGCTCTGTCATTTGTAACTCTTTGTGACTCCATGGACTATACAGTCCATGGAATTCTCCAGGCCAGAACACTGGAGTGAGTAACCTTTCCCTTCTCCAAGGGATCTCCCCAATCCAAGGATTAAACCCAGGTCTCCTGCATTGCAGGAGGATTCTTTACCAGCTGAGCTACCAGGGAAGCCCAAGGATACTGAAGTGGGTAGTCTATCCTTTCTCCAGTGGATCTTGCCGACCCAGTATAGAACTGGGATCTCCTGCATTGCAGGTGGATTCTTTACTAGCTGAGCTACCAGGAAAGCCGCTCAAGATAGCATAGTCAGATACTAATGAGTAAATCAAAGATCTTTTCTATAAGTAAAAAGGCATAAATTTTTGAAATATGCTTTGTAAATATTAAGAAAATAAATAAGGTCAGAACCAGTGTTCTTGAATATGGTATTGCATGTTTTTATTTAAAGACATGAGGTTGAAAACAAATTTAAGAAGATGAGTACATTCAGTCTTGTTTTGCCTAGCAGGAATGGTGAAACTTTTGATAAACCTTTAAAACAAAGTGAGTCATGCAAAACTAATGCTTTAGAGAGACTTCCTTGATGGTCGAGTGGTTAAGAATCCATCTTCTAATGCAGGGAATGTGGGTTCAATCCCCAGTTGGGGAACTAAAAGCCCATTTCCTGCTAGGCAACTAAGCTCATGTGCCACAAGTAGAAAGTAACTTGCACACACCACAAGGCCCAGCACAGCCAAAATTTAAAAAATTAAACTAAATTAAAACAAAAAAGAATGGTTTAGAAAGGTTCTTTTGGCAACAGTATATATGGTATATGTAAGGGGGCAAGAATTGTTAAATTAGCCATATTATTATGGCTATTAATATGTATCAATATGGGTCTAGGTATCTTGGACTAGATAATGATAATAGCATTGGAAATGGAAATGGGAAAATGAAAGTAGCATGTAGTGTAGAGATTTAGTGGATGTAATAATTAAGTAGATTGGGGTAAAAGAATCAGGAAAACTGGAAGAATCTGAGCTGAACACTTAGAAAATGGAAATTCCACTAAGAAAAAATAAAATTGTTTGTGGGAGAACCAAGTCCGGGGAAATTTTTGGTGTATTTGAGCAACACTGGAAGTTTGAGGCAAAGATCATACATTCCACTGACAACAACTTTACATGGGGTTAACCAGAGAAATTGGGTAAATTTAGAAATCACTTCAGTGGAGTACATAGTTTAAATCATTAGATGATATGAAACTTCAAAGCGAGAAAATAGATGAAGAGCAGAGGGATATAATATACGAGTTGTGTGGCACAGTTTAAACAATGACTAAAGAGAGGACCAGAAAACAGAAATAGTAAAAAGACAGTAAGGGATAAAACTGGAACACTGTAATGACTGTGAAATCAAGAAACAAGTTGAAATCACATAGTTTGGAAAAATTAGGAGTGATTATCATGAAGATCTTTGCAGTTTACAAAAGCTAATCACTAGTTAACTTTAACTAGGGCTCTTGTGAGAAGTCATAAACTGCATTGTGGGATTAAGTCAAGAAATTAGGAGATAGTTGCACAGCAATTTAAGGACTTTATGGTGGAAAAGAAATGCATATAGGTCTCTTTTTGGATTTAGGATTAGAAATTGTTCAAAATTAGAATAAATTTCTAATTTCTCTTAGAAAATCATATGGTTTGAAAATAAAACAGAAATAGGTAATGAACAGTTCAGAACCAGGCCTTTGTTCTCTAGACTGGTCTTATTGTCATTTTGGAGGTCTGTAACTATTTATACTGTAATTATCCACCCGTGTACAAGTTGTGACTTCCCAAAACTTAAAGAGTAGGCAAGCAAAACAATGACTTGAAAGTGTGTTGTAATTTGTATTTACCAGCTAAGGAATGGTACCTAGAGAAGAGGAATAATCCAGGGGAAAGGAATGCTTTAGGGTAACTGGATCTTCTGTGAATAAAAGTGTTACTTGTTCTATCAGTTAACAAAGGATATTGCAGCCATCAAACCACTAAAGCCACCCCAGCTGGTGAACCCTGAGGGAACTCAGTTCAGTTCAGTTCAGTTGCTCAGTCATGTCCAACTCTGCCACCCCATGGACTGCAGCACTCCAGGCTTCCCTGTCCTGGACCAACTCCTGGAGATTGCTGAAACTCATGTCTACTGAGTAGGTGACGCCATCCAACCATCTCATCCTCTGTCGTTCCATTCTCCTCCCGCCTTCAATCTTTCCCAGCACCAGGGTCTTTTCCAGTGAGTCAGTTCTTTGCATCAGGTGGCCAAAGTATTGGAGCTTCAGCTTCAGCTCAGTCCTTCCAATGAATATTCAGGACTGATTTCCCTTAGGATTAACTGGTTGGGGATGTAGACAAATGGGCTGCTGGCTGCCAACCTTCAGCTACTGAAGTCAACAATGCACCCTGAGGGGACCCAGGATAGAGAAAAGCAGAATGCTGGTCCTATAAAATTAAGGTGTGTAGCAAAGGAATGAATCCAGTGAGCCCAGACTCTAGCAACTTCCCATACATAGAAAAGTGCTAAATGCGTTAACTTGAGGTATCTGTTTTTTTTTTTTTTAATTAACTGTATTCTTTTGAAGCTTTGACTACCTGGTCTTTCTTACAAAAAAGCTTATATATCCTGGCTCCTCCCTTGCCTCTTCAGAGCAGTCTCTCAGAGCTATCCTCAGATTAACCTGCCAAATAAAGCATAATTCTCAACTTTTAGGTTGTGAATTTTTTCCAGTTGACATCTTCAAGAAAGAGCCCCTAAATCTTCAAAGACTGGGGCAGAACACCACCAGAGTTAGGCCTTTATCAATAAAGAAGGTTGTAAATGATAAAATAAAAGGTTTTCTCTCTTTTTTTGCCTGACCTCCTTTGATGAGTGCATAATCTAGGATCTTAGTTTTGTCCTCAAACCATAACGGTGGTTCTAATCAAAATTCACTTGGGGTGATCATTTTAAAATAAATTTTAGAATGATGTGAATTTTAAACATCATGACATAATGTGATAATAGGTGAATTATTAGTATCATTCAGGAAAATGCATATCTTTGTATTTTTGTCTCATTAAACACTATTAGTTTTTGTGTTCTCCAGCCAGAAGTTTCACTGGAATGGTGACAGAGAAGGAAACATGCCCAGATTAAAATATGTTATGATATATCACACAATAGTGATAACCAAAGCCACAAAGCCAATCAGTGACAGACGGAACTATTTTGTTAACACTGTTCCAGATTCTGGACTATAAACTTAGAGCAAACTGAAAATAAGTCATAAAAATTTAAAGATCTGTAAATACATGATATGTGTGGCAAATAAGATAAAGGATTTAAAATATAAAATGTATTGATTTACTCTCTCTTGCTTCAATAGTGCTTGGACGGAACAGACCCAGGGATGCCCCTTGCTCCATCCTCGGACTACCCTCCAACCTTTTTTCCAGTCGCAACCTCCAGAGTCAGCCACTCAGCTGTCTGCCACCAGGACCAGCCACCATTTTTTAACTCCTTATTACTGACCAATCATGAGCTCCCAGATTTATCAGGATTATTCTACCGAGGTGGAGGCCGCCATCAACTGCCTGGTTAACATGCAGCTGCGGGCCTCCTACACCTACCTCTCTCTGGGCTTCTATTTCAACCAAGATGATGTGGCCCTGGAGGGTGTGGGTCACTTTTTTCGCGAATTGGCCAAGGAGAAGCACGAGAGCGCGCAGAGTCTTTTGAAACTGCAAAACCAGCGTGGCAGCCCCGCCCTCTTCCTGGAGGTGCAGAAGCCATCTCAAGATGAGTGGGGTAAAACCCAGGACGCTATGGAAGCCGCCCTTCTTGTAGAGAAGAACCTGAATCAAGCCCTGTTGGATCTGCATGGCCTGGCTTCTGCCTGGGGAGACCCCCACATCTGTGACTTTCTGGAGAACCACTTCCTAGAAGAGGAAGTGAAACTCATCAAGAAGATGGGTGACTACCTGACCAACCTCTGCAGGGTGGCTGGTCCCCAGGCTGGATTGGGAGAGTATCTCTTTGAAAGGCTCACCCTCAAGCACGACTAGGAGCTTCTGGAGACCAGCGGCCTTTGAAGAACCCACCTAACATCAGGGCTGCCTGAAGCCCCTCTCTGCAGCTACTAGGCAGCTCTTTAGCACCCTGGAGCCCTCTCTTAAGCCGTGGACCAAATGGAAACAATAATGGTTTTTGCAACAAAAATAAATAAATAAATAAATAAAATGTATTTATTTAAATTATGATGGAAATTAGCATATAATACATGATCAAAAAGTATATAAGTGAGAATTCTGGACATGACAGATTTTCTGAGATAATTATTATTTTTCTAAACAATTGATCCCATTCATTCAAAATCATTTGTGCAGTTGACAAGTACAAATGATTTATTTATAATTTTGCTTAAAATTATTTTTTTAATCCACAGATTAAAAACATAAACTCACCTCTATTCTACAATACCTTAAGATTACGTAAGGCTGAAAAATACTTATACAGCCTGGTATTTGAATAAACAAGTGGAATTTGCTTTCAGTTTCATAAGAAGAATAACATTATTACACATTAATCACATTATTGTGGTAATAAAAGCCCAAGTATTTAACTTCTTGTTTTCAAAAGGACACAGTATAATTTTCAGAAATTTTAATCCATGAAACATCCTTGTAACTTTTAAATTGTGTTGACTTTGTGTAAAAAACTACTGGATGATTTTAATAGAAATAGTTCACTTCTACCATATTTTTGTTCTCTCCCTTTTTTCCCTTTTATCTATTTCATCTTGTACTTATGGTAGTTTGGGTCTTACAATTCTCAGTCAGTTTCTGTTGTCTTGATAAATTATGGATTCTGAAATAGATCTAAAAAAAAACAGATAGAATTTTAAAGTAGGGAAGTAAAGGGTTTGATGATATAAAGATGTTAACATATTCAAACTTAGTACTGCCTATGATCCCTCTTCAGGAAGCAAGAATGAGGCACCTAGAGGTCATGATGTTGAAAGTAATTCAGGAAATGTAAAAAAGAAAAAAGAATAGGTAAAGACAAGAAAAGAAATGCTTGAGAACTTTTAGAAAGAAAATAAAATAATAAGAATGATTCTATGTTGTGTCATCTATCACAGATGCCAAAGCAATAGAACCTATGAAAGACTATTGTTAACATATGGTAATGTGTAGGCTGATGCTAATTAGACAAGTTTTACTGCATGCATAGTCTGGCTTTTGCAGTTCTTGGTAGTCATAAACATAAGGAGTTACTGATTTAATGACAGGCAGAATTTCCTGCTGAGCCAGGAAAAGATAACGGTTTAGAGATTAAAGTTTAAAGTGTTAACTAGGAGACATATTCAAAACAACTAACAGGGATCAATTTTTCTAGAGGAAGGACATATTTGTATTAATTTAAAGATAGAATAGAAAGCAGTGACGCTATTTATAACTTAATTTGGTTATTTACTAAACAACAGAAACTTTTAAACTTTTCCTCTCTTTTTGGCTGAGAAAAGCACTTCCACAAGAAAGGATTAAAAAGAATACCATCAGGATATCCTACCGAGCTGTTTCTGAAAATCAATTCAGGAAGATGGAGGAGGCGGTGTCTGTGTGTGTGTGTGTCTGTGTGTGTACCTGTGTTTAAAAGAGGATGACAAAAATATTTTATGGAAATAGAGAAAATCTCAGTCTTGTCACTGTTCTTCAAAAGACAAATTGTTCATATCACCATTAGCCACAGTTCTACAAAATTTCACCACAGGATACCTACCCTTGCATTCTTGACTTGTTCCTTTGAGACAACATAAAAGGGAGACTTTATAACAGGATTGTAAAACATGAGATCCTTAGGTATTTTAAGTTACTATACATATATATTTTGAGTACAATTTTTTCAGCTGAAAATATATTTGTTTTTCCCTGTATTGCTAATATTTATTCCCTGCTCAGAATAAAAGATCTGAGAAAATGAGAAATAAGAAAAGAAGTATTGTGGAATCACCTAATATACACATAGTGATGACTGCTGTCTGTAAATTGTTATAACTGAAACATTTCTCCTGAAGGTGACATTGAGAAGGTTCATGTGGACACCCAAAAAACAGGCTACAACTGTTTTGTCTTTATACAGTTTATAATATACCCTACCAGAAATGAAGTTTTATTTTATATCTTAAATAAAACTCCATAAACTATCCCAGGATACTGAGTCTAAGAAAAAGTAATTAATTTCTTTAAGGTCACAAGGCTAATTAGCATGAGAGATGAAAACAAATTTCTAGATCTTCCATTTCATTCCTCTTTGGTCACCATTACCTTATCTGTGGAACACTGAATTTACAAAGGAAAAAGGTAAAAAACAAAAGCGCAATCAGGTAGAAGAAACAAAACTTGTAATCTTGACTTGTTTTCTGGAAGAATAGAGAATGATAACTTTCTATATTACATCTAACTTCACCTTGAATTGTACAACCCTCCATTTTCCCCTCTTGACATTAGCACTATTCTACACTTGATTAGTCATTAATATTAGATCCCCAGTAGCTGGAAATAGCACCTGATGCAGAGCAGATACCAGTAAATATTTACAAAATAAATAAATCATATTTTGTATCTCCAAAACTAATGTTTTTAACCTACCAAATGAATTAAGTCAAGCCTTGACATTGAACCACCCATACTGACAAATTGTCTGTTAGCTAAACATGATTTGATTCACTTTACTGTTGCTTTATAACTGTCACTCTATGGAAATCTATTAATGGGAGACATTAGAGTGTCAGACATCCTGGACTAACAGTAAATATGAAAGTGAAAAATGTCAGATTTCTTCTGGCTTCAGTACAATTAAATATTTGTGTTAAACATGGAACATATTTTGTCTGACACAGGAAAACACTTGCCTGCCCATTCTCTCACACTAAACAAAAGTTAACTAAACGTTACAGAGCCAAAAGTAACTAGGTGATATGCCATTTATTCCTCTTAATCTGTTGTTATATTGTTCCATTGCATAGCTATTCGCTATTTTACTATCTCCTTTAGTATATAAGTTGTGCTTTAAAAATACCCTTGGGCATATCTTGTTTTCTTATGTAGCTTGATAGATTCTCTGTTACAATTATGCTTGTTATTTCAAGTAGAATGCATATGTTATTGATGAAAATGCAGTTGACCCTCTTTGAAAAGCATGTATCACGGCAGTTAAAGTTTACAATAGAATGTGTGATGAGTTGATCTTGATTCAATCACTACTGAATAGAGATATAAATTTGCAATAGGACCACTGCATGGGACTCAGACATGTTCCACAGGATGTCTGGCCATGGGGTGAATGGAAGGACGAAGTGTGTGTTCTCTCTTTCACTGGGGAAATGTTTCTCCCACCAAGGCCCTTAACACTCGCAGACCGCTTTTCCCTCTAGGTTGGTGTCCATTAATCTTACCACCTCCTGCCCAGCTGAGTCAGCACTTCAGATTCAGCACTTTGTCTCCACAACGAGCACATGGCTCTTTAGTTGTCAGGGCTTGCCCATGAGGAATAGCCAGCACAGTGGGAAAGGATCAGGCCTTGAACATTCACAGTTCAAAAAAGACATTAATAATCTTGGTCAAAATAAATAACCTTCTTTGATAATTTGGTATCAGTATAGATAATCTTAATGATGAGAATGGTGTGATTATTTCTCCAGAAAAAATTAAAATTTCAATTCCTCAAAAAAGAAACACAAATAAGTAAAGGTGTCTACCCATTACCCCCTTGTGAAATAAATTCATTCAAACAAAATAAAGCACCTCTGCGCTACATGTATGTTTAATTCATTCACTCTTTGCATATTTGGGGATACATTTTATTTTCTATTAATAACTTATTTTTCTTTTCCCTGAAGGGGGAAATCTCAACAGTCTTTAGCACAGTCATTGACTTCATGCAGAATTAAAAGATCATGATAAATCACCTACTACATCTTGCTAAAGAAACATAAAAAGTTTTTGAAAAGCTACAGATTTCTAGTTAAGCTAAGTTCCAGATATTTCACATATATTTGCATATATCTGAAAACAACAAAATTTTCCAAGGTCATACTTTCCCCCGATTGCCATATTCATTGATCCTGAGCTTACAGCTAGATCCTTTAAAATCTGTACTACAGTTTTGGTTACAACTGCTTGATATTTGTTTGATAAACAACTGCTCAATATTGAGGATACATTACCTTAAGAGTACATCGAATTACAGGGCAGGATAAAGCAACAGATATCTTCAGATGGATGGCATTTTCTCATTGCTTACTGTATATACCCGTCTTAAAAGTTTGTTACAGATTTCATTCTATAGTCCTTGACTGGATGCTTCTTAGATTAATACACATCAAAACCCTTGAGAGCATATAACATACCTTGTATATATGTTTATAAATAGGGTGGTGTCTGGCACGAAGAAAATGTAACCAAGTTTCTTGAATTTAATGATGGAGAAATAGTGCTGCCTGGCTGCAGGTTTTGAATGCATGAGCACTGACTTGAAACTAGCTATTCTCAAACTTTAGTGTGAGGGAATTTTGCAAGGTATTCACGTGAACCTTATTTTAAGGGGCCCCATACACAGGTCTTCTTGTTTAGTGGCTTCAGAATCTGAATTGATAGCAGGCATCAGACACTGACATAGGTGTTTCCTGGAGTATTTGGAAAATACTGCCTTGTAACGCTTACAGCATGTTGTCTTCCTTGAGTCCACCAGTGTATTCTGTTATGAAGAGAATGTTTAGAACAATGCCCTTTTACACTCCATATAGCTTCGAGGGTGTTGCATCTGCGCCCAGGCATTCACATGGAATAAGGCAGGAAATCTCCAAGTAGGATGCACGGCTGATTGACAACTACTAATAGTGGACGGTTGGCACTAATTATTGTGCCTCATTTGCATGAGGGAGTTTGAAAGATGAGAGCTAAAGTGTCTGTGGCATCTTCTGCCAACAAATTACCTGTCTGACAGGAGGGTGTTACTGCTCATCAGTGCTGGAAGTGTGTAAGTTGGTACTCGTGCAATCAAGAGGAAGTGAAATATTGCCTGGGAGAGTTACCTTCCTGGGAGTAATTACTATAGGTGTCAACAAGGCTGGGAAAAGAAGCGGGTCTCTTTGCTGGTCTATGAATAAAGGTGGTGAATGATGAAAGGGCTGGTTTTGATAATCATCTAAATCTCTGTCCCAACTCTCTGTTTGCTTGTTTATCACTGATTATAAGAGCCAAACAAAGGCTAAGAAATCAGATAGTACTTAGGCAATTAAGAACAAAATCCATGAATCCTTTATTCCATGAATTCCTGAGTCATTCTTATATGAAACTACTGTTCTGAAATATAATGTTCATGGGTAGATTTCAAGAGCCAAAAAAAGGGGGGGGAGGGTGGCAAGGGATTAAGGACAGGAGGCATCATTAGGAAAGAGTTGGACAAGAACTTAAGAGAGAAAAGAAAGGAATTGGAGTCCACATTTTCTGGAGCACCTGGGATTTCAGTTTATGCCTCCCAAGAGATTTGACAACTTCCTTCACAAATTTGACCCTACTCTCAGTCCTTCCTTTCTGCTCTCCTGGCTCCAGGTTCTCATGCTGACTACATGCCTCCCTCTCAGGAAAACAAGCACACCTCCCATTTGTATAAACTTTTCCTCTTTGTCACCGCCATAAAATTGCCGTTTGGAGCCCCCTCTTGGAGGTGGAGCATATCTGAACACTTGAAGTGGTAAGCAGAGGCCTTTTCATCTGGTTTATATAGCTCAGAGTTCACCACCATCATCAACACTGATCAGAGTTTTGTAGTTCTGTTCTGTGTTAACCCTCTCAGACCTCAATGGCCTCTGGGAGACCTGACCCCTACTTTGAGACACAATGAACTGGAAATAATAACTCCCATATGGGAGAAGAATACTTCAGCCCCAAGAGCTTATCAAGCTTTGTTTTTTCTATGACTGCTAAGAAAAGGAGTGTGTATTGGAAGCAATTCTCTCAGCTTATAGTTATTTTGATAGGGGGGGTCTATATTTAATAAAGGTTAAATCCATTGAAACTGAGTCAAAGGCACTTTTCATGGCCAACAATTTCACCTACTTTAGAAGCCCGTCTCTTCCCACTCTCCCCAGGTCTACTCAAAGCGAGGAATGGGCGACCTTACTTTGTTTAATAGGCAAATGGCCCTTCCCCCCGATAATATGAATAAGTATTTTCGATCTGAACTTGTGCATCACTCTTATATGTCTCTCTTCAGCACAAAAAAGAAAGCTCTTTTGGTAATTGCAAGACTTAATTAGCCACTGTTCACACAAAGGCTTCTTTTGTTCACCTATCAACAGGCTGCTTTCACTGATGGTTCTCTGACTCTCTGAAGACTATTCTTTTACCAAGTTTTACACAGACCTCTATTTTCAGCTTCAGAGGCCTGTGATATGAGTGCTCTGCATTCCAGCCCCCAGTGTCTTTTTCTCTGCCTCATCCTGTTTATGGATCACTCCTTCCATGGCTGATTGCAATTTGACCACCTTCCCAGTCTGCCAATTTCTTGCCTTTAGTGGGACAGAAACAAAATTTCAAAACAGCGGTGATGCTGTGGCAAGAAAGGTCCACTAAAAAGCTGATTTCCTTCCAGTTCCACTTTCCCATCTTTGAGTCAGAGTTATTGCATGGTAAGGAAAGAGGACAAGTGTGAACCTCTGAAAAATACCAGAAAATATGTACTGCTGACTACATTATCCAAATAAAAACTATATTTCTTTTATAAATGAAAGGGGGGAAATTACATCCTATATCAGTCCATTGAATTTTTTTTTTAAAAAGTGTACATCGTTTATTAGCTAATCCTTTACTGCTAATGTTTAGCAATCACATTCCAAATATTACCAGATATTATTGCCTTTGAAATTACCTCTTTTCTCTCCTCTGCTTATGTAAATCCTACTGCAACATTTCATGACACTTTTTATGTTGATATTTAAAAGGTTTCTCTCCTAGAGATTACTGTTTTCTTTCCAGGATAATAAGCCTAAAATTTGCCTTCCTTTGGATTCTGACATCCACAGACTCAAATCTATAGTAATTCTGCTACTAACATTAAAAAAACTTCCTGGAACCTCAGTTCTTAGTGAAGAGGAAGTTTTTTACTACATAGGATATAGTAGTCCTTCCAGAAAAAGCTTCTTATTACCATGATTATTCCTATCCTGTGATATGTGCTGCTTGTAATTTTCATTCTAAAATTTAAATATCTATTATATTCAAAAGTATAGATTTCTGTATAAAATAGAAAACTTTTGAAAATCTTGGGCTTCCCTTGTGGCTCAGCTGGTAAAGAATCCACCTGCAATGCAAGAGACCTGGGTTTGATCCCTGGGTTGGGAAGATCCCTGGAGACAGGAATAGCTACCCATTCCAGTATTCTGGCCTGGAGAATTCCATGAACTGTATAGTCCATGGAGTCGCAAAGAGTCAGACATGACTGAGTGACTTTCATTTTCACTTTGAAATCCTTAATTGCATCTATAAAGTTTTCTGTTAAGTCTCTTAACCATAAATATGAGTTTATGTTGCCAAAACATTTTAATTTGAAAGATAATACAAAGCTCAGGGAAATATGTTCTAAAATCATAAAAGTTTTATTACAATAAATATGTACTCAGTAATCTTGAGTTGTCATCAAACACTACTAGAGTCAATCAGGATATTTTTCACCTGCTTCAGAAGAGAACTCTTCTGAAGTTTGCTAATGGAATACCAGTTCTGACACTTCCATGAGTGTTAGGTTGCAAAGGGTTTCATTTGGAATTGAATAATATTAAAGTGGTTTATGTGTATATGCTTGAATTTGTGCTTTTCTGCTATAATTCTCAGATTTTTGATATGCTGGCCCATTGTTCTTTACAAGATGGTAAAACATAGTAACTCTTTTCAATTAACTGGACAGGGAAACATCTTTCCAGGAATCTTTTTGAAAGGTTTCTCATGAAATTAATGAGAAATTAATGTTCTATTTTACACATTACTCTAATTCACCATTGCTTTCTTCTGAGACTTTCAAGTCTGTACATGACTTTTAACCATTCAGCAGCACTTTTCTCAAATATTAGAAACAAAACTGATTTTAATTCTCCTAATGAAAGAAGCTTTTTATAATTCTCAGAAGGTGTTTAATTTCACTACACTGCCTCATCACTCTTTGTGTGCTCTATATCCCCCTACACTCAACCACAACTGCAAGAACATACTCTACATGTTTTGTTTATCATAAATTTCCAAGTGTGACCACTTTTTGAAAGAAGCATCCTTTTTCAGTTCAGAGGGAACTCATTTCCTTGGTTTGAAGATCTTTCTACAGAGACAGATTTGTTTACTGATGGATTTATTTGTACATCCAACTAGCTCATTTTATAGCCACATATCTATGTTTAACTTCTTCTTTTACAGTCTAGCGGATGCTATCAACAGTACTCTATAAAGTTACTTGGAGTCTGTACTCTTCCAGCTTATTGTAGGATGTACTTATTAAAATAACATTTAAATAAAACATGTAGGGTTAAATGTTATTTTCTATCATCATGAAAGTGATAGTCTCAGGAAGAAATTAATCACCAACAGCTCACACTGGGGGAGGAAAACATGTTCTGTGGAATGGAGAGAGGACACACCAATACCCAGACCTCAGAAGGCCCTCTGTACAATTCAATAGTTAGGGCAGACATCCTTTCAAATGCAATAAACAGTATAAGGAAGCTTATGATACATGTAAGAGGACTAATAATAAGGTGAGAGCACTGAACATGGGGTGGTCAGGGAAAGATCATGCCATGTTAAACCATTTAAAAGGCAGAGTTTAAACACTTCTGAAAAATTATAGTGATGGAAGAAGAAGCAATAAGTTTGATTACATATTACACATGAATGACTTTAGGGCATTTTACAAGGGAAGATTTATAGTCTACTTTCCTATTTTTCTAAATCTGTTTAAACAGTCATTTGTTTGAAAAGTGAATGGTAAATAAGGTTGTATGAATGTTTAATTGTTTGAATTGAATTTGAGCTCTTTTTGGTATGTACTCTACCATTAGTGAGATACAGCACTACAATTAAGTTAAAAGCCTATTTTTCCTTCTCTCTTGAAATTGTTTGCAAACTTTTTTTTTTTTAATCTGAGAGTTTTATCACTCTGTTTCACATATAAACAAGATGAAAGAGAACCTTCCTTTCAGTTGTCATAGTCTGCTGTTACAGACTGGGTTGATTTGACATGGTGAAAATACATTCTTATTGCATTAAAATTCACTTTAAGTAAGACAAACATATCTGCATTTTAAATTCACTAAGTAATTTAGAGAAAATATTGCACATGAATGCTATTTGGAAAATGAAAATATTCAGTAAGAACAGAATATCCTTTGATTATATTTGATTGGGGTTAACAAAAAGAAAACTTAATCTTGAGAAGAGAAATGCTGCAAGGGGACATTTTTATTGAGCTGATGCTGTCATCTGTCTCTTAGTTTTGTTACAGGAAAATCAGCAAGTTTATTGGGAGGGAGGTGGAAGGGGGGTTCTGGAAGGGAAACATATGTATACCTATGGCAGATTCATGTCAAGGTATGGCAAAACCAACACAATAATGTAAAGAAAATTTTAAAACAATGAATTAATTAATTAATTAAAGAAAAGAGAAAAAAACCTGCTTATATTGAAAGGCAAGTAGTTAAATTTGAAGCACAGTTTATTGTGGATTTTGATATCCTTTATTATCAGCTCCTTTTCCCTCTCCTTTGTTCATATTCCTTAAAAAAGCATTTCATCTATTCATAACTGCAAGCAGATTCTGATTTAGTCTTATTTCTTCAAACTCGATTATATTACACTCTTATTACACTTTTTCAGTACATGATTTACTTCTCATAGCTACTTGAAATGGGGTGGGGTGTAAGTACTTAAACATCTCCATTTTTACCCTCCTTTCAGAATAAATGTGAAAATTTTGTAATGACTTATAGCACTCCTTCTGGTAGGGAGCTTTTAACCTAAATTAATCCTTTTCAAGAATAGGGGATACAGGTCAGTTGTTGATTGTAGAACCTTCTCAATATCCTTAAAAACATGTATACACAGAGTTACTTACCTTCCATAAGGCCAATCCAGCAAGAGATTCAGAATTAATTTAGCTTTTTATTGAACAAATGTAAATATTATATCACACAACTCATTATTAAACACTGAGTTCAGTTCAGTCGCTCAGTCATGTCCAACTCTTTGTGACCCCATGGACAGCAGCATGCCAGGCCTCCCTGTCCATCACCAGTTCCCAGAGTTTACTCAAACTCATGTCCATTGAGTCAGTGATGCCATCCAACCATCTCATCCTCTGTCATCTCCTTCTCCTCCCACCTTCAATCTTTCCCAGCATCAGGGTCTTTTCAAATGAGTCAGTTCTTTGCATCAGGTGGCCAAAGTATTGGAGTTTCAGCTTCAACATCAGTCCTTCCAATGAACACCCAGGACTGATCTCCTTAAGGATGAACTGCTTGGATCTCCTTGCAGTCCAAGGGACTCTCAAGACTCTTCTCCAATACCACAGTTCAAAAGCATCAATTCTTCGGTGCTCAGTTTTCTTTATAGTCCAACTCTCACATCCATACATGACTACTGTAAAAACCATAGCCTTGACTAGATGGACTTCTGTTGGCAAAGCAATGTGTCTGCTTTTTAATATGCTGTCTAGATTGATCATAACTTTTCTTCCAAAGAGTAAACGTTAAACACTAGTACAGATTAAACACTAGTACAGAACTAAAGCAAAGTGTGGACCCAAAACTTTATTCTATACTTAAATATGAGTATACTTATTAAGGTGACAAACAAATGTTAACTATAGGTATCCATGAGAAATAAAATATTTTATTGAAAGTCTCTACAAAATAATTTTAAGATGCATTCCTAACTAATAACCAATATCAATGAGGCCATATTTCCTTAGACTATTCCGACAGTGTCCTAAATTTCTAAGCATCATTGTTTTCTCGGAAAACAGAAAGAGACTCATAGGAACAAAGACACAACTCTGGCTATATTTTTGGGCAAGGCAGGGAAAAGACTAAAATGTTGCAGAATCTCTAAATGTACTGGTGAAATATCCAGTAAGATACGATGGTGACTACCTTATAACTATGAAACATTCTATGCACATATTTAAAATTTATTAAATATTTTTCATACTTATTATTCCCTGTAAAAATTTTCATTTAACATTAAATATTGAAAATAATATCCTTCTTATTTTCTATAAATTTAGTCATGCAGGGCATTAGGAAGATGTAAGAAAGGCAGTATCGAGTTGAATGAGATTTAGTCTTCATGACACAAATTTAACATACTTTTTTAACTTGGAAAAGAGTTAAAAGTGGCCTAATCCAAAAATCTGCCTGCTATCTGTACAAGGCTGCACACAATTGGCTATTGATGCTCACAATAGTCTTTCTATGAAACTTGTGTGGTCCCTCTTAGGAAGTCAAACACAGAGATAATGACAGTAGCACTTACTATAAAAGTCACATTTTTGATCCCTCTATTTGCTGCCTCCAATTTGTAGTTTAAGTTTCCCTTTATTAAGAAAAACAGGCTGATGTAAAAATCACATCCTAGACAGTACAATCTCAGCTCCTCTGATTTTCCATGGGACCACTGGTCACCACACACATTGCTGTCAAACTGTTCTGCTTCTTGTCAGCCACACACTGGGCAGGACAGGAGGCTGGTCATACGCTAATAAGGAGGACAGACTTTGTAAAGTCCGTTCTGAGAAGTATAGGTGCCAAGTAATAGCTCATGTAATAAAGTTATTTAAGGAGAAAGGGCAAGGGTTGAAGAATGACAGAATAGTATTTTTAATGTCTTTGGACCAGGTTGTTGAGAGAAATTTGCTTTCAGGATGACTCCAAGGTCAAAGTGAGTTTCTTCCCTGAAGCTGAGAAGGGCTAAAATATGGATCCATTTAGTAACGATGTCTTTAGAAAAAAATCCACATCTATAAAATTTCTCATGTGGATTTGGCTAAATAGCTCCATTTTTCTGGAATAATTATAGGCTAATAAAGGTACTAAATTCATAGAAAAGATATTAATCTAGTTTGACAGAAATAATAAACAGTGTAAACTTGCAGTACATTGAAAGTCCCCATAGCAAATTGATCTTTTAATATTGTTAGCTATGTATGAAAAGTGAAATAGTGAAATAAGTAGAAATTTTACCTTATTTGAATAAATTGGTTTGTGCTAAGTATTGCTTAAAGTTAAGACATTATGCAAAAAGATTCTTTTAAAATATCTTATTTATGACTATAGAATAGTATGAAATGAAAATGGATTAAAAGACCATACAAATGATAAAAAGCATATAAACATTGATTTTGTGTTTATATTACAAGTATATATGAATATATACAAGATAAACAAGAAGACTATCTGTAAACACCTTTAAAAGCAGTTATCTCTTGAAAATAAAATTGGTAACCTTAGTATACCTCTATTCTATATGACTCTACTGAGAATGATTTATTTATTAGTAATTACAATATAATTTTTTAAATCTTTTACTTTTAAACTTTTGGAAAATAAGTGAAACACTGAGTAAAATGAACTGACTACTAAAGAATTTGTATTTTAAATAATATCCACAGTAAGAAAAAAAGAGGCTCATGGGTTCATATTTTAGCACCAGTCTAAATATATTTAAAATTAAATAAGATCATGACAGCAAATAGAAAAGCACTCCTTCCCTTCCTGGTAATATATTAGGAGTACTGAGAGATTTAAAGTATCAAAGAATTTCTAATGTTTAGAAGCATATTTAACAGCTAAGATGCTTATGTCAAAACAAACTTCAGCAAAATACTTAAATTTTCAAAGATATTTGTCACAATGGGCAACTCACACAACATTTGATGACAACTTTTAGAAATAATTTAACTGATTATTTTTACTAAAAAGACAAATTATTCTTCATACAGTTGTCTTTGTATTAATCATAGATAAAAAACTGAGGAGGTAAAATAATTTAGTGAGGTTCAGTTCAGTTCATTTCAGTTATTCAGCCGTGTCTGACTCTTTGCAAGCCTATGGATTGCAGCACACCAGGCTTCCTTGTCCTTCACCAAATCCCGGAGCTGTTCAAACTCATGTTCAATGAGTTGGTGATGCCTTCCAACCATCACATCCTCTGTCGTCCCCTTCTCCTGCCATCAGTTTTTCCCAGCATCAGGATCTTTTCCAATGAGTCAGTTCTTTACATCAGGTGGCCAAAGTATTGGAGCTTCAGCTTCAGCATCAGTCCTTTCAATGAATATTTAGGATATTTAGTGAGGTAGGTATATATATTATTGCTATTCACCTTGGCACTCAGGAAATTATGAATGGATGAAAAATTACACTACATTGCTCTAAACTATCTAAGAATCAAAAACCATGATAAAGTAAACTATGAAGAATATCAATTCCTTGACATTGCATTTTAAAAAGAGTTACAATAGTGATTTTTGAAACATGTAAATTATCATATGTGAAATGAATTGCCAGTCCAGGTTTGATACATGATACAGGGTGCTAAGAGCTGGTGAACCGGGATGACCCAGAGGGATGGAATCGGGAGGGAGGTGGGAGGGAGGTTCTGGAAGGGGAACACATGTATACCCATGGTGGACTCATGTCAATGTATGGCAAAACCAACATGATAATGTAAAGAAAAAATTTAATTAATTAATTAAAAATAAAATAACTGTAATTGAAGAAATAAGTTTATACATACACAAAAATTCTGGGACATAGCCTTCTGGGCATGATTTTAATTTTTAATTAATTTTCAATATATAAACACAAATACTCAATTTAAAGCACAAGAAAAATAGAGAAATATGGGGAAAATCTCATGATCACACCACACAAACTCTATTCATATTTAAAAGTTTCTAAAGCAAATGCAAATTTTAAAGATAAACAAAATGTAAAGTTACAGAGATTGATAAGTGTTTCCTTATTGCTCCTTTGTAGGTTGTAATGACACATTCACAAGTGAAAAATTACAAAAGTAAATCTTACACTAGCTTAACCAAAAAGAAGACAAACTGAAATGCATAATTTGGCTAAAGGTGCTGGAAACTAATTCTAGGCACTCATCAAATCTCTGTCTGCCTCTCTTTATCTTTTGGCTGCACATTCTCAATGCATGTTGCTCTATCTTCCCATCTAAGCCACCCCAATGAAAAGAGGACTTCTCCATCTGAAGGCCATACAAGAGATCAGGACAAAACTTATTGCTCCAATAAGCCATGCCTCCCTGTGTTTACTTTTCTATTTCTTTAATCTTGGGGCAGTGTTGTGTCCCTGTGTTCTCCACTCTCTGACAGATTTCTGAAAGGGATGTTGATATTTGAATCTGTTTAGGGCTTCCCAGTCAATCCTAAAAGAAATCAACCCTGAATATTCATTGGAAGGACTGGTGCTGAAGCTGAAGCTCCAATAAATTTGACTACCTGATATAAGGAGCCAACTTATATCATTGAAAAAGACCATGATGCTAGGGAAGGTTGAGAGCAAGAGGAGAAGGGGGTGACAGAGGATGAGATGGTTGGGTGACAGAGGATGAGATGGTTGGATGCCATCACTGACTTAATGGACGTGAGTCTGAGAAACTCCAAGAGATAGTGAAGGACAGAGATGCCTGGTGTGCTACAGTTCATGGGATTGCAAAGAGTTGAACATGACTTAGTGACTGAACAACAATAAGGGCTTAGGTGGTAACTCAGTGGTAAAGAAGCCGCCTGGCAATTCAGGAGACACAGGAGACTTGAGTTCCATCCCTAGATCAGGAAGATCCCTTGGAGGACGAAATGGCAAGCTCCTCCAGTATTCTTGCCTGGAAAATTCCATGGAAAGAGATGCCTGGTCAGCTACAGTCCATGGGTTGCAAAGAGTCAGACACAATTGAGCACAGACATCTTTTTATTACTTGTTTGGATAGAGTGGTGACCTCCAAACTCCTTTCATTGACTCAGAAACCAGAAGTCTGTGAAAAGATCTCTTAATGAAATATCAGTTTACAAACAGTTATAGCATCATTCAGGTTATTCATTTACAAGTGAACTTTTGGATACCCAAATAAATTTTCTTGAGCTCCAAAATCCCTGCGGACAGTGACTGCAGCCATGAAATTAAAAGACACTTCCTCCTCCAGAGAAAAGCTATAACAAACGTAGACAGCAGAGACATATTGAAAAGCAGAGACATCACTTCACTGACAAAGGTCTGAGTAGTCAAAGCTATGGTTTTTCCAATAGTCATGTACAGATGTGAGAGTTGGACCACAAAGAAGGCTCAGAGTCAAAGAATTGATGCTTTCAAATTGTGGTACTGGAGAAGACTCTAGACAGTCCCTTGGACAGCAAGATCAAACCAGTCAATCCTAAAGGGAATAAATCCTGACTATTCATTAGAAAGACTAGTGCTGAAGCTGAGGCTCCAGTACTTTGGCCACCTGATGTGAAGAGCCAACTCATTGGAAAAGACCCTCATGCTGGGAAAGATTGAGGGGAGGAGGAGAAGGGGATGATAGAAGATGAGGTTGTTAGATGGCATCACTGACTCAACGGACATGTTCTTGAGAAAACTCCAGGATATAGAAAAGGACAGGGAAGCCTGGGGTACTGTAGTCAATGGGATTGCAAAGAGTCAGACATGGCTTAGCAATTGAACAACAGCAACAACAAAGAAACTGATTTTCAAATGACATTGAGAAGCTGCCCAAAATTAAATATCAAATATAGTGCTAAAACTAATCACCACTATAATATTTGTTTAGTTGTAAGTCACAATAATAGAGTTTTTTTTAAAAGGTTTTTTAAAATTTTTTCCTATACAATGTTTGTATACTAATGTGACCTATATTCACAGATGTTTTATATAAATTGCTCACACTGTTGATTATTACTGAAACCACTCTTGTTTAAAACTCTTAAGATGCTTATCCAGGTAAGCCAGTCTATAATTGAACATCTTGAGATTTTGATTTTATTGCACTGCCTTAAATTTATCTACATTAAAATTTGTCACATTTAATTTAATCCGTTATTTCATCCTGTCAAGGCCTTTTTGGATACTAATTCTGTCATCCAGAACACTATCTATTCCTTCCAGATTCATGTCATCTTCTATTTGGATAATCATATTTTCATACAAGTCAATGATAAATGGTGGTAAGTGTTACACAGAACAGGATTAAGAAGAAAGCTTTACGCTCTGACACTGCAAATGCCTAAGTTGGCATTTTTCTATAAACATATTTGAATATGGCAATTTAATTTATTGCAAATCTGTCTAACTATTGCTTCAACCTAAACCTACAAGAAATCATATTTTCTACATGTAGTATAGAGATGATCTACTTTAATGTCATTATGAAATTCAGATATGTCTCATCTATTTCAGAATCACTTAATAATTTTGTTCTGAAATTATGCTTGTGATGCATTTGTATTTGAAGAAAATGATGGTAGTAAATTGATTGCAAAAATAACTGAATTCACCATTCCTACCTCTCTGATCACATTTTGTATTTTAACTTTGTGTGCATGCTTATTCAGTCACTAAGTTGTGTTGGACTCTGTGACCCCTTGTCAACCAGGCTCTACTCTCCATGGAATTTTCCAGGCAAAAATACTGGAGTGGGTTGTCACTTCCTTATCCAGGGATCTTCCCAACCCATGTCTTCTGCATTGAACCCATGTTTCCTGCACTGGCAGTCATATTGTTTACCACTGAGCCACCAGGGAAGCTCAAATAACACATTCATAATGCCTAATACAGTCATACAGTCTGTAATACATACATAATACATACAAACAGTCACTACTTAAGCATTTTTTGGCATTCCCTTTCTTTGGGGTTGGAATAAAAACTGCCCTTTTCCAGTCCTGTGGCCACTGGTGAGTTTTCCAAATTTGCTGGCATATTTGCAGCACTTTCACAGCATCATCTTCTAGGATTTGAAATGGCTCAACTGGAATTCCATCACCTCCACTAGCTTTGCTCATTGTGATGCTTTCTAAGGCCCACTTGACTTCACATTCCAGGATGTCTGGCTCTAAGTGTGTGATCACACCATCATGATTATCTGGGTCATGAAGATCTTTTCTGTACAGTTCTTCTGTGTATTTTTGCCACCTCTTCTTAATATCTCTGCTTCTGTTAGGTCCATACCATTTCTGTCCTTTATTGTGCCCATCTTTGCATGAAATATTCATTTTGTATCTCTCATTTTTTAAGAGATCTCTAGCCTTTCCTATTCTATTGTTTTCCTTTATTTCTTTGCACTGATCACTGAGGAAGGCTTTCTTATCCCTCCTTGCTATTCTTTGGAACACTGCTTTCAAATGTGTCTATCTTTCCTTTTCTCCTTTGCCTTTCACTTCTCTTCTTTTCACAACTATTTGTAAGGCTGTCTCAGACAACAATTTCACCTTTTTGCATTTCTTTTTATGGGGATGGTTTCTTGTACAATGTCACGAACCTCCATCCATAGCTCTTCAGGCACTCTATCAGATCTAGTCCCTTGAATCTATTGCACACTTCCACTGTATAATTGTAAGGGATTTGATTTAGGTCATACCTGAATGGTCTAGTGGTTTTCCCTACTTTATTGAATTTAAGCCTGAATTTGGCAATAAGCAGTTCATGAGCTGAGCCACAGTCAGCTCCTGGTCTTGTTTTTGCTGACTGTATAGAGCTTCTCCATCTTTGGCTGTAAAGAATATAATCAGTCTTCATAGAACCATTCAATTTCAGCTTCTTCAGCATTACTGGTTGGGGCATAGACTTGGATTTCTGTGATATTGAATGATTTGCCTTGGAAACAAATAGAGTTTATTCTGTTTAAGCTATTCTAATAGCTTAGAATAGCTATTGTCAAAAAGATAAAAGGTAAATTTTGGTAAGGATGTGGAAAAAAGGATACCTTGTATGTATACTGTTGATGGGATGTAATTAGTATAGTCATTGTGGAAAATAGTATTGGATTCCTCAGAACTTAAAAAAATAAGCAGAAATATTATGTGATACAACAATTCCACTTCTGGTTAGATATTCAAAGGATATGAAATTATTATCTGAATACTATCTGTGCTTCCATGTTCATTGCTGCATTATTTACATTAGTCTAGGTATTAAATCAACCAAGTGTCCTTCAACCAATGAATAAATAAAGAAAATATGATATACAAACACACAGTGAAATATTGTCCAGCTTTAAAACAAAGTAAGAAATTCTGTCATTTGAGACAATGTGGATGAACCTAGAGGACAATATGGTAAATGTGAAAGCCACATGCACAAAGACAAATACTGGTTGATCTTCCTTATACGTGAATCTAAAAGAATCAAACTCATAGAAAAAGAGTAGAATGGTGATTTCCAAGGGCTGCATGGTGAGGGACATAAAGAGATATTGGTCAAAAGATACAAAATTGTAGTTATCTAGGTTGAGTATGTTCTGGATATCTAATGTAGAGTATAGTGGCAGTAATTAATATTACTATATATATATATTTCAAATTTGCTAAAGGAGTAGATCTTAAATGTTCTCACTATACCCACACATGAAAGATAATTATGTGAGTGGATGGATATGTTAATAGCTTGGTGTGGTAATCATTCCTCAATGTCTACATATATCAAAATATCTTTTCATACAACATAAACATATACAATTATTATCTGTTAATTTACAGCTGGAAAATATAAATATTTGTCTCATTATGCCACTAGTTGTTTTTTTAATCACCAATAGATAACTGATACATTGCCCATTTTATCTTGTGAAAATTGGAATAATGATTTCCTATGAATATTTGTCAGCATATCTTTTATTCTTAGGATGATTGAGAATCATCCTAAGGTTATATTTGATCTATCTAATACTTTTATTACCATAGGCTTTGAATGACCAAAACCCTTTAAGTTTGTAGTTCTAATTTATCAGTAGTGCTAATGTATTGAACTTTCCAGGTGGCTCAGTGGTTAAAAAAGAAAAAACCTGCCTGCCAATGCATGAGACATAAGAGACACAGGTTCAATAATGCATCAGGAAGTTTGTGGGATGCTTTAATTGCTTATAAATGTCTTCTGTGGACATACAATAAGGTAGGAATAGAATAAATGCAGTATACAGTTTACCTCTGAAAAGCATCACTTTGAACTGCATGGGTACACTTATATATAAAAGCTTTTCCACAATAAATACTACAGCACTGTATGGTTTGAGGTTGGTTGAATCCATGGATGTAAACTGCTTGTATGTAGGGTCAATTGTAAATTATACAAGCATTTTTGAACATAAGGAGGGTTGGTGCTCCTAACCCTTACATTGTCCAAGGATCAACTATATTCATTATTCCCACTTTAGAGAGTCTAATATATTTTTGAACATATAAATTTCCATGATCACTTCCAAGTTAGAATTCAAAGATAAGGACACTGACTACATTGTCTCTTGGTGATTACTATTAGAATAAATTTTCACTGCTCTAGGAAGAGATTTATTTGTCATTTGTTCATTAATATGTATTAAGTTTCTAGATGTCTAGTTGTTATTTTGAAGAGCACATAAACTTTGGCCATAAAATGATTGGACAGATGGAAAGGATCAGTTACCATGCGAAATGCGGGGAAGGAATGAAGTTTCAAAAGGAACACAACTCCAGGAGTCATCCATTCTTCTATACCCTAGAAAGTGGAGTGAGATGACTGGTTCTCTTAGTGGATAATTCTGAATAGATGACAGTGAGCCACACTAATAGAAGAGGTTTTTTGTTTGTTTCTCTGTTTGTTTTGCCTACATAGTTAGTGCACGGAGCTAAAATTTGTGCTTTAACCATTTTGTTAGATTGGGGCAATCCATTACGATTTTTTTTACTCATGGCTAGCAGTAGAAGAGCTTTCCAAAATAATGGTTAAAATTTAGAATGTTTTACATGACTGAATTTTTTTTTTCTGTGTTGAGGTACATAGCTATCACTCCTACTTATGCTTTGTATATAATTATCTTATTAAGTTTAAAGAATTCTTAGGATGTTTGCTGTAAGCATTTTGGTACTATTTATACAGTTAGTACATTAAAAAAATTCCAAAGGAAATAAACCAAATCTCTCAGACATTTAAAATTGACTATAAATATGAAATCCTCCCATATGTTTTCATAAAGTAATAGCTTTATGTCACCTTCCCTGCAGTACTTCAAGTACTATTAAAAGTAAAGCATTCATAATTACCAGATGATTCAACACTTCTTTTCCTACCTACATAACTCTTCAAACAGTACCCAGAGACTCTAGAGGCAGGATCCAGTAATTTTTTCCACATGTATTTCAGGTGATTCTGATCATGCTGATATTTAAAAATCACCAGTCTATGACATATTCCTTTACCCGTTGCACATGTGTTTTCTCTTCTTTTTGCCCTCATCCAAGCTCTATCCCATTGAGCAGAAAGTACAGAAAGTTCCCATATTCCCCTCAATCCTTCATGATTAGTGTTTTGAAGTTGCCACATTAATTGTTAAAGTACTTTTTGGGTCTGGAACAAATGCATAATGACATCTGTATTATCACAAAATTAGATGTTTCTAGTATTTTTTCTCTATTTTTTTGCATTGTTGCTGTTATTAAAAGCTATGGGTGCAATTCAATTAATAGTTGTTGCTGTTTCTGTTATCTAGAAGGAGAAGTAGTTTGAACATATGTTTTTTAAACATTTTCACACAGTCCTCCTGTTTCTATTTACTTGAGTGTACAAACTATATTGTTCTTTGAAAAGAAAGTTTTATTAGGACATGCTATCTCCTACAGCACCTATTACTTGTATTGCTTAGGTAAAATAGGCAGTATTTGACCAAATTTAATGAGAATGAATTTGTTGGACTGTACTTCTATTTTGCTCACTGTGACAATTTTTTAAATGTATAATAAGAATTAATCATGTGTCTATATAATCTGTGACAAGAATGGAGGGAAATGATGTCTCAAAAATTATCTTCTGATCAAGTGCATCCTTGGAACCAAGTAGAATCAAATAAGTAATTCAAAGTTACCGCTAAACTGCAAATCTGAGTTGCATAGCAAATACATATGAAAATCACACAGGTAAGTGTAGCTGGAGTTCAAGAAATGTATACTATATTTTAAAGTGTTTTCTCTCATTTTGAATTAAGACAAAAGGTTTCCTTCACGTGCATGTAAGTTTGATTTTAAGCACCTTCAAATTTTATACACTCTGCAAATCAACTTATGAAATGGATACCCATAATCCTATACTTCAATACCCTGAAAATGTGTTTGCCTCTGGGCTGATATAAGTAAAGTGTTCAACTGAAACAGAAATTCCAAATTATTTCTAAATTCAAATCTCTTTTTGGACACACATATATATACTCACACACACACATATATATATAATTAAGTATATTCTGTCATTATGTATATTGTGTTACTATACTGATCCTGATATTACACGTATATCCTGATACACACCAAGAAAGATGCTTGAATTTAGTATATGTATTATATATATATACAAAAAGTTAAGATTTAAGCTTATTAAATTCCTATTCCTATTTCTCCTAGTGCTATACATTATTTTACATCTCCATTCTTTTCATCATATAGGTTATTATAAGGTTATTCATCATAAAGTTGTTTTAAACCTTTTGGTGGTTTTGATGAACCAAGTTCTGCCATGAATTTTCTGTTGAGACTAATCGTATCTGCCTTTCTTTGCTCTTCTCTCCATAACAAGAGGCTCGAATTTGGGAAGTGTACTTCCCAGACTCCCTTGTCAGCTGGTTTCCATTTAGGTTCTGCCAAAGGATTAAAGTATGAAGACAGAAGGGAGTTCATTTTGAATTCTTGCAGTAGCTGCAAAGAAACTACTCTAGGGTGTTGGGGACTCCAGGAGCACTGGTGGTCCCTGCAGTGACAGCCAGGTCTCTCCAGACCCAGGGTTGTGGAGGTGACTTCAGCAGTGTAAGTGACCACGATCCGGCAGCAGCTAGTGTAAGCTTCTGCGTGTTGACAGCCATGGACCTCTAGAAGTTCTGAAGTTTTATTTTCTTTAGTTAAAACTTGTGTCTCACTTGTGCTCCTCCAACCCTTCCAACACCTTTTAAACCAACTTTTTTACAAGCTCTTTCTCAGCTTGAAATATCTAGAATGATTTCTCTTTTCCTGACTGAAAAATGACTATGCATGGGAAAAGCTTGGCTTATTCATGGAGACAATTAGAAGACTGATGAGTGTACAGAAACCTCATGCTGTGTCCAATATGACTTGGCAGAGAGAATAGCCTTTTCAATGTGAAGGCTGAGAAACTAATTTAGAGAAAGTCTCAGTAGTGGAAAGAGTCAGCTAAGATTTGTCAGAACTTATAGGAAAGAGCCTTTTACTGAAAAATAGTAGCTACCTTACAAGGAGTGTGTATGTGTGTGTTTCTTATATCTCCTCTAAGAAGTCACTTCTTAACCAGTTATCCTTTCAGTATGTTAAATATGCATAAACATTTAAGCTGCTGAACTGAAATCAGAATATTTTGGTTTAAGATTGGGCTTCTTTTCTGATCAGCTAGAGTCATGTCAGAATTTCCCATTTTGATCTGGCAAATGAATACCATAATCCATACCTACTTTGCAGAGCCTTTTATTGGATCAAAAGGGATAATGTATATGAAGGTGCTTTTTAAGTAGCTAAATTCTACATCCATGTCAGGTGTTATGAGAGAAGATTAGTTAACAGCTAGAAAGGAAAGCAGTGTGACTTCAGAAATTACAGCCAGAAAGTAATTCCTGAATCAAATAGTGACTCTGTTCACAGCCTCTATGAACACTTTGACTATGTTTCTTTTTATGTGGAGCTATGAAGTCAGAAATAGCTCAAGAACAAAGTGAGAGGTCCATGAAACATACAGAAAGGAAAAGCAGAAAGCAGACTCAAAAGGTCTGAACTGGCAATTGTCACACATTCACATCGTCATTGTCCTTCCCAAACTCAGTCATGCCAGTTTAGAGGCAACTGCTCTTTGCCTCTCTGCCCTGTGCATTGAGAATAGTGAATGATTGTGGCTTTGTGCTACAAAAACCAGAAATATAAAAATATTTTTAGAAACCTTATTGTATACCAGAATCAACTTGGGAAGTTATTAAAACACAGATTCAAGTGAACTACCTTTGATTTATATTCACAAGGTCAGGATGTCACTGAATATTTTTAATTTTCCAAATGTCCCAGGAGGTTCTGATGTATGGGTCTACAAAAAAGCAGCATTTCACAGAATAGCTTCTGGATCAATTTAATTGAAATTACCTTTTCACTTCTTGATATTCCCAGCTTTTGAGCCCAAGCCCAGATGATTGAAAAAGTGTCTCTAAATAATGGGACCTCATATTTGCAATGCAATAAGTAACCCAAGTACTTTTATTCATACTTAATTTCGGCATCCAGAGCTGGTAGGCAAGGTTGGTTCAAGGACAAGTACTGAACATGCTGTCTCATTCCCCTGATGTACTCTCATCCACTTTGCATCTAACCTCACTGCATTCTTAGAATAAGTTGCAATTCTGTTGTAAACTCAAATAAAGACAATGAAAGTTAAAATGTAAATACCTTGTAAAATTCACTGACAAGTAAATCATTAAGTTGGTATTTCTAAGTTTTACTAAACTCAATCCTGCTCCTTTGTGGATACCTCTATAGTCACTTCTATGGTGGTCTAGTCGCTAAGTTGAGTCCAACTCTTGCAACCCCATGGACTGTTGCCTGCCAGGTTCCTCTGTCCATGGGATTCCCCAGGCACTTCTGTTGTTGGAGTTATTCTCCCATACTTCATGGAGCAGTTTTCAATATTCATTTCACTCAACAGAATGTGTCACTTTTGGCTTTTGGGTTTATATGGTTTCCTCCCTGACTTATTTATATGGTTAACCTACACATTCTTCTAAGTGCATCTTAAACATCACCATCTCTAGGAAATATATTCTGGTTTCTCAAGTCTAGGTTATTCCTTGTCTTCTCTATAGCACCCAGAACCCTTCCTATTAATATTATATTTACCACACACTAGGCTAAGTCTACACTTATTGGCCTTCATCTCCCACTAGATCTGAGCTGTCATTTCTTTTCTCTATAAAGTACCAGATAGTAATTATTTTAGTTTTATGAGTCATGAGGTCTCTGTCACAATTACTCAACTCCAACATTGTATCATGAAAGCAGCAATAGAAAATGTGTTCCAATAAGATTTTATTTGCCAAAACTGTCAGTGGGGAGATTTGGCCATGGATGGTGGTTTGCTGACACCTGCACTAAACTGTCAGCAAAACATGGCCATTCTTGTTCACCAGCCCCTGGTCATATAATTTGGCTGGATTTAATCTATATTCTGTAGAGTTTGGTCCATCTACAAATAAACAAATATTCAAAGGTTTAAGTAATATAGAAGCTTATTTGTCTATCACATAAGAGAATTCTAGAGGGGGGCAATTCAAAGTTGGTAGGACAGCTTCACTGGTCTCAGTGGGTTTTTTTATTAATTAATTTATTTTTTCCTTTCATTATCATGTTGGTTTTGCCATACATTGACATGAATCCGCCATGGGTATACATGTGTTCCCCTTCCAGAACCCCCTTCCCACCTCCCTCCAGATTCCATCCCTCTAGGTCATGCGGGTGCACCAGCCCTGAGCACCCTGTATGTCTCAGTGTTTTAAATCACAGGTTCCCATTGACCATCCTCAACATGTGGCTTCCATTCTGGAAAGGACTTCATTTATGCATGAATGAAGAAGGGAGGAAGTTCATTTAAGGAGACCTCCTGAAAGTCTGATATATGTTCACTTACATGAAATCATCCAGAACTTAGCCACATTTAGCTACCGGAGAAGATGGAAAATTATTTAGTGAGGAACACTATGATCCCCTTAGGCAGAAAGTGAAGAAGAACTAAAGAGCCTCTTGATGAAAGTGAAAGAGTAGAGTGAAAATTGGCTTAGGGCTCAGCATTCAGAAAACTAAGATCATGGCATGCGGTCCCATCACTTCATGGCAAATAGATGGGGTAACAGTGGAAACAATGGCTGACTTTATTTTGGGAGGCTCCAAAATCACTGCAGATGGTGATTGCAGCCATGAAATTAAAAGACTCTTGCTCCTTGGAAGGAAAGTTATGACCAATCTAGACAGTTTATTAAAAAGCAGGGACATTACTTTGCCAACAAAAGTCCATCTAGTCAAGGCTATGGTTTTTCCAGTAGTCATATATGGATGTGAGAGCTGGACTATAAAGAAGGCTGAGCACCGAAGAATTGACACTTTTGAACTGTGGTGTTGGAGAAGACTCTTGAGAGTCCCTTGGACTACAAGGAGATCCAACCAGTTCATCCTAAAGGAGATCAGTCCTGGGTGTTCATTAGAAGGACTGATGCTGAAGCTGAAACTCCAATACTTTGGCCACCTGATGCAAAGAGTTGACTCATTGAAAAAGACCATGATGCTGGGAAAGATTGAGGACAGAAAGATAAGTCGATGACAGAGGATGAGATGGTTGGATGGCATCACCAACTCAGTGAACATGAATTTGGGTAAACTCCTGGAGTTGGTGATGGACAGGGAGGCCTGGCATGCTGCAGTCCATGGCATCGCAAAGAGTTGGACACGACTGAGCAACTGAACTGAACTAAACCAGGCAGTTGCTTAGTATTTTGTTCTGATGTTAAATCTATATGTCAGAAAAATCTACCTGAAATGGTTGAAATCTGATGTGGGAAGAAACAAATCCCTGCCATCTTGTTCCTTCCCACCTATGATTATATTAGTTCATAAACATAGGAAAGTGATTCAAACAGTTTCAAAACTTTCATTTGTGAGTGACATCAGAAGTTCAAAAGTAAGTGACCTTCCCAAATTTCATTTCATAATGAATGTGCTTTCATTTAGTCTTATCTCTCATTCTACACTTCAGAAAGACAAATCATGTTTGTGTTAGGCCAACCCCACCCAGAATTTCTAAAGCAACTGTTTTTGTGCATGAAAGGCAGCCTGAAACATTCATAATCACCAATGTTTACATCTGCTTCCAATCTCTAAGCCAGAGCACAGAATTACTCTTATACTGGGCCTTCCACAGTGGTTCCATTTGTTTATTTATGCTTTGGTTCTTGAACTGTGTGCAAACATGCACAATGACAACAATGTTATGATATCTGACATCCATCAGATGGTGGGGTTAGTTCACAGGAAGAGAATTTGGTCTTTAAGATGAATGGATATTTGATCTTCTCCAGAAGAGTCTTAGGCTGAAAATCTTAAAAATAGAAACCCGTTAAACTTAATTGATTTTCATTAGTGGGTCTCTTTTCTTTTCCTATAAAATTTTTCAGTTTTTTTCCCCATTCATATTGTATTTGAGGGAAAAAATGAAGCTATATCTTTTCTCTCTATTTCTCACTACCTACCTATCTACACATGTTTGTAGATTTAGACTCAGTGAATAATTATGAATGTGCTTTAATTTGATATTATCTCAATACTGAAATATTACATGATTCTCTTACTTGAAAATAGAAACATTTAAACCTTCCATTTATTACCTTACCATTTTACTATGATGACCTTGCTTAATATTAAGAAGCTATGACCTTAGAATGTTGATTCTTTTCGCTAGTTCATTGATACTTTTTTGATATTAGTATGTCAGAAGGAAAACACCTACTCCATAGTACCTACCATTGAATTTATTTTTATTCCTTTTCCATTTTCTAACATGACATTTATAAATAATGCCCTGACCTTTATCTTGGGAAGATATTATATAAAGAGCCTTGAGACTCTAAATTCAGTGTAGAGAATAATCACACACAGAACATGTTAAAATATAGATTCATTGTCTTTGTTTCTAGAGATTTTGTTTCAGTAGATATGAGATATGTCTAAGAAATATGGGGTTTTAAATAGGTATAGTCTGTGGTTCATTCTTTTAGAATACTGGATCATGTATGTTTTAGGTATGTCTGCTTATCTTTATTTAGATCATTTTCTTCATGTGCAGCATGGTTTGGGCGTGTGTGTGCGTGTAAGAAGCTTTGTTTCCATTTTCATATAATTCCATTTATCACCTGGTATTGCCTTCAACAGTTTGACAAAGCTTCTTAAAAGCATTAGTGTCGCTCAGTTTCTAAATTCAGTAACCTTTTCTGAGTCCTTATGTTCGCCTTGATTTCTGTGTCATCTACTTCCTTTAAAGATTCATTTTCTGTGGCTTCAGAGGGTACAGTCCTCTCCCTAGTTCTCTCTATATATCTGATTTCTCAGGTTCATATTCCTTTTTTTAATTCTTCAATTATAGTTGATCTTGATTTTACCTCAATCATATTTTCTTTCCAAATTCCTGATAGCAACTAACACTGCTTCGTGGTTAAATCCCAGATCTGTATATGTAGTTTCAATCTAAGTGAGCCATATTCTATTTCTATATGTCAGATGTCACTCCTCAGAGTCTGTATAGGTTAGCAAATTCAAGATGCCCACAAATGAATATATTCTTCTTATAAATTTAATATATAATTTTTATAAAATCATCACAAACATTACAATATTAGACACTGAAAAGTTCTAAATTGTAAAAAGGCTTCACTTAGAGCTTCCTCAATTATGTACGAATTGTATTGGTTATTTTTTCATACCTAAAATGCACAGTATTACAATCAGTAAGAGTGTTCTAGCAGTTCCTTTTTTGCAATTCAACTTTAACAATTTCCTGTTATGAAAATGTGATCTATTATTATCTTCATCCCTACATTACATATATATCTTATTTCTCTTATCAAATTGAAACCTCATGAAGAAAAAGTCAACTTTTGCTTCTTCTACTCCTAACCCAGAGCCTGACATGTTTAAATATTTGCCACTGTTTCAGCAGCAAATAGATGGCTCTTTTGAAAGAAAATGAATACTTACAATTTAAATTTGAAAAAAAAATGTAAACCACCTCCTTCTCTTTACATCTTAAAACTGAGAAAAATCATCATAATTCTAATTTTTCATTACAATGGCTACAGGCATCTCAAGGCTCCTCTGTATGGGTCCAGAATATTGCACCTGAAGAAATGTATAGCCATCTTCTGATTGCTGACTGGGTCAGTCAAGCACCATGAAAGAGTTCGGAGGCACGAAATGTGTCAAATAATCAGAAAGTTAGACACAAATATGTCCTCTTTATTATGGTTTATATTGCTCTGTTTTGGGAACACTATATCTTCAACCAGTTGGAAAGGAAGAAATTAAGATGATTTTAAAACTCACCTAGTGGGTATAGAGCAGTGGAGCCATGACCTGAACAGTCGACAGTCTCTCTTAAGTTGCTCTCCTTGAACTGAAATGACGTGAAAGTTGCTCAGCTGTGTCTGACTCTTTGCAACACCATGGACTACTCAGTCCATGGAATTCTCTGGCCCAGAATACTGGAGTGGGTAGCCTTTCCCTTCTCCAGGGGATCTTCCCAACCCAGGGACCAAACCCAAGTCTCCCGCATTACAGGCAGTTTCATTACCAGCTGAGCCACCATGTGCAACCAATACTAGTTATTCCTGCTGAAGACTTTCCAGGTGTTGAGTGAGTGAAGTCGCTCAGTTGTGTCCAACTCTTTGAGACCCCATGGACTGTAAGAGCCTACCATGCTACTCTGTCCATGGGATTTTCCAGGCAACAGTTATTGGAGTGGGTTGCCATTTCCTTCTCCAGAGGATTTTACCGACCAAGGGATGGAACCCGGGTCTCCTGTATTGTAGGCAGATGCTTTACCGTCTGAGGAACTTAAGACCAAATGACTTAAACTTGAGGAAATGTTCCCAGGGCATAAATGCAAGCAGAAATAATTCACATTAGAAAAAGGGGTGTGTCCATGAGGAGATTCCTTTCTGAAGATTTAACTTCAGAGGTGCTTTTTTCTTCTTGGAATGAGAAATGAAAGTATCTGGCATGAATATTTTCCTTTAAACCACTGTATTTTTGTTTATACTCAAATTTCACATATTTTCTACATCAGTTTCAACCTGAAAAGTAGCATCAACATTATGCCCCTCAACAATGTATTTGATTCACATTTCTGGAGTCTAATTTCTCATCTGCTAAGTACCTCCCAAAGCAAAGTCTCTGGTCATTAGAATGAACAGCTCGAGTAGTCATAATAACAGACAGAAGTATTAGCCCTCCCGGGATATTTGGATTATGTGATGAACTAATTTTTACTTTGAAAATATAAATAGCCTTTAATGAATTTGGTCAGTCATTGACACATTTTGACCTCTGATAGTTGTCATGTGATACACCTTGAGTTTTCATTAGCCAATATGGAAACTATATTTCCTCATATAGACATTTCTTCCCTGGGAAACACTCTCAATTTCTTATAAATTACCCTCTTCATTATAAACAGAGTGTCTTCCATGGTTTTTCTCAACTTTGAAGCCCATTCCCAGACTTGGTGCCCTAGGGATATTCTGATGAACTGTGAAATTTAAGTCATACCATCACATCCTCCCTCTCCTGGAAAAATTTCAATATTTTTAGGCAATGAAATTTGAGATAAAGTTCTTGAAGCCATTAATATATTATTTTGCTTATCTAAATACTATAGAAAAATTAATATGTTCATCTATTTGCTGACCATGCTGTATGTTCCAGGATTTTATAAAATTACAATGAAAACTTGAAGGCTTATTTTCATACTAGTATAGTGAATTTTATAAATCAGGGTTGACTAATGACAGTCCATATTCCTTTGTGTATATCAGATTATTGAGAGGGTCAAGGCCATTGTCTCAAAATCACTTGATTCCAACACTGAAAATTGTTAAGTCATTTGTATGTATTCATATATACTGTGTGAAATATTAGCCATCACCTCATGAGAATTCTCATTAGTTTTTAATATTTTCAAATGTAAACAGTATGGCTTCTTCCATGACACTAGGATATTAAAAAATGAGACTCAAGATAAGGAGAGAGTTTTAAAATCACAGTAAATATCCTTATACACCACTTCCTAAGGGAACATAAACTGCAAGTTATTTGTGGAAATGCTCTCCTGTTACTTATCTAAGAAAAATCTTGGGGACTCAGGGGTGCTGCCTGGACTGTAAAGTTGCCACTGCTTTTCCTCTTTTCATTGGACTAAGGGAGAAAGTGATAGCCTACAGAGCTGTGTTCCAAATTTTGAGGTGGTACATGCCTACTGGCAAAAGAAGCTATGGCTCAAGGCAGAGTTAGAGTGAAGGAAGAAGAGTACATGAAGTCGGGGGTATATACTGCAACTTAGAGAAGCAGAACACAAAAAAGAATACAGAGAATGTCTATGCCTATAATCGTAGAAAAAGAATTGAATCCTGGGGTCTTGCTACAGGCATCTCTAGAACAGAATCAGCAATGTATAATCTAAAATTGCTAAAACTGATAGCATAAAAATGTATTATCTTGAGAAATATCACCCTTCATCAGAGCTGCCACCTGGAGATCTGGAAAAAATCTCTCCTTGAAATCAGCTAATCGGTTGACCCCAATATCAAAATTGTCAAGACTATATTTATGATGAGCCAAACAAAGAGTAAACACTAAAAATCAATGAATATTTACCCTCAGGAAAGCAAGCATTTGAAAACAGTAAGTGGCCTTCCTCAAGGACACAATCTCCATGGAGAAATGAATGTTTTATACCTCTTTGAGGCTGGTATGAACTCTTCAGTATGACTTTCAATTCCTGCTTATTAGGATTCCATCCATCAGGTAGAGCTGCCTAGAGATGTCTGAAATATACCCTCTCATTTTACAAACCCTTTATGTGAGTCTCGTGCATTTAAGTGTTAGAGGTATATCAGAACCCTCTGTCTCAAGCCTACTTTCATCTTTGCATGAGATGTCTCCAGGCTGAATTTGAGCAGTCCAGCTCCAGGCCAGAATCCTCTGTGTGATCTTTCATGCCTGACCATAGGCAATTACAAGGCTTCATAAAGCAGGCCTCAGGGTAAGGAGGCTTCCCAGGTGGCTCAGCTGTAAAGAAGCCTCCTGCCAGTGCAGAAGATGCAAGAGATGCTGTTTTGATCCTTGTGTTGGGAAGATCCCCTTGAGGAGGAAATGGCAACCCACTCCAGTATTCTTGCTGGGATAATCTCAAGGACAGAGAAGACAGGTGGGCTAGAGTCCATGAGGTCACAAAGAGTCAGACATGACTGAACACGTACCCCAGACTGAGGGGAAGCCTCCCTCCTCATTCCAGACTAGATGCATGGCCAGCACCTTGCAGTTTTCTGGAGGGAGTTGCAGCTGAAGACACATGTTTACATGAAACCCTGCAACCCTAACCCTTGGGCTTCTCTCTAGAGTCCTCTTTTCTCTACTGAATATTTCTCTCCTGCTAAATCCTAGCATTTGCCAGCTCACTCTAGGGGATCCATAAAACGGCAGGAGACTTTTGTCCAGTGCTATCAGCAGTGGGAGGATCCCTCCATCTGTGCTGATTCACTTGACCCTTGCCTGGTGCTGTTCTGTGGAAAACACTGGAGCATTAGTGAACTGGTGTCTATTTTTGCCTCTTACTCACACTATCTCAGTGATACAGTCTTGATTATTGCCTTCACTTTGGCTTGTCCTGTCTGACCACCTAGAAACCTGTCAGTTTGACTTGGGAAAGAATGAAGCTCACAGGTCTCTACTCAAACACTGTTGGGGATTAAGGGATTAACAAGAGAGCTGGGGAGAATGTGTCAGGAGGGAACGTTTCTCCTTTTTATCCAGCTAGCGAGTAACACACCAAATCAAGTTTTCATCTTACTGAATTTGGCCAATTTCCACAATATAATTCTTTCAGAATGTAAGTTTATACTTAAAAGAGAGAAGACATGAGTTCCACGTGTCTATACAAGTACAAATTGTATATTCCTTTATTCTACTTCCTTGAGAATTATCAGGTCACTCTCACTGAAAGCCTCCAATGAAAAATAAACCAGGGCTTCATATTGTGGCTTAGAGGGTACTAGCAACTAGAGGGAAAGAATGCATACAATATCCTCCACTTGTACAAATTACGGTAATGTTCTCCTTCAGGGATGTGGCTGACACTTTTAGGCTCAGGCTGGCAGATGGAACCCAGAGGAAAGTATTGAGGGAAAGAGAGAGAAAAGAAAAGAGGGATAAAGTGGATTCTTCCAGGTTTCTGTATATGAGCTATAAAAACATATGACTGGCTACCTAGAGACTTCAACCCAGTTTTGCAGGTCATCTTGCTCGTTATAGGAGACCCTTTAACAACTTGGGTTCTCTTAGACAGAAGCATAGTGCTGGGTAATTTGTTCGTGTCTCTACTCCAGGGCACTATGCTCATAGCCACTTCTTAACTTTAGTTCACACGCTCTGTAGTGCAATTCCAGGAAACTGGATTACTCCAGTTTTCTCAAAGATAACTTCTATTTATCACAGGTAAACACTCCTATTTGTTGTTGTTTATCTGCTAAGTTGTGTCTGACTCTTTTGCAATCCACAGACTAACTATAACCCACCAGAATCCTCTGTTCATGGGATTTCCCAGGCAAGAATACTGCAGTAGGTTGCCATCTCCTTCTCCAGAGGATCTCTCCCACCCAGGGATCAAACCTGCATCTCCTGCATTGGCAGGAAGATTATTTATCACTGAGCCACCAGGGAAGCCCAAACATTCCAATAGAATCAAATAATCCCAGAGGGTCAGGTACACAATGCTCAATATTCCAACGAAAGAACGCTTACAACCTCTTGGCACATCTTAAAGTCTTGCACAAAGCCCTAATTTAGCATATTTGTTATAATAGTAGTGCTGTTAAGATTTTGCTAAAACTTATTAAAGCTTTACCTTGATAAATTAGAAGAAATCATATTTTACTGATTTTTAAATTGATTATTTATGAAACGGAAAGTACATTTTTTTCTAAGTGAAAAATAAAATAAGTGAATTTTATAAACAAAATCTTAACCATTTACTTACCTTAATTTGTAACTAACAGTTAAAATTTTCAATGTAAAAATTCTCAAACAGTAAGTGAACTGGTAACTCTATTTGAAGTAAATATTGATGTCTGAAAGGTAAGAATCTTAACTGCACTGCCAAGCTGGAATAATATTAACTAATTTGAAAGAAGGCAAGGAAAAAATTCTTCCATAAATTTTAATCACTTTATGTTTCAAGGTAATATATCAAAAACTAACTATAACCACTTATCTTTTATTTTGCCCCGGTGATTTTTCCATATTTCCTTTTACAGATCAGTAACTAGAGCATGAAAGGTGATTCTTCAATTTCCTAAAGGTCTTTTTAAAACTAAAAACCAAGTGATTTAAGTATTATAAAAGTAATTGTGTTTTGAAATTTACATTAACTGCATAGTGGTAAATAATGTGAAAAACAACTTACTTCTTTCTGTCTTACATTTGCCTTTTTTTTAGCTTTTGGATACATATTGCCAATGTTGGAGACATATCGCCATCTAAATGAAAGAAAACTCATAGGTATTTTTTTTTAATTACTCTTATTTTATTTCTGACCATTTTAAACCTAATTACAACTGTAGATTTTCAGAACTTCATGATTATTTACATTCATATTTTTTCTGTACCATTCAATGAATATGACAGAGTGTAGAAATAAACTTTCACCCTGTAATGTGTCACTCTAATGCATACACAAAGAATCTAGGTATCACCTTATTCATGTCTCTTATGTGGAGACTCAGTAATTGCTTTTCCCCTACAAAGAGACAGACTTAATCCATCTTGTCCACTAAAAGTATAAGAAGTTTTTCACCAGCCATGAAAGTGACAGAAAAATATCTAACTTCTCAGCATCTTTGGGATGCACCTTGGGAGCTGCTTGGAGAAGGAATGGCATCCACTTCAGTATTCTTGCCTGGAAAACCCCATGGACAGAGGAATGTGGCAGGCTACAGTCCATGGGGCCGCAGAGAGTCGGACACGACTGAGTGACTTCACTGTCGCTTTAGGAGCTGCTTGCTCTGACACCTCAGCGCCAATTTTTTTTCTCGGCTCCACAACTACAGGGTTGTTTCATTTCAAGTCACGGACTCTGGATACCAACCAAACTGGCAAATGAAAAATAACTCAGCCGGGGCCATTTCACCCACCAGTGATCTCTGTGTGTGAGATAATTCCTCCCTGAGGTTTCTTTCTCTCCTCTACTGTGTTTTTAAAGGCCTAACGCAGGGCAGCAGGCTGGTGCCACTGTTTAAGGTTTCAATTAAGACGTATGCAGCTATCAAAGAAGTAGCAAGCAGGCCTCCACAACAACGCCTCCTGTTTCGCTCTCCGTTCAAGTCCAGGGATGGCAAGATGCTTGAAAAATGTCGTTCATTAATCCCCACAACAGCCCCCGGAGGTTGAGAGGACAGAGAGAGTCAGCCACAGGATCAGGCTTGAATAGTCTCTCTGTTGGTTGTGTACATTTGGAGCTGACTGTGAAATCTATGTGGACGTACTGAACCCTCTGGTTAACCTCATGGTGCAAATGCGTTGATCAAAGGCACTCTGTCAGTATCTGATTAAGAGCCATGTAAGAGCACTGAAGACATTTCCTTCTGGTTAACAACTCTGATTACAGGGGCTCCTGGAGTGAGTTTTCCTGTAAGCATTCAAGTAGGTCCCCGGGCTCCAGCTGGAGCTCTAGGGTTTCCCAATGGCAGAGCTTCCTGTTGCTGAAGGCTTCAATTCATTCACAGCTTGTAAATCAGTAGCCTGTAAATCAACAGATTGAGCTACTACTGTTTAAAACACAGTTTCCTCAACAAGCTTCCTTCTGGTTTTGTTTTCATATATCAAGGGCATGAAAAAAAAAAAAAAAGAGGCCAATTTTTAACACCTGGACCGATGGGGACTCAGCGGGAGAGGTATGTTACACCAGTTCTGCAGTTTTGTTTTTGTTTCAGTAGAGCAAGAATTTAGCGACTAAAGTCAAGATAGCATTTACTTATAGAAATGATAGAGGTGCATTTGGGGGAAACTGCAAATCACAACTGCTTCATGCATTTCATCCATTTTAAATGTCTGATAAGAAATATAAAGCTAAAGCCATGGATCAAACTCGGGTCTCTCACATTGCAGGCAGAATCTTTACAGTCTGAGCTATAAGGGAAGCCAGTAGGTTCATAGAGCACCGTTTATTACATGCAGAATAGTGTCTAGAAGTGGTATACTGTTGTAATCATGTAGGTGTTTTCAGTTTTGTTCTGTAATAAACACAAAGCACCTTTTATTTATATCTGAGTCTCTGTCAGAATATCTGTAGGATATAATTTCCAAACATGAAACTCAAAAGTTAAAGGGAATGTAGCTATTTGATAGCTATTGGTTCCACATAAAAATTTACATTTTCTGTTTACATTTCTATACTTACATACAAGAAATGTGATTTAAACTTTCCTAGACATGTAGTTTTTGTTTCATTTACCTTAATTCAACTTGAAGTTGAGCATGTTTTCATTTTTTGAAAATTCATTCTTATTTTATTTTATGGTAACTTCTGTTTTCATAACCTATACCATCTTGTTAATGAGTTGTTAATCTTTTTCCTAATTATTTGCAGAAGCACTTTAAACACAGAGTAAATAATTGAACTGTTATAGTTTTTGCAAATATGTTTACAAAATGCTCCTTTGTCTTTTTATTTTGTTCATACCATTTATAGGGTTTATTAAATTAATTTAAATTCTTGTGCTTTCTCAATTTGATGTTATGTAAAGTAACTCTACCTATGTATCTTAATCATATAAGCCATTCTCCCATGTTTTCTTCAAGTGAATTTTGGTTTGTTTTTATATTAGTCCATGATAAAATTTCATTAAGGACTCAGATATAAATCTAAATATTTCTCAGATAGTTTAATTGTTAGGATGTTATCAATTCATATGTCTTTTCCACATTTGTAGGTGGTGACGCCTTCACTATGTAATATATTCCCTTACACATGTTGGTCTATCCATTCATGTGTCAGTATCTATGCTGGCATTTCAAATATATTTTAATAATTGTTTGAGCTAGCTTTGCCCAATTACTTTTATTTTTTAAATATCTTGTACCTCTGATTATATATTTTTGCCATATGACTTATAGAATCAAATTAGGGTAAAAATTAAGCCAGTTGTGAATTTGTTGGAATTATACTAAAATTTCAGATTAGGCATCAGCAAATTCCAACTGATAGACCAAATCTAACATTTCACTTGTCTTTATAAATAAAATTTTATTAGAACACAGCATATTTATTCATTTAGGTACTACCTGTGGCTGCTTTTGTGCTATAACAAAAGAGGTAAGAAGATGTGACAGAGAGTATACGAATGATAAAACCAAAAATATTTAATATCTGGACCTACACAGAAAAAGATTGTTGATCTTTGTTGTGGAATAATGTTTTAGTTTATTATATTTCCAAATGTCCAATGCAATCACCGATTCTCAATGGCTCAACACAATAAAATTGTATTCTTCGTGCTTCCTTTTAATTCATAGCAATTTAGTGAGCATGGAAGGGGTTGTCACTTCTTATAATGGCTACTCAGGGACCCAGGCTAACAGAAATTTCATCTTGAAACTTTCTACCATAAGTTTTACTGAAAAAAAAAGTCACAATGGAAACATGTTAAATCATGGACTGGCATTTAAAGCTCTTTCCTGGAAGTGACACACGTAACTTCTCATGTTTTACTGGCCAAAGAAAATCACACACCATATTTAACTTCAAGGTAACATGAAAGTCAATTCTATATGCTCAGAAGAAAAAAGTGATACACAAGTTTTGGTGTACAGTTTTAATGTCTATCATAATAAATAAGAACTGCCATTTCTTGAATATCTGAAAATATTATATGAATGGAAAATTAAAATGTTGTTTCAGATCTTTTCATAGTATATTTACTTCCTTTAAACAGATCTTGAATAATTTTTGACATATTGAGTACTCAGTCCCATTATTTTTTGTTACTAATGTAAATGGGATTTCCAATTACTTTTGTTTACATGTTAAATGTTATTGATTTTAATGTATGACTTTTTATTCCTAGCCATATTATTAAAGACTAAGACCATTCTTAGTGAGTTTTAAAATGTTCCCCTTGGGTTTTCTAGGTTCACAACAATAATTCTGCCTTTGACTTAGCTTATATTTGACATACTTTCAAAGGCCAAATTTTCCTAGTGTGCTTGACCTGAATTGATATCCTACAGTTCACTGATTCATTCATTTATTCATTCACTCACTTGATATTTGATTAATATTTAACATAAAAATAGTGCTGTATTATGCAATATAGATTGAAAGATGAATAAAACAGAGTAAGTACCAACTTTGAGGAACGCATTCTACACAGCCGGAAATATTCATAGATGATCATACAATATGAAAATCCCATATGGGAGATTAAAGTAAGGTCATGTAGAAAAACCTAGTAAAGTATGTCAAACCTGATACTGAGGTTTAGGAATGACTGAACAAGTAAGTATGATACTTTTCCAAGATTGTTGGCTTATTGTAAAACAAATACCCCAAATTCTTGAAAATAAACATATTTACACCTTAAAAGCTTTGTGTCATTTTTAAGCATGCATATTCACCTTTTTGTTTTTGTTCAGTCACTCAGTTGTGTCCAACTCTTTGCAACCCCATGGACTGCAGCACCCCCAGGCTTCCCTGTCCTACACCATCTCCTTTTGAAAATTATTAATTCCAAAATATTAGGGGCAGTGTGACTTCTTTTAAAATTTCTTGCTGCAGTACCTAGTATTATTGCACCTTCAGTGAACTCTCAATAAATTGTGGCTAAGTTCATTATTAGCATCTTGATTTGCACTTGATTGAGCTCGGGGTATTTTTAAGACAAAGCAGAGGCTTTGGAGAGCTAACAAACACAAAAAGAAAAGTATTAAAGAGAAATCTTTGCATTTTATTGTGATCCACTTGCCTAAGCCTCCTGTGTCACGAATTTATTTTTTAGGTGCATAACTGAAGTAGCTGACATGACAACATTCAACGACATTTAGAAATATTTACTTTGCCAGGACCAGTTTTAAAATGTCTTCGCTTGAGAGGAAGTAGCCTTGCCAGTTACGAGGGATTCAGAATTCTGCTTGTGTTTCAGAAGCCTGAGGATGATTTGATGACTGATTCCTTTTCAGTTCTCTAGAGAATCTACTTAAATTGAGAAGAAAACCATCATCATAAATCATGCACCACATCTTGAAACTTAACACCTTTCGTAGAACTCAGAGACTACTCTGATTATGACACTTGAATGATATACACTTATGAGCTATATGGGCCTCCAATTATCAAAGCAGGGTGGTCTCAGAAAAGAATAGGGATCTTATAAGTTGCAATATATTGCTAACGAATTGTGATTAAACACGGGTCAGGTTGGCAGAGAAACTATCTCATCTTGGTTGTTATTGATTTCTTTGAGATTCCCAGCAAGGTATAACAGAATTACACAAACTGATCAATTAATGGAAAACACATACTGCATCAGATCTCTGTTTGAAAATTTTTTTCTCCATGATCTTTAACTTTTTAAAAAAGGTACATGTTATTATAAAAGACCTGGTGGTACATTTAAAAGTAATAGTTCAAGTATGCATACAATTCTCTTTAATTATTTAGGTCTCAGGAACCAAGTACTTTTTTCAACTGTCAAAAATTTATACAGGCTAAGCTGTGTATATATATACATTCCAAACAAATCCATCTTTGGATTTTGTTTACATTCTTACAATAAGATTTTTAGTAAAAGATATTAAAAATAAAAATATTCCCTCAATATTTCAATACCTCAAGAGAAGAAGCATCAATTGATAAATATGATTTTATGGCCATTATCTGATAATTTGTGAAGGAAGTGGAAGTATAAAAAAGACAGAAATTAAGTATCCAATGCCTCCTTTTAATCTACTTTTCACTTGTCACTCATAGACCTCCCAAAGTTTTCCTAACCCTACTTTCCAAGGTTATCTCCCATTTTTCCCCTTATATTAACACTTTTGCTAAAGCCAAACTGATTTATTCATTGTTTCCTGTGTGTACACTTTCTCACCTCTTTTCTCCACAATTTGCACAGATACAAAAACAAAATAACTATATGAAACCTATGCTCATATTTTATGATCCCTTTTAAGTATTTTTTATTTATGTAGTTTCACAAAGTCATTCCAATCCAAAATGTTCTCTTCTTAACTAAACTTATAGAACTTAGTAAACAGTTCTTTCCAAACTATTCATGCTATGATATTACAACTTAGAGAATCAGTAAAATCATACAACATACTGTGATAAACCAGCATGCCTGATTGCAGTATTGGAGGCAAACTTAACAGAGGTTGCAATAGTCCCAGATCCAACATGACCTGTGAAGGAAAATTAAGAGTGAGACACAGTTGAAATCTGCACCTACAATAAAGAACTGAGTTGTAAATCCATTTACCAATACATCAGATGCTGTCTTAAATCATGGCTTGCATCATACTTCATAATTGGCCTCCCCTTGTCCAGTTTCAAAAAGATCACATACTTCTTGAAAGTCATAGCTTGATGTCTTATAGTTGATATTTATTCACTGGTAGGTTGATTGATTGATTGGCATAATTTAAATTTTGGTCACGCTAGTGGTAAAGAACCCACCTGTCAATGCAGGAAACATGAGAGGTGCAGGTTTAGTCCCTTGGTGGGGAAGATATTCGCTGGAGGACAGCATAGCAACCCACTCCAGTATTCTTGCCTGGGGAATCTCATGGACAGAGGAGCCTGGCAGGCTACAGCCCATAAGGTTGCAAAGGGTCGGATGTTTCTGAAGTGACTTAGCATGCACATAGCATGCATATAACATAAAATTTACTGCTTTGAATATTTTTAAGTATAACTGACACTTTAGGAAATCATCATCAGCCTCCATTTTCACAACGTTTTCCATCTTCCAAAACTGAAATTCTGTATGTCTCCCTTCACTAGTATCTGGCACCCACAACTCTAATTTCTCTCTCTATGAATTTGAATACTACTTACTTGTACCTATGGAATCTTACATAGTTTCCTCTTGTGACTAGCTTACTTATACTTTACATCTTCAAGGTTCATTTATAATTGTTTTTAAACATGATAGGGATTTGCATCTTCACCCAGAAAAAATATATATCATTTGTGTATTACTCATGTTTCTCTCTAAGCAGCTTACATTTAGTAGCAACATTTATATACTAGAATTACATTAGAAATTGTAGATCATTTCTAAGCTTTATTAAATCTGATATCTTTTATTTCCTATTAAAATCTTTTAATGAGAATCAATATAGTCATTTGCTTGAAGGAAATTATGACTGACTTAGGTACTAATTGACTTTGATTTATGGATTACAGTTTTCACACAAAATCACATAGTCTTCCCTTGACCCTAATAATTCAGTTATTTTAATTTAGATGATAATGTCACAATAACTAATAAGACCATGTCTGTTGATATTTCTTGTTCTTTGGATAATAAACTTGTTAAAGTGATTTCTTCTAAAATCTACTATATTGTAAACAATTGTTAGTGATTTACTGGTTTATGTCATCACGTTTAGTACATTAAATTTCTTTGTTATTGCTTATGATATTTTGTTAAAGACGCCCTGGACAGGATTCTGCCTATAACCTATGACATATTGATAAAAAATCAACCAACAAAAAGGTATTAATATTAACATAAAATAATTTTAGAAAAATTAAGCTGTTACAAATCATACTAAACAGAAAATTCATACTTTTTGCCTATAGCCTACATTGTTCCATATTTTGTGAACTGTGTTGCTCTATTTTCTTTTGTAACTCAATAAGTTCTAAAAAATATTGTAAATGAGTTAGTTCATGAGTCCTGTGAACAATCTAGTTGAAGCATGTTAATTCAGAATGCTTTTGCATGCTGAAGGTTTTACTCCTTTCTTTTATATTTATTAGAATATTTGATGACTATTGCACCTAAACATCATAACTTTCAAAACCATGATCTGATTGAAAATGTGTACTGAATCTAAACTAATAAATTAAAAGTGATAGTGTACACTGTATAATCACTCTATAAAATAAAAATAAAAATTTTAATTAAAAATACTTTTAATGGCAAGGAACAGTGATGGTGACTGAGAGAACAGAGAGATTTTTCTATTTTTGCCAACTTACAAAATGTAATAAAAATTGAACTGATGTTTCTGCCTCAGTTTTACAAATAACAGTTCAGTTCACTTGCTCAGTCGTGTCCAACTTTTTGTGACCCCATGAACCACTGCATGCCCAGCCTCCCTGTCCATTACCAATTCCCAGAGTTTACCGAAACTCATGCCATTGAGTTGGTGATGCCATCCATCCATCTCATCCTCTGCCGTCCCCTTCTCCTCCTGCCCTCAATCTTTACCAGCAACAGGGTCTTTTCAAATGAGTCAGCTCTTCACATCTGGTGGCCAGAGTATTGGAGTTTCAGCTTCAGCATCAGTCCTTCCACCTTCCAATGAACACTCAAGACTGATCTCCTTTAGGATGGACTTGTTGGATCTCCTTGCAGTCCAAGAGACTCTCAAGAGTCTTTCACAACACCACGGTTCAAAAGCATCAATTCTTTGGCACTAAGCTTTTTTTATAGTTCAAATCTCACATCCATATATAACTATAGTAAAAACCAAAACCTTGACTAGATGGATCTTTGTTGACAAAGTAATGGATCTGCTTTTTAATATACTGTCTAAGTTGGTCATAACTTTTCTTCCAAGGAGTAAGTGTCTTTTAAATTCATGGCTGCAATCACCATCTGCAGTGATTTTGGAGCCCAAGAAAATAAAGTCAGCCACTGTTTCCACTGTTTTCCCATCTATTTGCGAGGAAGTGATGGGAGTAGATGCCATGATCGTTGTTTTCTGAATGTTGATCTTTAAGCCAATTTTTTCACTCTCCTCTTTCACTTTCATCAAGAGGCTTTTTAGTTCCTCTTCACTTTCTGCCATAAGGGTTGTGTCGTCTGCATATCTGATATGATTGAAATTTCTCCAGTCAATCTTCATTCCAGCGTGTGCTTCCTCCAGCCCAGCATTTCTCATGATGTACTCTGCATACAAGTTAAATAAGCAGGGTGACAATATACAGCCTTGATGTACTCTTTTCCCAATTTGGAACCAGTCTGTTGTTCCATGTCCAGTTCTGATTGTTGCTTTCTGACCTGCATACAGATTTACCAAGAGGCAGGTCAGGTGGTCTGATATTCCCATCTCTTTCAGAATTTTCCACAGTTTATTGTGATCCACACAGTCAAAGGCTTTGGCATAGTCAATAAAGCAGAAATAAATGTTTTTAGGAACTCTCTTGCTTTTCGATGATGCATCAGATGTTGGCAATTTGATCTCTGGTTCCTCTGCCTTTTCTAAATCCAGCTTGAACATCTGGAAGTTCCTGGTTCACGTATTGCTGAAGCCTGGCTTGGGAATCTTGAGCATTATGTTACTAGCATGTGAGATGAGTGCAATTGTGAGGTAATTTGAGCATTGTTTGGCATTGCCTTTCTTTGAAATTGGAATGAAAACTGACCTTTTCCAGTCTGATGGCAACTGCTGAGTTTTCCAAATTTGCTGGCATATGGAGTGCAGCACTTTCACAGCATCATCTTTCAGGATTTGAAATAGCTCAACTGCAATTTCATCACCTCCATTAGCTTTGTTCGTAGTGATGTTTCCTAAGGCCCAGTTGACTTCACATTCCAGGATGTCTCGCTCTAGGTGAGTGATCACACCATCATGATTATCTGGCTTGTGAAGATCTTTTTTGTACAGCTCTTCTGTGTATTCCTGCCACCTCTTCTTAATATCTTCTGCTTCTCTTAGGTCCATAACATTTCTGTCCTTTATGAGCCCATCTTTGCATAAAATGTTCCCTTGGTATCCCTAATTTTCTTGAAGAGATCTCTAGTCATTCCCATTCTATTTTTTTCCTCTATTTCTTTCCATTGATCACTGAGGAGGACTTTCTTATCTCTCCTTGCTATTTTCTGGAAATCTGCTTTCAATGGGAATATCTTTCCTTTTCTCCTTTGCTTTTCACTTCCCTTCTTTTCACAGCTGTTTGTAATGCCTCCCCATACAGCCATTTTTCTTTTTTGCATTTCTTTTTCTTGGGGAGGGTCTTGATTCCTATCTCCTGTACAATGTCATGAATCTCCGTTCATAGTTCATCAGGCACTCTGTCTATCAGATTTAGTCCCTTAAATCGATTTCTCACTTCCCCTGTATAGTCTTAAGGGATTTGATTTAGGTCATACCTGAATTTATAGTGGTTTTTTCCACTTTCTTCAATTTCAGTTTGAATTTGGCAATCAGGAGTTCATGACCTGAGCCACAGTCAGTTCCCCGTCTTGTTTTTGCTGACTGTATAGAGTTTCTCCATCTTTGGCTGCAAAGAACATAATCATTCTGATTTAAGTGTTGACCATCTAGTGACGTCCATGTGTAGAGTCTTATCTTGTGTATTTGGAAGAGTATATTTGCTATGATCTGTTCATTCTCTTAGCAGAACTCTATTAGCCTTTGCCCTGCTTCATTCTGTACTCCAAGGCCAAATATGCCTGTTACTCCAGGTGTTTCTTGACTTCCTACTTTTGCATTCCAGTCCCCTATAATGAAAAGGACATCTTTTTTGGGTGTTAGTTCTAGAAGGTTTTGTAGCTCTTCATAGAACTGTTCAACTTCAGCTTCTTTAGTGTTTCTGATAGGAGCATAGACTTGGAGTACCATGACATTGAATGGTTTGCCTTGGAAATGAACAGAGACCATTCTGTCATTTTTGAGATTGCATCCAAGTACTGCATTTCAGACTCTTTGCTGACTGTGATGGCTACTCCATTTCTTGTAAGGGATTCCTGCCCACAGTAGTAGATATAATGGTCATCTGAGTTAAATTCACCCATTTTAGTCCATCTTAGTTTGCTGATTCCTAGACTGTCTTCATTCACTCTCGCCATCTCCTGTTTGACAACTTCCAAATTGCCTTGATTCATAGACCTAACATTCCAGGTTCCTATGCAATATTGCTCTTTACAGCATCAAACCTTGCTTCTATCACCAGTCACATCCACAACTGGGTATTGTTCTTGCTTTGGCTGCATCCCTTCATTCTTTCTGGAGTTATTTATCCACTGATCTCCAGTAGCATATTGGGCACCTACTGACCTGGGGAGTTCCTCTTTCATTGTCCAATCTTTTTGCCTTTTCATACTGTTCATGGGGTTCTCAAGGCAAGAATACTGAAGTGATTTGTTGCCATTCTTTTCTTCAGTGGACCACATTCTGTCAGACCTCTCCACCATGACCCATCCATCTGGGGTAGCCCCATACAATATGGCTTATTTTCATTTAGTTAAACAAGGCTGTGGTCTGTGTGATCAGATTGGCTTGTTTACAAATTTAGTTTTAAAATAGTTGATGAACAGCTGTGCAAAAAATTTTATTAAAATTAAAGAAAAAATTTATAACAGTTTTGAGAATATGGTTTTAAAAAGAAGAAGAAAATATTTAACATGGTGACATAGTTTAAATTTTGCAACAAAATTGAGAAGCTAAGAAGGTACAGAGTTTTCCCATATAATCCCTGCCCTGACACAAGCCTATCTTACTCCATTAACAACATCACTCGCCAGAATGGTAACTTTTTTTTTTTTTGCCAAGAATGAAACTCTATTGACACATCATAATCATCCTGAGTCTGTAGATTATCCCAGTGTTAGTTCTTGGTTGTACATTTTTAGTTGTACATCCTGTTGTCTTAACCAAACATATAATGACATCCATCCAAGACTATCATATAATACAGATTATTTTTACTTCCATAAAATTCCTCTGGGACAGGATATATTATATTATATTATATGAATTACTTTTTGAGATGTATTTCCTCTCAGCTGACCAACACTAATGAAATGAAGCAGGACTCGATGATCCTTGTCCCTCATGTCCTCTGCCTGTCTTTTGTCTGTGGAAAAACTTTAGCCAGAGAATAAATTTAATCACAAAACAAGAAAATGTAGAAACAAAGGAAAATAGTCAAAGTAGTTCAAATAGTAATAATAATTAAGAATAGTCAAGGATGCTCCAATACTTGATGTGAAGAGCCAACTCTTTGGAAAAGACCCTGATGATGGGAAAGATTAAGTCAGAAGGAAAAGGGGATGGCAAAGGATGAGATGTTTAGATATCATCAATGATTCAATGGACATGAATTTGAGTAAACTCAAGGAGATAGTGGAGGGCAGAGGACCTGGTGCACTATAGTCCTTGGGGTCAGAAAGAGCCAGACACAACTTTATGACTGAACAACAAGAGTCAAGGACCTTTAGTTCCTTCTCAAGGCTATAGGTAATATTATGAGCCATATTCTATGAACTGTCTTATAGATACTGAAACCTCTACCAGGTGGAAGACATTAACTACATGATGAGCAGAGCATAGTCATGACTTAAGTTGCCACAATTCTGAGCATTGGCCTCAAGGAAATGAGAACAAACTGACCACGGAATTGATGATTAAGTGTACCTAAAACAACCAAGATGTTACTGGTCAGACCACCACATGACCAATTTCTAGACGACTATCAAAGCTGACTGTGCTGTTTCTGCATGTAGACCCCTCCCTCTATTTATCAAAGCTCTTGCTCTGTGATTGTCAGGGGGGAATGTCAGTCTTTGGACAGCCATCTCCCCCATCCCCTGGTTGCTGGCATCCAAAATAAAGCAAACTTACCTTTCCAAGAACCTTGCCTCTTTTTTGGCTTTTGAACAGCATGCAGCTGGACCCTACTTTTGGCAGCACTAACATGGGGGAAATACATTCTCATTTACAAAGCTGGATACAGGTTGGAAGACTATACACTTGAGTCAAAGTGACCTAAATTAAACTCTACCCAATTTCTTTTTAGAAATGGGTTATTGAAAATATTTTTTAGTTTTTCCTGAGTCCCAATTACTCCATCAGTAAAATGAGGATGATAATATGAAATAAATATCAGGATTAAGAGGTGAATGTCTAAAGTGCTTAGTATTGTGCCTGCCACCTAAATATTCAATAAACAAGTTTGGTATTATTATGTGATGTTAGAGTTTGTTTTAAGGAGAAAAAAATCTTTTATTTGTAAGAAAACTTGAATATCTAAGAAATTTCAGTTTGAATAAAATCCTATGTCATTAAAAATGATTTCTAAATGTAGTTTACAAGCAGATGGATTTCTAGGCAAAAAGTCTGTTTTAGAAAAATGCTGCTAATTGGGCTTCCTTGCTAGCTGAACAGGTAAAGAATCCACCTGCAATGCAGGAGGAATAGCTTCGATCCCTGGGTTGGGAAGATCCCCTGGAGCAGGGCATGACAAACCAATCTAGTATTCTGGCCTGAAAAATCCCATGGACAGAGGAGCCTGGCAGGCCACAGTCCTTGGGGTTGTAAAGAGTCTAATATGACTGAAGTACACACACACTATCAGTGAAACAAGAAACAATATATAAAGGCCTTATTATAACTTCATGCAACAGGTTATACTATTCAAATAAACCCTGAGAATATGAATGTATCGGTACTTGATGGGTGATCTCACCTATTCAGAAGATCCTCCCGCCTCCATTTAGCTCCTCCCATGCTAAAGAATTTTCTGGAAACAAAATGCCAATATTCTGAAATGCTGAGGACAGTGAGTGCCAATTACATTCCCAGCTGAGACACAAACAATTCCACTCATCAGTAAGCAGGAAAGTGAAGCTTTCCAAGAGCTCTTTATATTAATGCTGCAGTAAATGTGGCGAGTCAGTCATGGAATATTTCAATACATGGTGCATGTCATTCCAATTTACAAGCAACCTGCTGAGAATGTGAAGACCTATTTTCCTCTACTATAATTCCAGTGCTTTTTAAGAAACATTCCTAAATTTTACCTTTTCCCCAAAATATTTGGTTCTGTAGTACTTCTCCAAAATAATAGGAAGCATGCTTTCTTCCCCAAATTTAAAGGAAGGCATGTATTTCCAAAAGAGATAAACAGGTTCAGTCTCTAAGTCTGCTGACTTTACATTTAAAAAATTCAATCCTGTAGTCTTCTAGAATAAATAAACACATACAAACAAAACAGAAGGAAAGACAGGCAAATACATAAGTTTGCATCCAAAAATGAAAGAATCTAAGCAAGCATTAAAAAAAACACTTAGGACAATTGATAAATTTATTGTTTCATTGTAAATTCAAACTGCAATCTTTCAATAATCCATTACTGATTTATGCAAGCTGCATAGCAGCATATTTTTCATTAATAACATAACACTCACAAAGTAGCATTTCTAGAGGAAATATTAAATGCTATTTGTTGAGTTAATAGCCTATTACAGTCAAATCCCCTTAAAATATGTACCTATTAGGTATATTAATTTTTTAATAATTTAAAATTACATAGCATATTTGTGAGCTGAAATTGAACTCTTATTGATTCTTTGTGGAAAATTAAAGTTGCAAAACAACCCAGCAGAGTTTTTGTCAGGAAAGAAAATAGACAAACATATCTTTAAACTGATGCACAATCTTTGAAGAAGAGATCCATTTTGTATCTCAGTTTGGGCTGAATCTGTCAAAAGTGTTCAGTATTTTCCAGTAGAGCATCTGTTGGAAGTGCATACTACTTTCATATGGAAAGCATCCCTGAGTAGAGAAATAGCAGAATTCATTTCAGAATGTAATAGACATATAGAAAATAAAAGGGGAGAATTTTCTTCAACTGAGCTTACTTTGCTGACTCAAGTACCCTGTGATTTGCCTGTAGTACATCAGCATTTATTCAAAATATTAAATGCATTCTATTCTTCGAGAATTAACACACCATGAAGATAAAGATCATAGTCAATGGAATTAAATTTTGTAAATTTAAAACATATTCACAGGACCAGTTATGAGGCAACTTTCTCAGTCTCTGCATTTCATATTCCTTAGAGAGTAGAGATTCTCTACCCTAGAGGCTGTTTTGAGCCTAAATATATAATTGATATACAATTCTTATTACTGAATCTCAGTTCAGTTCAGTTGCTCATTTGTCTCTGATTCTTTGTGACCCCATGGATTGCAGCACAACAGGTTTCCATGTCCATCACCAGCTCTTGGGGCTTACTCAAACTCATGTCCATCGAGTTGGTGATGCCATCCAGCCATCTCACCCTCTGTCATCCCCTTCTTCTCCCACCTTTGATCTTTCCCAGCATGAGAGTCTTTTCCAATGAGTCAGTTCTTCACATCAAGTGACCCAACTATTGGAGTTCCAGCTTCAGCATCAATCCTTATAATGAATATTCTGAAATTATTTCCTTTAGGATGGACTGGTTGGATCTCCTTGTAGTCCAAGGGACTCTCAAGAGTCTTCTCCAACACCACAGTTCAAGAGCATCAATTCGTCAGCTCTCAGTTTTCTTTATAGTCCAGCTATCACATCCATACATGACTACTGGAAAAACCATAGCTTTGACTAGATGGATCTTTGTTGGTAATGTCTCTGACTTTTAATATGCTGTCTAGGTAGGTCATACTTTTCTTCCCAGGAGCAAGCGTCTTTTAATTTCATGGCTGCAGTCACCATCTGCAGTAAGTTTGGAGCCCAGAAAAATAGTCAGCCACTGTTTCCACTGTTTCCTCTGTTTCCCCATCTATTTGCCATGAAGTTATGTGACTGGATACCATGATCTTAGTTTTCTGAATGTTGAGTAAAGCCAACTTATTCACTCTCCTCTTTCACTTTCATCAAGAGGCTCTTTAGTTCTTCACTTTCTGCCATAAGCATGATGTCATCTGCATATCTGAGGTTATTGATATTTCTCCCAGCAATCTTGATTCCAGTTTGTTTCTTCATCCTGCCTGGCATTTGGCATGATGTACTCTACATATAAGTTAAATAAGCAGGGTGACAATATACAGCCTTGACTTACTCCTTTCCCAGTTTGGAACCAGTCTGTTATTCTATTTCCAGTTCTAACTGTTGTTTCATGACCTGCATACAGATTTCTAAGGAGGCAGGTCAAGAAAGTGACATCGCTCAGTCGTGTCTGACTCTTTGCAACCCCATGGACTGTAGCCTACCAGGCTTCTCTGTCCATGGGATTCTTTAGGCAAGAGTACTGGAGTGGGTTGTCATTTCCTTCCCCAAAGGCAGGTAAGGTGGTCTGGTATTCCCATCCCTCTAAGAATTTTCCACAGTTTGTTGTTATCCACACAGTCAAAGGCTTTGGCCGAGTCAAGAAAGGAAAGTAGATGTTTTTCTGGAACTCTCTTGCTTTTCCAATGATCTGACATAGGTTGACAACTTGATGTCTGGTTCCTCTGCCTTTCGTAAATCCAGCTTGAACATCTGGAAGTTCATAGTTCACATACTGGCTTGGAGAATTTTGAGCATTACTGTACTAGCGTGTGAGATGAGTGCAACTGCGCAGTAGTTGGAATATTCTTTGGCATTGCCTTTCTTTGGGGTTGGAATGAAAACTGACCTTTTCCAGTCCTTATGGCCACTGCTGAGTTTTCCAAATTTGCTGGCATATGGAGTGCAGCACTTTCACAGCATCATCTTTTAACATTTGAAATAGCTCAACTGCAATTCTATCACCTCCACTAGCTTCATTAGTAGTGATGATTCCTAAGGCCCACTTGACTTCACAGTCCAGGATGTCTGGCTTTAAGTGAATGATCACACCATCATGGTTATCTGGGTCATGAGGATCTTTTTTGTACAGTTCTTCTGTGTATTCTTGCCACTTCTCCTTAATATCGTCTGCTTTGGTTAGGTTGATACCATTTCTGTCCTTTATTGTGTCCACCATTGTCTGAAATAGTCCCTTAGTATCTCTAATTTTCTTGAAGAGATCTCTATTACTGAATCTGGCCCATAATAAATGATCAAATTGAATTAACTATTATCTCCTTTATCATTAAGAACAAAAAGTTTAAAATGTATTCATGTTTTTTGCATACTATTATCTATTATTCTATTCATTCTATCTAATACCACATCTCTAAGAAAGGTGTAAACTATCATCTTTTGAAAATATTTATTAATCAATATATTAAGTAATTCACAAGCAGTTGTGGAATCTCTACTCTGTTCAAGCACTGTTAGTCACTAATGAAAGAGTTACAAAATAGATTTGTTCTCTGTTTATGTGAGTACCATAGTACATTTTAGAATAGTTTATAGAAACATAAAAACAAAGTTTTCTATTATATTGTGATAAGAAATTTAGCATCTTATTTTTAATTTAAAAAGGATATATATGTATATATACATGTATTAATATATGCATATTCTTTTTCCTTTTAGTCTAAGATATAGAAATTGCCAGTTTCTTTCTAATAACTAAATGCTGCCTTACATGAAATCATTACATTTAGTCTTACATCTGTTCATCCATTGAACCACATAGTTATTGAGTCCTCTGTGCTGGACTCTGAGAGGCACTCTGAACCAAACACTGATAAGAAATTCTCATCCTTGCTTTCTGAGAGTAGGGGGAAAGTAGAAATGTAAACAGGATGTGAATCTATTTAAAGTTAAAGGTGTGAACAAAAAGCTGTGGAAACAAGAGAAGTAAGGAAAAAGAAGAACCATTTTAGAATTTAAGTGAAAAAGCTGCCAACTTAAAATTTAATTTAAATATAAGTGCTGGAAAATGGAGCTGCATGTATAAAAAGCAAAGATAACAAATACAAAGAGTCCATGTAAGAACATTACAATTCTTCATGAAAAGTAATATAATAGCAATTAAGCAACATATAAGCAATATATTATTAAATATATAAGGAATAGAAGATACATCTGAGTTAAAGTAGAATTGGATTTGCAAAGATAAAAGGAGAAAATATGAAACAATAACTGAAAAGAATGTTTTGGAAAAGAATGTTATGAGAAAACAGTGAGAAGATTTTTTTTTTAATTGAAGACAGCCCAAGGAGAATCTGGTTAAAGGCTCCAGATTCAGAAGATTCCCTCATAGCACTGGAATGTATTTCAGAAGGGTTATGGAATTGTTACTGGTGAGTATTCACCAGTTACAATGTAGAGACTGTTTCTTGAAAAGAGAATGCAAGTATATGCATTTACATAAAACAAGTCTCACACTTTGAGACAATGAACTGCGAGATGCTTCTGAGGCTGGGCACTAACGCTCAAATCTTATTCTTTCCAATGCCCACATATAACAGTATACAAGCCTAAAAAAAGAACATATTCCAAGTTTGACAGTTGACATTTTTATTCACACAGTAGTGATGCCACCTTCAAATTTCTGACATAAAGAAAACTTGTGTAGGGGAAAAACCTTGACTATTAGTCAAAAGTGATAATAAAAAGTTGTTTTGACAACAGATAAAAGGTAGAGACTCTGTTCTGCTGATGGCAGGCCTAGGCCCATTTTTTCTTTCCAAAGGTGATTACCCCACAGACAAGGCCACAGTGACAGCACCTATTTGAGACTCTCAATTCTCTCTCTTGACTGAAACTTTCAGGTTGGAATTTAGACTCTCAAGAACTTGGAAGACAGCGCAAGTGGAAATGCTTATGGAGGCCCTCTGTGTGCATTCAGGAGCTGGTAGGAACTTTTTCTTTGGATGAATGGTACACATTCCCATTTTAACAGTTTTTCCACCTGGTTAAAAGTAATAAATCTTATATTTATATGAGTTGGTTGGGATTGTTTTCTTTGCTTTCTATCAACTCATACAAATACAAGTGAAATTACGTTAAAAAAGAAAAAAAAATGTAAAATACTAAGACTGAGAAGTGGTCCCTCAGAAGCCTGACAAATGTTAGGAAGTGAGCACTGGCTTTAAAGCTTGAAGTTGGGGAGGTCTGGCTGCTTCATTCAGGCCAGCCTCTAAGAAGTTCTCGTTGGTTCATAAACTGGCTCTGTAAACAGAGGGCAAAAAGTAATGGAAGAAAGAGGCAAGTCACTCCAGACTGGCCTCACACATGGTAAATAGAGGAAGGAAAGTGGAAGTAGCAACCAATTTTACTCTCTTAGGCTCCAAAATCACCACAGACAGTGATGATAGCCACAAAATTAAAACACCTTGCTCCTTGGAAGGAGAGCTATGGCAAACCTAGACAGCATATTAAAAAGCAGAGACATCATTTTGCCAAGAAAGGTCCATGTAGTTAAAGCTATGGTTTTCTCAGCAGTCATATGCAGATGTGAGATTTGGGCCTTAGGAAGGCTGAGCAGCAAAGAGCTAATGCTTTCTAACTGTGGTGCTGGAGAAGACTCTTGAGAGCCCCTTGGACTGCAAAGAGAGCAAACCAGTCTATCCTAAAGGAAATCAACCCTGAATATTCTTTGGAAGGACTGATGCAGAAGCTCCAATACTTTGACCACCTGATGGAATGAGAAGACTCATTGAAAAAGACCCTGATGCTGGGAAAGATTAAAGGCAAAAGGGGAAGAAGGTAGCAGAGGATGAGAGGGTTAGATAGCATCATTGATTCAACAGACATGAATTTGAACAAATTCTGGGAGATTGTGAAGGACTGGTGTGCTGCAGTCCATGAGGTCGCAAAGAGTCAGACACAACTTAGCAAACACACACAGACACATACACACGTTTAATAAGCAAGGGAACTTACCTAGAAGGCTTGTCTTATGCAGTCACAGAACAAATAGATCCCCACACCCTCCACCAGATCTCAAGCATTTATACAGAGGACTTAACAGAGTTCAGTTATGTATACCATCCAGATGGTCTTAGTAACACCTTACTTTCTCAAAGTTATCTCCTTGGAACAGCTCTCACTGTGGGAATGGGGGAAGAATATACAGGCCAAGGACAAGGTGAGGCATAAGGAGCCTCTGATTACCCAGGTCTGGTTCACTGAAGACCAGAGGTCATGTCTTCTTGCTGACCTGCTCCAACAGCACATAGTAGGCAGCAAAACATAGAGAGCGGCCCTGGAGGTGGAGCAGAGCACATGGAAAATAAAGTATATTCCATCCTTTTGCCAGTCTTAATCCATTCTAGAGATTTGCTCAGAGGAAAAAATCCTCAGCCCAGGAAAGACACAACATCACTGAAAGATAATCTCAACGTGATTTTACTCCCCCATGAAAGCACAATTATAGCATAGCCATCACCTTTACTTTTCAGATAAGCTAGCAGAGAATGATCAACTTTAAGGTATAGCTGCCACAGTGTCCAGCTGTATAATAGTCACTAGGCCTAAAAACTGATAATTGGAGCTTTCTTCTTACACCAACCAGTCCATGCTCTCGCTGTCCTCTTGCAACATCTCTTACACTTTGACAGCATCTTTACTTGACACACACTACCTGGTAGAGTGGTTCAAATATTTATTATTACCCAACCCAAACCATCACTCAGCCAGTCTTATTGGATAGTTACAGTTTCCCATTGCTGAGTATGACTGGACATGAGAATAAGAGGCATTCTAGTGAAACTTTTGGATTCACTAAACTTTGCCCCCATGACGGAGTAACAGACCAATTCTCCTTTCATATTAATAATTGGGAATAAGCACTGTGACCAGTAGACTGATCTTATTCACTGTCCTATTTCAGAAGCATGACAAGCCAATCAATGAATAGGCTCAGCTATTTAACAGCACTGTGATCATGATCCTTAGTGTACCCACAACTCCTCCAGTTACCAGTACCTCCACATCTCCAAGGCCAAGGCTGCAGAAACAAGCAGAAAAGGTCAAAGAATGAGTTCTTAAATATATCAATGAGAGAGGCCTATCTTCACCTTGATTCCTAAACTTACACATTCTAGCTGAAGAGAAATTGGAAGCATGCATTGGAATACACTGAAACTGTAGGACATGCCAGGCCTCCCTGTCCTTCACCATCTTCCAAAGTTTACCCAAGTTCATGTCCATTGCATTGGTGATGCCATCCAGCCATCTCATCCTCTGATGCCCTGTTCTCCTTTTGCCCTCAATCCTTCCCAGCATCATGAACTTTTCCAATGAGTTTGCATCAGATGACCGAAATACTGGTAATATAGGTATTACAGCTATAAATTTCCTTCTTAGTACTATTATCACAGCATCCCATAAATTTTGGTATATTGTGCTTCATTTTCACTTACCTCAAAGTATTTTCTCATCTTCCTTGCAATTTTTTCTTTGACCTATTGGTTTTTTAGAACTGTGTTCTTTAATTTCTGCATATTTGTTATTGGTTTTTAATTTTATTCCATTTTAGTCAGAGTACATTTTACGATTTTAATTCTTTTAAGTTTATTATTTTATGGCCTAACCTCTGGTTTATCCTAAAAATTCTTCCATGTGCACTTGAAAAGGACTTGTGTTCTGCCACTGTTGCATGAAGTGCTCTGTAGATATGTGTTTATTCTAGTTTGTGTATGCTCAAGTCTTATATTTCCATTTTAATCTCCGGTCTGGTAGTTCTATTCATTATTGAATATGGGTGGGGTCACAAAGAGTCAGACACAATTGGACAACTGGACAACAATACCTATATCAAAAAAAACCCTCAAAATCAATAGCTTAAACATCAACCTTAAGAAATTGTAAAAAAGAAGATCAAACTAGAATCAAAGTAAGCAGAAGAAAGGCAATAATAGAGATTGAGTAAATAAAATAGAAAACAGAAAAACAATAGAGAAAAACAACAAAACTGAAAACTGGTTCTTTGAAAAGAGCAACAAAATTGACAAACCTTTAGCCATATTGGCCAAGAAAAAAGTGAGAAGGCTCAAATTCCTAATATCAGGAATAAAACAGGATACATTACCATTGACTTCACAAAATAAAAAAGATTATAAGGGAATATTATGAATATTTGTATGCTAACACATTAGATAATCTACCATATGACCCAGCAACTTTTTCTTAGTTACATTCTGAAAAGAACAGAAAAGGAAACAACCAAAAAGTCCATCTTACTGATGATCAGATAAACAAAATGTGATCAATACATAAAATGGAATATTAATCAACCATAAAAGAAATGAAACAGTGATACATTCTTTAGCATGGAAGTACATTAAAAACATCATGCTAAGTAGAAGAAGGCAGACACAAAAATCACATATTGTATGATTTTATTTATATGAACTCTCTAGAAAAGGCACATCCATAGAGGCAGAACAAGTATTAGTGTTTTCAAGGGGCTGGAACTAGGAAGCAATGGAAAGTGATTGCTAAAGGTATGCTGTTTCTCTGGGGGTGATTAAAATGCTCTGGAATTAAATAGTGGTGATAGGTGCATGACATTGTGAACACACCAAAAAGCACTGACTTGTACAATTTGAAAGGGTAAATTGTATGGAATCCAAATGATATCTCAAAAAATTTTAAATAAACGTATAAAGCCAGAAACAAAGAAAGAAAGAAAGAAAGAAACTGTAGGACATAAGTGGATCTTCAATAAGCCATAACACTATCCCCTCAAACTCCTCCTAGGTGAGGAGTTCATGGGAAGACCAATAAATCCCTTGCACATGAACTCATTGTTAAATTTCTTTCACCATAAAATGAGTTCTTTGTTTGGAGACAATGATGTATAAGATAACAAGGCCATAAATACAGCATTCTGTAAATCCATTAATGGATGTTCTGGCAGAAGTATTTCAGACAGGGATGGCAAACTCATATTTGGAATATGATTTATTCTCATGAAAACAACTTGCTACCTCATACCTGAGGGAGTCAAAGTCTTTTAGCTGTAACATCTACTGATAGATTGGGCAAGTAGTAGCCAGATCATCCTTAATGAGAAAAAAAAACTAAATGTGATATTTGAGCCCATGTTTCTTCTACCTGTCTTCTTTGTACACAGCCACTGAGATGAAAGTGAGGTATTTGGAGAATGAGGTGCTTGTGTGCTCAGTCACTCCAGTCATCTTTCACTCTTTGCAACCCCATGAATGGTAGTCCTCCAGGCTACTCTGTCCTTGGGGTTTCTCCAGGCAAGAATGCTGGGGTAAGTTGCAATGCCCTCCTCCAGGGATTTGCTGACATCAATAGGATGGCTCACTTTGTCCATCTGATTATTGAAAGTTTCCTCAGCAGTGATGTTTCTGCAAGGTATCTCTTTGAAACATGAATTCATTCTCTTTTTGCACATTCTGTGATGTTCATCTATATCTTTCCAATCCTTCTTGTCATAAATATTCTGATTTTATTTTTTATTTTTCCACCAAGACAAGTCTCAGCCACCAATCATAATTAGATCCATACCACACACAATCTTTCCACAAAAACAATATCTTATTTATATATAAATAAGATATAAATTGACATATACAAATTATGTTATTTATATATAGATACATTAACATAATATTTAATAATATAATTATATTATTATAATTATTATGACATATTATAATATATGAACTGATGTGTATAAATTATATTATTGATATACAAATAGGTATATTATAACATAATATATTAATAATACATATAACTATTAGTATAATATACATATACTATTTGACATTTGGTCAAGAAAGCATTTATCTTTACCAGTGTCTTCTATGGTCTCCCCAAGTTGGGCTGTAATGTAGCAATTGTATACTTCCACATGGAACATGCTACTTTGCAAACCCATATATAAACCAGGCCATACTTTTCCCCTTCCATTAACTGATCTTGATAAAGTCTCCATTAGTTCCAACATGTGGATTCAGTAAGAAAGAGTGAAATTGTTAACAGTAGATATTTGTGAAATTGCCATCTGTTTATGCTAATATTACTCTAGACCATTTAGAGCTTGGTCTCACATATACCATTTCCATTTTACAATGAAATGATTTTGTTTATCTCCAAAGTTATGATATTATGAATAAAATGGGCCTAGGATGTGATGAAAAGAAGCCCCATCTAGCAGCCCTATCTGCCATCCAGATGCTTCTCATCATTAACTGCACTGTTTCATTAGGTACAAGTCTACATTTCAGACTGGTCTTCTGAAGAGCTTTCTCTTGAGTCTACTCAAAATCAATAGCATTATGGATTTCCCAATAAATGAGACAGAGCCAAACAATCTAAAATCCAACAAAGTCCCAAAGCTTTAAAATACAGCTTATTTATTCCTGAATGGTGATATATGTATAAAGATATCTTCTGCCTAAAAGGAATAGCCCCACCACTCCTCAAATAGTAGAGAAAAATCACTAATGCGCCAGCCCCTGAGGCTTCTTGGGGCTTACTGCCTACTATCTGGTGTACATGTAGTATCTCAGTAAGGCATATGGAGAGCTTAATAATTCCTCCTTACCAGGTCAGTAAGTAAACTGTTCACATGGTTAGGGATGGCTGATCAAGGTAAACATAACACATTGACTCCAGTATTCCAATTTTTTTAACTCTTTGGACTCCTTTCTCTATACAGCATACCAGGAAAGTTATGGCATCTTGACCCATTAACTATAGGCCATTATTGAGTTCAAGACTTTCATCAATCAGCACACCAAACTGTTGAGGTCCATCATAGGGGCTTGGACTAATATGCTAAATCCTAAATTTTAAGTAACTACACACACATAAAAACATTTAGCTTAAAACATCTTTATATTCCACCATTCTTTTTCTTACATAATTAAGATCCTTCCCCATAAAGGATGGGAGCAGATATCATTAATGTTAAGGAATTAAAAGCTTTTTCTTTTTTTTAATTAAAATGTGGTTTCCTCAGATTGGGTGAAAGTCTGATTTTGTCTCCAAGGGAACTTCAGGGAAAATTGAGGGCACAAGTTTCTCAGCCCTGCTGAAATCTATATCTAATATTTTTCAACTTACTATAATTTGACTTCAGTCTTAACAAGGTCTTTCATACTTTCAGTGACTATTTATTGGCACCTTATGTCTATAAATACATCATTGGATAAAACAAACAGAAATCCCTGTATTCAAATTACATTATTTTAAGAGATGCAAATAACATGATAAGAAAAATTTATATCTGTTAATGATTAGTTCTAAAAATAAAACAACGAAGGAAAGGGTGTTGATAGAATATATTAGTGATAGAGGAGTTTCAGGTTATATTGGTGTCCAGGGTGGTGCTCATTAAGAAGATGACATGAGAGGTATGATGTTATCTTAACTAATTATGCCTTATCTTAAATAATTATAACTGCAATAATTATATTAAAAATAAAGTAACATTCATATTTATGAATAAGGTCACTTTCTAAGGCACTGGGGAATAGGACCTCAGCATATCTGCTTGTGGGAGTCACAACACAAGTCATAATATTGTTTTATTGCAATGCATTTATGGACATTTGTGTGTACATTAGTTGCTCAGTTGTTTCTGACTCTATGCAACCCCATGGACTATAGCCCACAAGGCTCCTCTGTCTGTGGAATTCTCCAGGTAAGCATACTGGACTGGATTACCATTCCCTTATCCACTGGACATGATGTATATGTAAAGATTTTACCAAGAAACCCAAATTAAACTAGAATTTGTTATTTTCACACAGAGCAGCTGATATTGTTTCTCTATGGTTTTTCACTATTCTGCTCTTATCATTAGAGATCAACAAAGAGCCAAAAGCTTAAGCAAATGTTCCAATTACAGGATTAGAAATATATCCTTTGAGGATAATAATATTTTAAATACTGTAGCCAAGGCTTCCTTCACAGGCACTCCTTTATTATAGGTAAATAAAGTTAAATCAGAGATTATAACAAAGAAAAATCAAGTCTGTGCTTGCTTGTAACATTGAAAGTTTAGTGGTATACCAAAGTTTTACTCACCTCTCTATCACTAGATTTGTCACCGGAGGTCCATTTTAATTCCACACCCCAGTGGTCATATAATGGTACAGAAGGAGGCAGTGATCAAAATCATCCCCAAGAAAAACAATTGCAAAAAGGCAAAATGGCTGCTTGAGAAGGCCTTACAAATAGCTGAGAAAAGAAGAGAAATGAAGGGAAAAGGAGAAAAGGAAAGATATACCCACCTGAATGCAGAGCTCCCAAAGAAGAGCAAGGAAAGATAAGAAAGCTTTCCAAAGTAAACAATGCAAAGAAATAGAGGAAAAACATACAATAGGAAAGACTAGATATCTCTAGTCAGATATCTCTATCTAATCAGAGATACCAAGGGAACATTTCATGCAAAAATGGGAATAATAAAGGACAGAAAAGGTATTGACCTAACAGAAGAAGATATTAAGAAGAGGTGGCAAGAATACACTTAAGAAGAATCATAAAAAGTGTTAATGACATGGATAACCACAATGCTGTAATCATTCACCTAGAGCCAGCCATCCTGGAATAGGCCTAAAGAAGCATTACTACTAACAAGGTTAGTGGAGGTGATGGAATTCCTGTTGAGCTAATTCAAATGCTAAAAGAAGATGCTGTAAAAGTGCTGCACTCCATATGCCAGCAAATTTGGAAACTCAGCAGTGGCCACAGGACTGGAAAAGGTCAGTTTTCATTCCAATCCCAAAGAAAGGCAATGCCAAACAATGTTCCAACTACTGTACAACTGCACTAATCTCACATGGTAACAAGGTAATGCTCAAAGTCCTTCAAGCTAGGCTTCAACTATATGTGAACCAAGAAGTTCTAGAGGTACAATCTGGATTTAGAAAAGGCAAAAGAACAAGAGATCAAATTGCCAGCATCAGTTGGATCATAGAAAAAGCAAGGGAATTCCAGAAAAATATCAGCTTCATTGACTATGCCAAAACCTTTGTGTGGATCACAACAAACTGTGGAAAATTCTTAAAGAAATGGGAATACCAGACCACCTTCCTTGCCTCCTGAGAAATCTCTATGCAGGTCAAGAGCAACAGTTAGAACTGGACATGGAACAACAGACTGGTTCCAAATTGGGAAAGGAGTACATCAAGGCCAGAAGGCTGCATATTTTCACCCTGCTCATGTAATTTATATGCAGAGAACATCATGCAAAATGCCAGGCTGGATGAAGCATAAGCTGGAGTCAAGATTGCCAGGAGAAATATTAATAACCTCAGATATGCAGATGACACCACCCTTGTGGCAGAAAGTGAAGAGGGGCTAAAAAGCCTCTTGAAGAGGAGAGTGAAAAAACTGGCTTAAAACTCAAAATTCAGAAAACAAAGATCAGAGGGAGGTGGGAGGGGGGTTCTGGAAGGGGAACACATGTATACCCATGGTGGATTCATGTCAATGTATGGCAAAACTAAAACAATGATGTAAATAAATAAATAAATAAATAAACTGTCAAAAAAAAAAAAAACAAAGATCATGGCATCCAGTCCCATCACTTTATGGAAAATAGATAGAAAAACAATGGAAATAATGACAGACTTTATTTTATTGGGCTTCAAAATCACTTCAGATGGTGACTTCAGCCATGAAATTAAAAGATGCTTGCTCCTTGGAAGGAAAGCTATGACAAACCTAGAGAGTGTATTAAAAAGCAAAGACATCACTTTGCCAACAAAGATCGGTACATTAAAAGCTATGGTTTTTTTAGTAGCCATGGTATGGATATAAGAGTTAGACCATAAAGAAGGCTAAGCACCAATGAATTAATGTTTTCAAATTGTGATGTTAGAAAAGACTCTTCAGAGTTACTTGGACTACAAGGAGATCAAACCAGTCAATCCTAAAGGAATCAACCCTGAATATTGATTGGAAGGACTGATGCTGAAGCTGCAGCCCCAGTGCTTTTGTCCCCTAATGCAAAGAGCTAATTCATTGGAAAAGACCCTGATGCTGGGAAAGATTGAGAGCAGGTAGAAAAGGGAGCTACAAAGGATGAGATGGTTGGATGGCATCACTGATTCAATGGACATGAGTTTGAACAATCTCCAGGAGACGGTGAAGGACAGGGAAGCCTGGTGTGCTGCAGTCCATGAAATCACAAAGAGTTGGACACAAATGAGCAACTGAATAACAACCTCAGTGTTCAATAGCTTAAAACAGGTGGGCTTCTTACATGTCCTGTGGGATAGATTAGAAAGCAGTTTCAGGATTCGATATGCATTAACATTATTGTCTTATGAGGCAGCATGTTCTAACGATAAAAGTGTGGGCTCTGAAGTCAACACATCTAAGGGTTGGAGTCCCAGTTTCTCCAGTCCTTAATTTTGTTATCAAGTTTCAGATGGAGATAAGCTCATATGCCTTAAAGAATTTTGGAAAAGATAAGGCAGAATCTGCAAAGTAGCCAACACAATGCCATGATATGGTTGGCACAGTTACATATTGATTTTTACTTCTTTGCTTTTGGACTATGTGTGGCTATTATTTCATTGAATTGCACATCAGGAAACCAAGCCTCTCCACTGATTTCCTTAACCCCGTGGAAAGTGCCACAATGTACCTTGCCAGTAGACTCAAATGATAGTGATAAGGAGACTTTTGAAAAAACTGCTACTAAGAAGAAATGGCCAGGGTAAATGTATGTATGTGGTGTTGACTGGATCAAGGAGGATTGTGGAACTTGGGAATGTGGACTAGTAAGTGTAGCACAGGCCATGGAATCTGTACCCAAGTGCAGAACTTCAAAAATTTACTCCAGAGGTAACAAGTGACCCCAAGATAGCCTATATTACTAGCCCTGTCTAGGATCCCTGATACAGATTTTGAGACTACTTCTCAGTCTCATTTTGAACACAGGTGCCTGATCAAGCTAGAGATTTTCTCCCGGTTTTTCCCATTTTTATAGTGGTGCTCCAGAAAGGATGTTTGTGTGTATACTAAGTCACTTCAGTTGTGTCAGACTCTTTGCAACCTCATGGACTGTACCCCACCAAACTCCTCTGTCTATGGGATTCTCCAGGCAAGAATTCTGGAGGGGATTCCATGCCCTCCTCCAGGGGGTCTTCTTGACCTGGGAAATCTCACCTGCAACTCTTATGTCTCCTGTGTTGGCAGACAGGTTCTTTACCATGAGTACCACCTGGGAAGCCCCCAGGAAGGATAGGGGATATTTAAAGAGAGGGACTACTATTGTTATTTTTACAGATATTTCAATATATTCCTTGGGGATTAGTAAAGGCCTTCCTGAGGCTGCGGGTTCTCAGATAAATACTAAGGGAGGAAACGTATTTAACTATTAAAATCAGGTTGAGGTTGAAGAAATGAAAAGCTTTATAAACTGAGGGAATAACAAAAGCTAATCCAGAGAGTAATATATTGATGCAAGGTGCAGGCACAGAATTTCATCAGAACTGGATCCTAGGATACAAGAAAGCCACACTTAAAAAATAAAGCTAGAACAAGAGGGTGCCTCCACTATAGGGTCCTGTAAACTGGAAGGATACAGATTTTATTCTGAATAATGAGACATTGAGAGGTTTCGAACAGGGACAAGACCAATGAGTTTTGTGCTCTAGAACAGAGAATGGCTTGCACAAGGTCAAAACTGTAAGCTGGCAGACCCATGAAAATGCTGATTGAGTGGACAGAGTACAACATATAATGGATTTAACCATGTCAGTGGTGATGTGAGGAGAGTGGGAAAATAAAGATCCTCTGACACAAATAGGAAGTCAAAAAAATCATAAGATTCAAGGATCACCAGCAAAGAAAGAGTGGTATTTAGGATGATCCAAGGATTTCTGGACAGAGTGAAAGAACAGGTGGTGTTGCTATCTTCAGCTCAGAAAACACAGGAAGAGGAAATGGTGTGTTGGTGAGTGAGATGATTACGACTGATTCTGTGCCACTTTTGTGCATGAGGGTGATTAGATGATTTCAGTAGAAATGCTTCAAATTTTACCCATCTCTGTATCACTGTCAGTGCCTTGAAGGCAGCAACCTTGCATACCAGTGTATCACCAGTGCTATTATAAAGCTAATATTTAAAGGACATTCAATAATTATTTTGTTCTTATGCTTGTTCATTTATTCACAAATATTTATTGAAAGTCAACTAAGTACTAGACATTAGTCTAGGTCTGTTGATCTCAATCATTGCTGCAGCTGGAAATGTTTATAAACCTCTGAGGATTGAGCCCCTATGTGGACCCATTATATCAAAATACCTGGGCCCAGCAAGCAGGTGATTATAAATGGAAGCCAAATGGCATCTAGAAAATTCCACCCAGTATCCAGGGTTAAAAACTATTGTCTTAGGAGCTGGAAATATTACAAACACACACACCATGCACACACACACACACACACAAACACACACATACAAGCATAAAATGAGAGCCAGCATCTCTCATCACTTGCAGCCTATGTGAATGATTAATCAAAGGCACAAAGAAACAAAGACCAGAAGTCAGAAATGAGTGCTATGCTAATTCAAACTTTCCAATGTTTAAGTAAATAATAATTACTAACAAACTATGAAATAATTTTAAACAATAAAACCAAATCATACAACTTTTAAAAATCACATCTTTTATGCAGAGGTCATTACTTGAGACATCATCTTAAAATAAGCCTAAGCTTATAAGTAAATAATTATATCATAAGGTTGCTTTTTCCAAATTAAAATTCTTATCCTCATCCCCCACACAAACTACATTTAATTAATTTCAAAACAAACTCTTGGTTTCTAAGTATTCTCTGGATAGCGAGTATATACTAGGACCTACAGAAAACAGTGATGGGTATAAGGATACATACTAGCTGCTGCAGAAGAGACTTCAGGGCTACAGAGGCCTGTGGAAGAACTGCAAACATAAAGACAAACAGGATCTGGACTTATTTTGAGGTAAAAATAGATATTTCTCTTATTTTGGATTTTACTCTGATATTGAATAAAGAGGTAGAATAGCAAAATAAGATGGAAAATGAATAAAGAGAATGTTACATCCAATTTGTCTTAAAGGCCCCTGCATGTTTCATACTGTTAAGAGCATGGCACAACACCATTGTTGTGACCTAATGTGACTTTTGAATAATTATTTTGAAAAATTGGAACAAAAAATTTAAAGGTAAAGAAATTATATATCTCAGAGTGTTTTACAAAACAATGATAAAGTATTTTATTTCAGAGGTTAATATTAATTATCTGGAAACTTTTCCCAGAGGGCGCAGTATAAATGAAACATTATTAGCCTATTACAAATGGTGATCCATTATTGCCTATTACATAGAGCAAACTACTATTAATTTCATTTACCATTTGCCTTCAAGTAAAGCATGAGAGTCATTTCCCAAGAGATAATTAAAATATGGCTTCAGAATATTCATACAGAATCAATAAGCACAAAATATCACATAGCTATTATGTATACATTTACAATATGTAAAAATTACATAAACAGTTTAATTCAAGATTAATAGATAAAAATATAAACTTATGTTAGAATATTGCATATTATAAACTTCTTATACATTTCCATTGGCTTTTCATTATTAGTAGTTCAATTAATTAAAATGATTACTAAAAACATATTAAAATAAACACAAGATTCCAAAAAAACTGAGGAATTGCTCCAAAGAATGTGGGCAGGGGGCTAGTCAATATTATGTATAATTATCTCTGCTCTGCTCAGTCGTGTCCAACTATTTGAGACACTATGGACTGTAGCTGAATTCCCTGGTAGCTCAGATGGCAAAGCATCTGCCTACAATGCCAGAGACCTGGGTTCAATCCCTGGGTCGGGAAGATCTCCTGGCAAAGGAAATGACAACCCACTTCAGTATTCTTGCCTGGAAAATCCCATGGATGGTGGAACGCAGGTTCCTCTGTCCATGGGATTCTTGAGGCAAGAATACAGGATGGTTTGCCATTTTCTCCTCCAGGGGATCTTCCCAACCCAGGGTTCAAACCCATGTCTGCTGGGTATCCTGCATTAACAGATGGATTCTTTGCTGTTGGGCCATTGAGGAAACCCATCGAGACAAATGACAAGTACCAATTTTTAGCTGGCACAATTGAGAATCATTGTAATAGTCAGTGCTTCCTTCTCTGTGCTATACACTCTTATGGCCTCATGATATTTTGGTTACAAAAGCTTTGTAGGCTGTAGTATTTTCATGTACTTTTCCAGATCCATGGTCACTCTTCTGCACCCAACTCTGCACCCAGAGAGGAAGACTTATATAGACTACTGCAAAAATGTCCCTTGACCTTGGACTTCTAGTTAGTTTCTGTCAAAGGATGATACTTGTGAGAGATTTGATGGAAGGAGACAGAAGGCTTTCAGTGGCTTATTACTCCCATATCCTTTAACATGTTCTTTAACTGGCTTCAGTCTCTTAATTAATTTTAACAGTTCCATTTGGCCAACACTCTCCAGACAATTTCTCTCTACTCTAAAAATGTCTCATCCTCTTGTGCCTTTATTAATAGAGGTAAAAATGAAGCCCTTCCTTTTACTAATCTAGGCTACTGTTTTCTTTTTTATTGCTGAATAACACATTGCATGGATATACCACATTTCACTCATCAGTGGTTAGACCCTTGGGTTGTTTCCACTTTGGGCTTCTTAATGAGTAATGTTGCTGTGGATATTCATGTATAAGTTTTTGTGAGGACATATATTTTCATTTCATATATATATTTATATAGAATTGTTGCATCATGTGATAATCCTATGCTTATCCTTTTGAGAAACTGCCACACTGTTCTCCAAGTGAATGCATGGTTTTACATTCCTACCAGCGTTGTAGGAGGATTCTGATTTCTTCACACATTGCCAACATTTTGTATTATAGCCACCTTAGTGAATGTAAAGTGGTATTTTGATGTGATTTTGATTTGCATTTCTCTAATGACTAATGATACTGAGCACATTTTTATGTCCTACTTGGTTATTTGTATATCTGCTTTTGAGAAATGTCTACTTATATCCTTTACCCAGTTTTAATTGGTTTGTTTGTCTTTTAGTATCAAACGGTAAGATTCTGTGTGTATCCTAAGTACAAGTCTCTTACCAGAGACATTATTTGTGAATATTTTCTCCCATTCTGTGAGTATTTTCTCCCATTCTGTGGGTTGTCTTTTCACTTTCTTTAAGGTATTTTTAGAAACACACGTTTTTCATTTTAAATTTAATTGATTTAGTTTTGTCACTTGTATTTTTCTGTCATATATAAGAAGGTTATGCTTAAGCCAAGGTCACAGAGATATACCCCTATATTTCCTTCAAAGACTTTCACAACATTTGCTCTAACATTTAGGTCTATGAATTATTTTTGAGTTAATCTGTATTTATGATACAAGGAGAGGATGCAGCTTCATTGTTTTGTACATAGATATCAACTTGTCCTTAGCATCATTTGTTGAAAAGACTACTCTTTCCCTGATGAATTTTCTTGACACTTTTGTTGAAATTCAATTAATCATAAGTGTGACAATGTTTTTCTAGAATCCAAATTCTATTCTATTGAAAATATACATTGATCCTATGATAGTACCACATTGTTTTGATTCTGTAGTTTTGCAATAAACTTTGATAGAGTAAGGTGTGAATTTTCCAAATTTTTTATTCTGCTTCAAAATGTTTAGGGCTTGGCTGCTTCATGTGAATTTCTATATGAATTTTATGATCAGCTTGTCAATTTCTGCAATGATAGCTGGTATTCACATAAGGATTTTATTGCATCTGTAGGTTGGTTTAGAGAACTTTTTTATTACAATAATATTGTCTTCCAATATATGAATATGGGATGTCTTTCCACTTATTTAGATATTCTTTAATTACTTTCAATAATATTTTCTAATTTTCACAGTATATTTTTGAACTTATTCTGTTAAATGTACTCTAAGTAGTTTATCATTTTTGCTGCTATTATAAATGGAATTGCTTTTTCAAGTTCAGTTTTGCATTTTTTATTGCTACTGTATGAAAATACAATTGGTTTTTGTATATTGATCTTGTGGCTTACAAATTCAAACAAATTTTAGTTTCCCTTCTATTTCTGCATTTTGTTTCATCTATTTTGGAACTTTATTTTAATGCATATACACATAATTATTGTATTTTCCTGATAAATTAACCCTTGGAGAACTTTGAGCTCCTTGATTATGTACATTAATATTTTCCATCAAATTCAGGAAATTTTCAATAATAATTTCTCAAATATTTTTTTCTGTGTCTTTCTCTCTTTCCATTCTGGTACTCTCGTATTATTAATCCTTTGATGTGTTTAATGATGTCCCACATTTCTCTGTGGCTTTGTTCATTTTTTTCATTTTTATACCTCTCTGTTCTTTGGACACCATAATGTTTTTAAGTCTGTCTTCACATACGCTGATTCTTTCATTCATTAGTTTAAATCTACTAGTACATTTTTATATTATTTACTGTACTTTTCACCCTGTGTTTTTGTGGATTGCCTCACCTCCTTGCAAATCGCTAAGACACTTCTCTGGAGAGGGATAAGGCCTGCTTCTCTTAGAATGACACCACAAGATGGATATCCAACAGGAATGGAAGCCTCTGGCCTTTTTGGCTTGCTTTTACTGGTGTGGAGCCTTTACTTTATGAGGAAACTACAGTGAAAGTAATAAGAGTCACAGTGGTCTTAGCTTGCCGTCTGTGTTACAGTGTCTATATTATAACTTACGGCTAGGTGGATGAAGGTAAACCAAACCTCCTGGCTATACTTTCCTGGAATTACATTTTGCAACACAGAGCTGTAGGTGAGGTGAGAAAAGTTGGCAATCTGTCCCTCCCATGGAGATACCTTAGCTCTTGACTGGGAGCTGGGGGAGAGGGTGCCCCAAATTCTTAGCAACACCTATCAGGAATGGAGCTTCTGTCATGCTGAGTTGAGGAATGGGAGGGAGGAAGCAAGTCCTTCCTGAAATGCCACCGACTCTCATTCAGTAGTTTTCCTGATTAGTGTCTTCACGTACTTCTTTCAAAAAATTCCAAAGATTTTAACTGGTTGTGTTTTATAATTTTCATCCATTTATTACTGTTTTCTGTGGAGTAGATCCATGAAATTCCCCCTGTAGCTATTCTGGAAGTGTCTAAGAGTTGTTCTCACTTCTTCTAATTCCAATTAATTCCTGGAAGACCTTACATTTCTGATTAGTCAGAAAATCAAAATGTCTCTGGCATCCCATTATTCCATGAAACCCACAGGATTACTCAGCACAAGGGGCCATTCTTATTGCCAGGTTCTTACTGATGGAGAAACAGGCAAGATCTGCTGAGTTCCTGGTAGCTCTGGACTGAATTGTGTCTCTCACAAAATCCCTATATTGAAGCACATAACTTCTTGTGTGACAGTATTTTCAAATGGGGCCTTTAGGAGCTAACTAGATTAAGATGAGTTCATGAAGGTGGAGGCTCTCTCATGATAGAATTAGTACCCTTGTCAGAAGAGACACCAGAGAGCTGGGTCTCTTTCTCTGCCATGTGAGGACACAACCATAAGGCAGCCCTCCATAAGCAGTTGGTCATCTACAAGCAGGTAGCCATCTGCAAGCCAGGAAGAGAACTCTCAGCAAACACAACCATGCAAGGCACTCTCATCTCAGACTTCTGGCTTGTGAAATGTGAGAAAATAAACTTCTACTGTTTAAGCCACCGCATTTATGATATTTTGCTATGGCAACACTGATGCTTTTACTTTTGGTCTTAACATATAATATTGCTGTTAGACACTCTTCCCATGTATTCCAAGTTGTAGCCATATATTTTATGAAATCAGACCTTCCATTTAAAACATCCAGTCTTGGTGGTGACCCTGGTGGCAGATTTCCATCAGTGCAAATTTCTTCTTCTTCACAGTCAGTTTTTTGGATGTCCTCCTTAGTAAATTTCCTTCCAGTCAATAACAGTTTGTTCAGGGACATTCCAAAACATTCCAGACAAGTTTTAATAATATTAAGCATCAGGGGCTCCCCTGGTGGCTCAGTAGTAAAGAATCTGCCTGCCAATGCAGGAGACATGGGTTCAATCCCTCTTCTGAGAAGATCCCACATACCACAGAGCCACAAAACCCATGTGCCACAACTACTGAGCCTGTGCTCTCACGTCTGGGAACCACAACTGCTGAAGCCCACAAGCCCTAGATCCTGGGCTCTGCAACAAGAGAAGCCACTGCAATGAGAGGCCCATGTGCTGCAACTAGAGTAGCCCCCTCTCACTGCAACTAGAGAAAACCCATGTGTGGCAACGAAGACCCAGCACAGCCAGAAACAAATAAATAAATAAAAATAAATAAATCATTTAAAAATATTAAGTTTCAAAACAAAATGGTTATAGGCTCAATATCTTTCCTTTCAGAAGGTTTATTTGTCTCAATTCAAATATGTTCACCTTCTAACTACTGAACAGTTCTGCATTCCAAGCAGCTTTGGGAGACATTCAAGGCCAAGGATGTCTTGTTTCACAATTCTCCTGCCACAATGACTTCCTCTTTGGCTTCTATTTACATATGTAAATATGTAGGGATCATTTCAGTGATTCTTCTCTAAGTAAATAAGTTCTCTTAAAAGATGATATGTTCTGTTCACCAATAAAGACCTAGCAGCATCATTTAATAGAATTTTAAAGTATTTTTAAAAATTTGCTGAGAAATCCCATGACACATTTAAGAATATTTAGTTGAAAGGTTAGCAAATGTAAAAACTGACAAGTCATCAAACTCATTCTTAAAATATAATACATTGATATTTCCACTACATTTTATTTATTATCTTGATCAGTTCCACAAAATGAACAATCCATTTGGTTCTTGCTCTCATGAGTACACATGCATTTTACAAGGACACTGGTGATATATTTTGCTATACAAATCACAAGATACAGTTTACAGACAGAGCTCAGGTTTTTATACATTTCTCCCCAAAGGTTATTCATATTTGATAAATCACTGATTGAAATCTGAGGCAATTAAGTTGTGATGACCTTGGCATACTAGTGGGTGTAATTTCCATTAAGACAATGTCAGTCCTTTATTATGTATGGTCTGCCAGAGTTAAAAAAAAAAAAAGCCAAGTTAGGTTCACGTCACATTTAATTTTTTATCCCTCAAATAAACACAGTATTTTAATTCACACTGATCAAAATCTACCTGGCAGCTCCTTGCTTTATTAGGCCAAGCTGAATGCCTTGCTTAGAATTTCCACTTTTTAATTGATATAAAAGCTGTTAATCTCCCAAAAGGGAAAACAAGTGTCTAACATTGCATTGATATTTATTTCTTTTAGTCTCATGTTAGAATCATGAGTAGAAATTTCTACTATATTCTACATTGCTGTAATACAATATTTTGAAATATTTTGGTTATAAAACATTTTAACAATATCCAAGTTATGGCCATTCACGTCCATGTTTTATTCTTACTCTCTCTTTTCTCCTCAGAGGTAGCATTTTTCATTAGCTCTTATGTTTTTATACAAGCCTTTCCATTCATTTCTATACACAACTTACAGAATGTTGAATGAAATTTTCCTGTTATCTTTTATCTAGGGTAATCTTAGACACAGAACATAGTATTTACTCCTGATAATCCAGGCTTCCTAGAAATCCTGTGACCCACCTATTGATCCTTAATAAACTATTTTCCTGCTTATAAATTTAGTATGTATTCTCTTATTGATAAGAAGCCTGAATGGCATAGGATTTTCTTGACTTTTCCTCTGAAGATGGTCTGGATACTAAGTCCCTGAATTTCTGATTATCATTAAATAAATTAGTCAAATGCTAACTGAGCATACTACTTTTATGTTGCTTTTCTTTCAGTTTAGCACTGTGTTGATGCTATTCCACTTTCTTCTATATTCAGGGTTACAGATAAGTCTGATGATAACACAGCTCCTTTCCCTTGTAGGCACTTAGTTCTTTTTGCCTTGAATCTTACATGATGCCTTTTCTTAATTATTAGTGTTAGGATTAGTTCAGAGATTTTACCAGGAAATTCCTAGTTTTGTGTGTCTTTCCTCATTAATGTAGTCTTTAATTCAGTGAGTGTTTTGTATGAAAAATTTTAATTTTTCAGTTCAACCCTGAAAAAAATTCTTCTAATTGTCAAACTCTGTCCATTATCAATTTATATTTCATTTAATAAAAGTACTATTCACACAATTCTACATGACCACATTCCCCAGCCTCTGATCTTTGCCTTCAAGAACTTGCACTTTTGCATTTTTTTTTCTGAGATATTTGCATTTTTTTGTTCTAACTACTAATTTGCATTTGAGTATTTATTATTTTTTTCCTTTAATAGAGCTACTGGGTTGTTGTTAGAAGGGTAATTTTTTGCTGTTGTATTGAGCTCTGGAAGTCATTTTTCGTGCTTCACCTCAATTTCCTTAAGAACTCATCTGTATTTTTCTTGTTCAGATTGTTATCTGTTTCCTCTTCCACCTCTATTTGGCCAAATATGTGTTTGTTCTAACTGAGCTGTTTTCTTTGGCTGCTAGACCCTTCAGATGGGATGTCGATTTCCCTTGTTTCATAATACCGCTAGTTGTTGGTACTAAAACAAGTGTCCACCATGTCAGTGGATACATGTGGTGATGTAGAAACAGACAAGTGTCCACACCATTAATGAGGGAACTGGAGAAAGCCTCATTTCTTGTACTTCTACAGTTTCAGGGTGAGGGGAGATTTTCTTCACCCCTTCAGTTCTCACTTGGCCATTTGGGCGACAAAGAAACCCAACTCCTTACAAGGAAGGGATGTTGACTTTGTCTCCAAGAGTCACTAGGTCTCTACAGAGATCCCCGGGCCTCCCAGGGACTCCCATTCAAAATGCCCAACTCTCAGGGGGAAAAGATCTTAGTCTCACTCAGATCTAGAGAGAAAAACTCTATGTTTGGGGGTGAAGTGAAGGGAGCTTCTCGCAGGTCACTAAGTTTCCCAGAATGCACCTAATAATCAAGATTGTGTATCTGTTTTCTTTTTGGAAATTTAATTCTGATTTTCTTCTTTGTCTGGCTGATCTTAAGCAAAAGGTAAAAGAAATAAATGAGTAATAATCCAAAGAATGGATTCAACACCTGTTTCAACCCTGAACTCTTAGCCATTCACACCATTTGCCTCTACATTTTTATGCCTCCCACAACTCCAACTTTCATACCTAGAAAACTTTTTTTCTCAACTGAAAGACATGTCAGTTGGTAAATCAATGTTGAGCAAGGAGAACACATCGTATCTGTCAAATGAAACCACATGGGAACACATGTCCACACTCTCCTTGCTTCCAACATCTTGCCTTTGAATATTTTGTTTCTGGATTGCTAAGCCTTGATTTCACCAGTTGAAATTATATTATTCTAACATCTTATATTATTATAAAATGAATACTCTCAAAGTAACTTGAAAGAATATCCCTTTGACTTGCTGATCAAAACAGTTAGAATAACTTCTCTCATGTCTGAACATGACAATAAAGAAACAAGTAGTTCGAGATGTGGTGTTTCTTTTTGCCTTATTTTCCTTGTTCACACCTGATAATGTACCTTTTTGATAATATCAATAACAGATAGTTTAAAAGAACACATTTTGCTCAGTTCTCATTAGAAGGAATAGATTTTGACTTTGCCTCCAAGAGTCCCTGGATCTCACCAGAGATCCCTGGACCTTCCTGACTTTATGGGTCTCTTTAACTTTGATTTTTTAAAAGCAGCGTTGTTAAAGATTTTAAAAAATTTAATCAAAACAATTAGCATTAATCAAATGATTCCCCACTGAGAAGATCATGGGCCTGCTGGACTAATGATATTTTATACAGTTTAAAATATCCATAAATATATTAAATATTTAATTCTAATATTTGTGTTTTTTACATCGAAGTCTTTAATCAGCCTGGAATTAATTTTTGTAGTTTTATGACTAGTGTGAGGGACAGATCTAATTTCATGATTTTTATACAGTGAGACAATTAATGCTTCATGAGTTATGTTTTAAAGAAGTCTCCCTTTTCTAAAGCTGATTCTTGAAAGCATGATTTTATATTTACAACTATTTATTTTCATGTCAATCCTTGTCAGTTGTTTCTAACATATTGGCTTTATAAGGTAAATGTTAGACTCAGAGAATTTTAAAGCTAATGGTGACTTCTAGATATTAAAACAAATGAAGAATATCATCCAAATACAAAAGAGATGACCATTTTTTGGACTCAGTTATATTTGTTAAAATCATCATTTCACTCACTTTAAATCAAATGGGAAATTTTCTTCCAGAGAGGTTTAAGAGTTTGACAGTGTTTTATACTTTGATCAGCCTCATGGAGTTTCTGTCTGGCATAACTTAGTTTTACTAGGTAAAAATATCATGTATAGTACCAGGAAAATCTGAGAAATGAAAAGAAGACATAGCGATGTAATATACACAAATATTTTTAAAATAGGAGTAATTGAAACTTGTAATGTGATATTTGCTTTTGCATTTGGAGCAAAAGGTTTATTTTTTAACTCAGACCAATTTCTTGCTCAGATGTAGTGTTTTCTTTTTAATTTTAAGTACTGGTCTAGAATCACTTTTTAGACTGTACATACTACTTTTAGGCAGCTCGCTGTCTGGTGCTAGTTACAGCAATGTATTGATAAAAAGCAGTCACATCTAATTATACAGACAGAAAGTGAAAAAAGAAAACCTCTATTTGGAGATATATTCTTTTACATTAATAGATAATTTAATTTCTATAGACAGTGGTAATTAGAGGAACCTTTTGTTGTTTCTGACAATTAAAACATATATTTAAGAGAAGTAGGAAATTCTATATGAAATCAAGAATTTACAAACTTCCATCCACTAAGAATTTTCACTTACTAACTGGTGGAAGAATAATAACTCAATCTTACTTAGTTTAAAATAAATGAAATTATATAATTTTCCTTAGAGTAGAAGAGAGAATGTCCTTGATATTTTGTCTCAGGTAGTAGAGTATATTCAATTCTTATATATGCAAGTATAGCTTTGATTTGAACTTATGTTTTATTTCCCTTTAGTTTGAGATCCTAAAGATAAATGGAGACAGAACATCTGCTTCATCCCTTTTGTAGCAAGTTATATTAAATGCCTACCAGGAATTTAGCCCTCTATGATTACAATGGTAAATATATATTTCTCCAAGGAACCAGTCAATTGAGACCACATTTCAGATCCATATGAATTTTAATAATCTCAGGTTTAAGCTGAATTAACCAACTTGGTGAAGACAGGTCCAGCCATTAACTACAATTGTCTAGAGTTCCCATCTGCCAGATGGTTTAGACTAGATCTCAAATAAAGGAAGAAATACATATCAAAAACTTCCAGTTGCAATCTAACTGTTTCCTTACCACATCTGTGAATACAAATTATTATTTTTTGATGCATTGTATTATAAATTTCCAAATTCTAAGCTTTCACTTGCATGATTAACAACAACCAAAAGAATTCAATATTTTTCTGGCATCTTCATAAATTATCCAGGTATCTGTAGAGACATGTATCTGTGGGTAGAAAAGTGTTGTTTGGTTACCATTTAAAGTTTTGCAATGCTCCCAACAGGCTTCTCTGGTGGCTCAGACAGTAACAAACTTGCCTGCAATGCAGGAGATCTGGGTTCAGTCCCTGGGTTGGGAAGATTCCCTGGAGAAGGGAATGACTACCCACTCTAGTCTTGCCTGGAGAATTCCATGGACAGAGGAACCTTGCAGGCTCCACCCCATGGGGTTGCAAAGAGTTGGACATGACTGAGTGACTAACACTCTCTTTTTTCAATGCTCCCAACATTCTAAATCCTTGGCCCTACCGTCACTTCTTCATTTGTTTAACAATATTGATTGAACATCTACTATGAGCAAGATATGGTCCCAGATGCTAGACATAATTAACCATCAAGATTCTGAAGGCCCTTGAAGGCAGCTTTCTAGTATTACAGCCTTCACTGTTTTTCTGGTTCATTGATAATCATGGTCTTCTACCCTCATTGCTACCCAAGTCCTTGGACCTCACCTCCCTGCTTCCCACTGTCTGCCTCTCTGTAGCTGCGGACTTTTTCTGGACTGTTCACTTAGGTGCTCTTTCTCTCCTCAAATCAACATAAAACTTCTTATGCTTCTTGAAGCAAGCTCTTTCAAAAGGATTTATCACAGCAGAGTTTTTCACTCTTTATTACATGGTCCTTTCATTTATGTCAGTGGTTCTTCACCTTGGATGTGGATCGGAATCACCTAATCATGAAAGGTTTAAAACATACAGGTTATTTAGCTCACTTCATGTTTACTGAACTAGAGTAACTGACAGCAAAACCCAACCATCTATTTTCTTAATAAATCCCTCAGATAAGTCTGATGAAGAGTAAAGCTCAGGTTCATGGTCCCATGTGTGCTATGCTGAGTCACCTCAATCATGTCTGGCTGTTTGTGACTCTATGGATTATAGCTTGCCAAGCTCCTCTGTCCATGGGATCCTCCAGGCAAGAATACTGGAGTAGGTTTACCATGTCCATCTCCTGCATTGGCAGGTGGGTTCTTTACCAGTAGTGTCACCTTGGACCACTTCAAATCCAAACCATACAACCCAGTTTCACTCACTGTAGCAAATTCAATTATTGTATTTAGTTCTGGGTTATTTCTTTGTTTGTTTCAAAACCCTATTTTCTTTTCCATCTTTCTGACCCCCCACGTGGATTCTCAGTCCATCAGTTGTTTGAATATGCCCAAACCCTAATTGTGGGTAAGCTCAAATTCATTCTCACAGGGCTCCTAAACTTCCCAATTGTGGTTTGCATTTTTATGTTCCCAGTATGGGACTACCATTTCACAATAGTTACAAGATTCTTTCAATATTTGGTGTGCATGGAAAAGAAAGACCCCAGAGGGTGATGGTATCTCCAACGCAGGAAACTAAATGTCATCTTCAACTTAGTCTAATTACAGTTACTCATAAAAATTTCTGTGGGAAACAACATTATGAGAGAAAAAAGATGAACATAGAACATTAATTTAACAAAAATGTGTCTGGGCTTGGCTAACCTCTGCTTCTGGAAATATGAAGCTATCTCTGCAGAAGAGGAAACGAGGATGGTGGTCAAGAGCTCATGTTGATGTGGAGCCATTTGGATCCAACTCCTGGCAATGACCCTTCCTATCAGGGTGGTCAAGATAAAATGTTAAGGCTCTAGAGTAGAGTTTCCCCTCACTAGAGCACAAATGCTATTAATAGTAGTACCTGCATTATAGGGCTACCTTGAGTACTAGTTAAGAAAGCACACATTAAGCACTTAATATATATGAGTTCAAGAAACTAATGACTGTTACTGACATCATTAATTATTGACCATTATCATGAGCAAATCTGTGAAGTTGTGAGTCTTAGGTAGGACTTCTCACTGGGTAAGTTTTATAACCAAAGTTATGATGGCATGTACTGATAATCATTTTCTTTCAATGATCATTATGCAAGAGCCATCATCAAATTGTTTTCTTTCTCTCTTTTTGGAGAGCTCAAGAGCCACTTTCTCACTGTCTTTCAGGCAGTAATGAAGAAGCCTATTTCCTTATAAAGTAAAAAGTTATCACTCTTTTTGATTTCAATATCAATGATGTTTATATTCACAAAAAAGTATTATGAAATTATTAATACAGTTGACAAGCTACTTCCAGTTCATTTTGAAGATCTCAAGAGTTACCTGAATTTTTTAATGAGATTTGGGCAGACAAAATATTGTGAAAAGTTATGTTATCCAAAGGTACTTTCTAAAGAAATCTTATAAAAATCAATATAAAGGATAATTTTAAATAAAAAACTAATTAAATTTCTGCCATGAAAATACATAGTTATAAGTGTAAAATATTTGAGGATTCTTTAAATTATAAATCAAGGATAACTTAATAGAAATAAAAATGAAAAGACTACACATGCATATTCATAATATATACACATCTATATGTGTATGCATAGATATATATACACTTTTATATATATATATATATGATATGATATGGCCTCATTTATGAATATCACAAGGGAATTAGCCTATTCGACCTTTACCAATACCTAATTCTAAAACTGTTTTGCAAGTCCTCATTTATTTATTCAATCAGTTCAGACACTCAGTCGTATCCAACTCTGCGACCCCATGGACTGCAGCATGCCAGACCTCCCTGTCCATCACCAACTCCTGGAGTTTATTCAAACTCATGTCCATTGAGTTGGTGATGCCATCCAACTACCTCATCCTCTGTTGTCCCCTTCTCCTCCTACCTTCAATCTTTCCCAGCATCAGGGTCTTTTCAAATCAGTCAGTTCTTCGCACCAGGTGGCCAACATCTAATTATGTTTTATTAATTGTCTAATTAAAAGTTTTCTTTAAAGAACATAGGTATTGGGCTGAAGGTACATGCAATATAAATTAACAGAACCTCGTATACTTTCTTTTCATTTTGAGTCAGTTTTTTCATGACAATAAAAGTTTGTGATAAAATTCTGAGTATATTTGCTACTGGTGGCTATTTGCTTCATTCAGAAAATCACAAAAGGATATGTTGATGTCCCAAAGGAAAAAATAATATTATAAAAGTATAGACAACACAATTAAAACTTTAAAATTCAGTTACTTTAAAATAAAGTTATTTACATTTCATACTGCAATGTACAATGTTGGTTTCCAAAAAAATTTACTTATAAATTTGTACATAGGGAAATCGTAGGACTTGGCTATCTGTTTGGAATGAAAGACAAAGACATGGCTTGCTGAGGAGGTAATATAGCAAACTCATCATTGTGAATAAAGTGTTTCTTTTTCGGATGGTTTGGACAAACAAATGATTATGTGGTTGTGTTAGGAAAGATGACAGTGAGGGTATCTCTCTCTTCATATCACTATGTCTCCCTTCTCTTATTAACTATTACAACATTAAAATTGGTCACAGTTACTCAGCTGTAAAAGCAGGGAGCAGGTAAGAGACTACAGTCTCTCATATCTCATTACAAGCACTGTATTCTACAATAATCAAAACTTAAGATATCAAGTGCAATAAAATCAATAATAAAACTTCTATAATTGATTCTAACAATCTGAGATAATCTTATACTGTAGTTATGATTATGTGCTAAGACTGTTGTCCATTTTGTAGATATCTGTGACTTCCAAATATGTTTCAATATGCTAAATAAAAATTCTACTGTGAGATGTAAAAAAAAATTAAACAAAGTCTTTTTAGTTAATGAACCCATGCAGATTCAGCCTTCGAAGACTGATGATAATGAAAAGGATGCTATATAAGGAAAATTTCTATTCTTTTGGTTGACAAGTTCTATTTTTTTCCTTTTGACATTGAGAAACCCACTAAAGAATAAAAAGGAAACTGTCTTTAGTTATCTTCTATGTTTTGTCTGCAGTTTGAGGGGTTAATTTTTACTTGAGTTAAAAAATGTGTATTAGCAAATAATTCCATGTTGGCATTAAAACTTTTTCCTACAGTTTTTCTTTTCTGAATGATTAAAGGAGGAGACACTAGTTTCATTTCTCTAGCATCTTACTATAGGACTTTAGGAATATAAACAATTTTCTTTATCCATCTAAAGTTGAACTTCCTGGCTTAGAAAGCAAATGTATACACAGTTTGATTCTATTTATGCCATTCTATGCCATGGATTTCTAGGTTACTTGGATATACTTGCCACTTTCCTTTACTTCCTAGTGTGAAAACCTAACTGATTGACTCTCTTACAGTTTACCCCCCTAAATAAAGACTGTATTACAAAGTCTGCATCTTATGAGAGAGAAAATCAGGATGAATGTATATGATTCTTCCTTTGTCCCATAGATCTCCAAAGATAATAGGAATAAATTTGAGAGAAAAAAAAATATTACTAAAGGAAAAACCAGCTTTATGAGCTCATCCTAATGGGATATGCAGAAGAAGTTTGAATCATATTTTACCACAGCTAAGTTAGTAAGATGTTGGGTTGATGGATGTTTATAGAAAATATACATGCTTCCTCATAGGGAAATGCATATACTAGTTTTCATAGCTTCCACAATATACTTGAATGATATTTCCTTTGCTTGCTGTATAATCATACAAAGTGCACAAATATATAATGATGATGTCTAAATTTTTGCTTGTTAGATTCATACAAACTATTCAGATGATGTTTGGTGAGTTGCTCTCTAGTGAATGACTAAACACAATTGACATTAGTGTTGTTTTATCTTTATTGCTGCCATGTTAAGGTGCATACCGTTTTCATTTACCTGTGCTAACCTCACTTATAAACAACATGAACATTGTTCAACTGCCCCAACATTCTACTTAGCTTTTTTAGCCTATGGCCCACTTTGTACGTCTGACATAGTAAAATAAAGATGAAGAGATTGGTCTGGTACATATCAGGTTCTTATTAAAGTGAACTAAGTTCTTTAATCAACAACATATTTTTATAAGAAATTAAAACCAATGTTTGGAGATTTCCTGATTTCCTAATGGCTTGCTTTTCTCTTTTTAAAGTAACCTTAAGCTGAAGTGAAGTTGACGTCAGGGAGAGGGGTAGCTATGCAATCCAGAAGTTTGTTGACAAAACTTTCTTGATGTCTTCCAATATAATAGAAAGTGAATTTTCCCGAATAGTATGAAAAGCAATTGAATCACATTATTCTCAGTCAAAAATTTATATACAAGACAATTCTGGAAAAGCTCATGTTTAAGTTTTGTGCTTTTGTAACAGATTTATTCTGTGCAAAAAATATATATATATATATATATATATATATATTCCTGAGCAGTTTATTTTATGCAAAAAAACCCAAACATCTAAATACCTACCTATGAAAGTACTGTACTAAATACAGATGATGAGCTAATTTCCATAGTAAGCAAAACTTGAGCTTTAACTTAGTGCACTGATCTTTTGTGTATGCTTCTACACTTGAAACTAATAAAAGTCTTTAAGCAGAACCAAGAGAAGAATTAAAATAGGTAACATTTCCAAAGCTTTTTTCCTTCAAAATTTCATTCTCAATAATTGAAGGAACCACAGAAGAAGACTAAAATCTAAGACTAGTCTTGTTTTGTTTTTTCCCACTGGAAAGAGAGTATTCATGGAAATTTGACTCATTTCAGTTTACTCTATTTTTCTAATCTGTTGTTTCATTTTATGGTCAAAGACGCCTTCTGTTTTACTACAATATTGTAATTGGCTTCCATGGTGGCTCAGTAGTAAAGAAGGTGCCTGTCAGTGCAGGAGACATGAGTTTGATCCCTGGGTCAGGAAGATCCCCAAGAGAAAGAAATGACAGCCCACACCAATATTCTTGGTGAGAAATCCCATGGACAGAAAAGCCTGGCAGGCTATTGTGCATGGAGTCGCAGAGTCAGATACAATTTAGTGAGTAAACAACAACAAAAACAAACATTTTTGCTCATTTGGGGACAAAAATTTTTTAAATATTTTCTTGTAAAGAGTATCATTTAAATTTTATCAAAATTTAAAACTCTGGCTCTGCAAAAAGCAATGTCATGAGAAGGAAGACACAAACCACATATTGGGAGAAAATTATCTTCAAAAAATATATCTAAGGAAGGACTGTTATTGAAAATACACAAAGAACTCATAAAACAACAATAAGAAAACAAATAACTTGCTTAAAAAATGGGTCAAAGATTTGAACAAAAACCCCACTCAAGAAGATATAAAGATGGCAAATAGAGAAATGCAGATACAACAATGAGACACCACTAAATGTATATAAGTTCAGTTCAGTTCGGTCACTCAGTTGTGTCCGACTCTTTGCAACCCCATGAATCGCAGCATGCCAAGCCTTCCTGTCCATCAACAATTCCCAGAGTCTACCCAAACCCATGTCCATCAAGTCGGTGATGCCATCCAGCCATCTCATCCTCTGTCGTCCCCTTCTCCTTTTTCCCCCAGTGCTTCCCAGCATTAGGGTCTTTTTCAATGAATCAACACTTTGCATGAGGTGGCCAAAGTATTGGAGTTCAGCTTCAACATCACTTCTTCCATTGAATATTCAGGACTGATCTCCTTTAGGATGGACTGGTTGGATATTCTTGCAGTCCAGGGGACTCTCAAAAGTCTTCTCCAACACCATAGTTCAAAAGTATCAAATATTTGGCGCTCAGCTTTCTTTACCATCAAACTCTCACATCTGTACATGACTACTGGAAAAAACATAGCCTTGACTAGATGGACCTTTGTTGGCAAAGTATTGTCTCTGCTTTTAAATATGCATCTAGGTTGGTCATAACTTTCCTTCCAAGGAGCAAGAGTCTTTTCATTTCATGGCTGCAATCACCATCTTCAGTGATTTTAGAGACCAAAAAATAAAGTCTGACACTGTTTCCACTATTTCCCCATCTATTTGCCATGAAGTGATGGGACCAGGTGTCATGATCTTAGTTTTCTGAACGTTGAGCCTTAAGCTAACTTTTTCACTGTCCTCTTTCACTTTCATCAAGAGGCTTTTTAGTTCCTCTTCACTTTCTGCCATAAGGGTGGTGTCGTCTGCGTATCTGAGGTTATTGATATTTCTCCCAGCAATCTTGATTCCAGCTTGTGCTTCTTCTAGCCCAGCGTTTCTCATGATGTACTCTGCATGTAAGTTAAATAAACAGGGTGACAATATATAGCCTTGACCTACTCCTTTTCCTATTTGGAACCAGTCTGTTGTTCCAGGTCCAGTTCTAACTGTTGCTTCCTGACCTGCATACAGATTTCTCAAGAGACAGGTCAGAGGGTCTGGTATTCCCATCTTTTTCAGAATTTTCCATAGTTTATTGTTATCCACACAGTCAAAAGCTTTGGCATAGTCAATAAAGCAGAAATAGATGTTGTTTCTGAAACTCTCTTGCTTTTTCAATGATCTAGCAGAAGTTGGCAATTTGAACTCTGCTTCCTCTGCCTTTTTTAAAGCCAGCATGGTGTAGAGGTCTGACAGAATGTGGCCCACTGGAGAAGGGAATGGCAAACCACTTCAGTATTCTTGCCTTGAGAACCCCATGAACAGTATGAAAAGGCAAAAAGATAGGACAATGAAAGATGAACTCCCCAGGTCAGTATGTGCCCAATATGCTACTGGAGATCAGTGGAGAAATAACTCCAGAAAGAAAGAAGGGATGCAGCCGAAGCAAAAACAACACCCAGTTGTGGATGTGACTGGCGATAGAAGCAAGGTCCAATGCTGTAAGGAGCAATATTGCATAGGAACCTGGAATGTTAGGCCCATGAATCAAGGCAAATTGGAAGTGGTAGTCAAACAGGATATAGCAAGAGTGAATGTCGACATTCTAGGAATCAGCAAACTAAGATGGACTGGAATGGGTGAATTTAACTCAGATGACCATTATATCTACTACTGTGGGCAGGAATCCCTTACAAGAAATGAAGTAGCCATCATGGTTAACAAAAGAGTCTTAAATGCAGTACTTGGGTGCAATCTCAAAAATGACAGAATGATCTCTGTTCATTTCCAAGGCAAACCATTCAATATCACGGTAATCCAAGCCTATGTCCCAACCAATAATGCTCAAGAAGATGAAGTGGTATGGTTCTATGAAGACCTACAAGACCTTTTAGAACTAACATCCAAAAAAGATGTCCTTTTCATTGTAGGGGACTGGAATGCAAAGTAGGAAGTCAGGAAACACCTGGAGTAACAGGCAAATTTGGCCTTGCAGTACAGAATGAAGCAGGGTGAAGGCTAATAGAGTATTGCCAACAGAATGCACTGGTCATAGCAAACACCCTCTTCCAACAACACAAGCGAAGACTCTACAAGTGGATGTCACCAGATGGTCGACACCGAAATCAGATTGATTACATTCTTTGCAGCCAAAGATGGAGAAGCTCTATACAGTCAGCAAAAAAAAGACCAGGAGCTGGCTGTGGCTCAGATCATGAACTCCTTATTCCCAAATTCAGACTAAAATTGAAGAAAGTGAGGAAAACCTCTATACATTCAGGTATGACCTAAATCAAATCCCTTATGATTATACAGTGGAATTGAGAAATCAATTTAAGGGACTAGATCTGATAGACAGAGTGCCTGACAAACTATGGACGGATGTTCTTAACACTGTACAGGAGACAGGGATCAAGACCATCCCCATGGAAAAGAAATGAAAAAAAGCAAAATGACTGTCTGAGGAGACGTTACAAGTAGCTGTGAAAAGAAGAGAAGCAAAAAGCAGAGAAAAGGAAAGATATTCCCATCTGAATGCAAAGTTCCAAAAAATAGCAAGGGGAGATAAGAAAGCCTTCCTCAGCAATCAGTGCAAAGAAATAGAGGAAAACAACAGAATGGGAAAGACTAGAGATCTCTTCAAGAAAATTAGGGATACCGAGGGAATATTTCATGCAAAGATGGGCTCGGTAAAGGACAGAAATGCTATAAATCTAACAGAAGAAGATATTAAGAAGAGGTGGCACGAATACACAGAAGAACTGTACAAAAAAGATCTTCATGACTCAGATAATCACGACGGTGTGATTACTCACCTAGAGTCAGACATCCTGGAATGTGAAGTCAAGTGGGCCTTAGAAAGCATCACAATGAACAAAGCTATTGGAGGTAATGGAATTCCAGTTGAGCTATTTCAAATCCTGAAAGATGATGCTGTGAAAGCACTGCACTCTATATGCCAGCAAACTTGGAAAACTCAGCAATGGCCACAGGAAAAAGTCAGTTTTCATTTCAATCCCAAAGAAAGGAATGCCAAAGAATGCTGAACTACTGCACAACTGAACTACATATATATGGGACTAGTCAAAATCCATAATACTGACAACACGAAATGCTGGTGAGGATATGGAATAGCAGGAAGTTTAGTTAATTGCTGCCAGAAATGTAAAATGGTTAAACCACCGTGAAAGACAGTTTGGTGGTATCTTATAAAACTAAGTCTATTCTTGCCATGCTAGCCAGCATTACATTTCTTGATTACATACATTACGTACCCAAATGAACTGAAAATGTATACCCACATATTGTCCATCTGTGGGAATTTGGGGTATATGAGAATGCTCTATTTTCTGCTCTATTTTTTTTTTGGATCTAAAACTTCTCTAAAAAATAAATATTATTAATTTAAAAATATTCTGTGAAATATATTTTTCAGAAAGTTTTCAAGGTGATGAACTCCTTTCATTATGTCACAATATATTAAAGTAGTGGTTTTTTTCTCTTTTTTCCTCTTTCTCAACCTTTTATGGGGAGAGATTTATTCATCTGTTCTTTTTGCACAAAAACATAAGAAGTAGGAAAGTTCTACAGTTCTTTTCACTGTCTGTTTGAATGTTTATAGATTTCTCTTTTCAGACCTTAACAATATATCAAGTTACTATTCTGTATAGCACTGACCTCCATCTGTGAGGGCAATCTGATATTATTTAGGGCATGTCTACTCAAGATTCTTAGGCTTTCTTTTTAGTCATGTTAGAAAGCCATATAAGCAATCTGAACATGTCTACAATTTTGAGGCTAGCTACCACTGCCAGATACCCTTTTTAAAAAACTAGCAATCGATAATCATATCATAGAAAAATGTATAGTCCAAAATTTAAAAAGAAAAATTGGTATTAAAGTAGGTTTAAATAGATGCCATAAAATTATTAGGGGACCTCTTCAGATAACTTTAGAGCAGTAGGATAAAAAGAACTGGAAAAAATATTTATCATAATCAGGGTAAGAGGGCCATAAAATATAGTAATAGAAAAGAAAATAATAGAGAAACTATAGGGCCGTACAAATCAATAGTTACAGTTAATGTAAATAAAAGTTTACTTGAAAAGTATTTAAAGGCAGTTTTGAAAATAGGCTCAAAAATAGTTCCCAATATACTGTGTGCAGGGACAAGCTTGTAACAAAAACAACAACAACAAAAATAGAGTCAAGTGGCTTCACTAGCTATCAAAACCCAAAGCAACTGAATCTAGAAGCATAATTCTAGTGCCAGAAGAGAAAAACTTAAGTGGTACCAAAAATAAATAAACACTGCTTTCAGTGAGTGACATGTGTCCTTCTAAAACTAATAAATGGATTTTTCAAAATGACAATAAATAAATTTCCAGAATCCTTCCAAAGGACAACACATAGGCTGAGTTAGATACTGTTAAAACATAGTAGGCAACTGGATATTCATTGTAAAATAAACCCTTATTAAATGACCATTCTCTTCTCTATATATAAACTTTTATTAAAAAAGAAGAGGAAAATATACCAGTGAAAGATAAAGGTTGCAGGTGTATTTCAAACAAATGTTGGAAGGATGAATTATGAAATGAATCATTCCAAAAAAACCTGAAAATCCATTACAAATTAACTTTTACTTCACAAAACTGGATAAAGTCTAAATAAGTTCCTGAATATGTTGTTTTCAGAAAACATGAACTATGTTCATAAATATAGTATTTAAGTATAATATAATATTTAAGTATAAGTTGTTGTCATCATTGTTGCTCAGTTGTTATGTCCAACTGTTTGCAACACATGGAATGTAGCATGCAAGGCTTCCATGTCCTTCACTATCTCTCAGAGTTTGTTCCAATTCATGTCCATTGAGGCAGTGATAACATACAACCATCTCATCCTCTGCAATCCCATTCATCCTCATGCTTTCAATCTTTCCCAGCATCAGGGTCTTTTCCAATGGGTTAGCTCTTCACATCAGGTGGCCAAAGTATTGGAACTTGAGCTTCAGCATCAGTATTTCCAATGAATATTTACAGTCAATTTCCTTTAGGATTGACTGGTTGGATCTCGTTTCAGTCCAAGGGACTCTCAAGAGTCTTCTCCAGTACCTCAACTTGAAAGCATCAGTCCTTAGACACTCAGCCTTCTTTTATGGTCCAATTCACATCTGTCCCTGACTACTGGAAAAATCATAGCTTTGACTATACTGACCATTTTGACAAAGTGATGTCTCTACCCTTTAATATACTGTCTTGGTTTGTCATAGCTTTCTTTACAAGAACCAGGTGTCTTTTAATTTCACGGCTACAGTCACCATCCACAGTGATTTTGGAGCTTAAGAAAATTAAAAATGTCACTGCTTATACTTTTTCTCTTTCTATTTGTCATGAAATGATGGGACCAGAGTCAATGATCTTAGTTTATTTTAAAAGTTGATTTTCAAGCCAGCTTTTCCATTCTCCTCTCTCACCCTCATGAAGAGGCTCTTTAGTTCCTCTACTTTCTGCCATTAGAGTGGTATCATCTGCATATCTGGTGGTTGATATTTCTCCTGGTAATCTTGATGCCAGCTTATGATTCATCTTGATCAGCCTAACATTTCACATGATGTACTCTGCATATAAGTTAAATAAGCAGGGTAACAATATACAGCCTTAGCAAAAACAGTACCTTAAAAATCTGTATACATCTAATTGTAAAATATTTTTTGGCAAAAGACAACATAAATAAGACTGAAAGAATGGGGGAAAGCCTTGTTACATATTAGTAAAGGATTTGTGTTTAGAATATATTATGAATTAAGAATACAAGTCAGTAGAAGAAAGACAAAATGTAATACAGGTCTTGATTATCCCTTGGACTGCAAGGAGATAGAACCAGTCCATCCTAAAGGAAATCAGTCCTGAATATTCATTTGAAGGACTGATGCTGAAGCTGAAGCCCGAATACTTTGGCCACCTGATGAGAAGAGCCAACTCATTGGAAAAGACCCTGATTTGGGGGAAATTGAAAGCAGGAAGAGAAGGGGTGACAGAGGATGAAATGGTTGGATGGCATCCCCGATCAATAGTTTAGGGGCACTTATGCTTAACTATTTACACTGAAAAGCCTAAAGTTATACACTGAACTCATAAATATGCTTTTTTTTCATTAAGCAAACAGAATAAAAGTTGATCACTAAAAGAAAGTTTAGTCTTATCGGTAATATTTAATGTTTTATAATAAACATATTCATGTGTTACTTGTATAATTTAATTTTAATTTGAAATATAAAAAATATGACTGAGGGATAGGATCAAATTATTAGTTATTAGTTGGCCTGGGGAATGTGTATTATTTATACTGTCTGTCCCTATCGCATAGCATTCTCATGAGGCCTGTATAACAAAACATATGATAAAACATTGTGAACTATAAAACAAAATAGAAATTCTAGATTTTATTCAAGCATTTCTTTTAACTTCAGCCAAAATGGTTTTAACACTATCAGAGTTTAATGAAATCTTTGCCAACAAGGATGTTAATGACCCTTATGCTATTGGAAAATGTCTGGAGCTAAGACAAAAAGATTAATTGTCTCTCAATCTCTTTTTAAGAACTGTATGAATGGGAATCTTTGAATAGACAGAACAGGCCTATGAAGAAACTGTTTGTCAGTACATGAAATAAAAGTACAGATATGTGGGGAAAACAACAGTGATATAAGTTAGGTTTCCATTAGTAGAAGGAAAATATGTTTTAAATAAGCATTGTTTTACAAAACGAGAATCAAAAAAAGGAAGGTAAAAGCTCTATTGCTGAATTAATGAAAGAATTCACTATAGGTGTATTGTTAGCAGTGAGACATGCTGAAATGCGTGAGAATTGCAAGCTTTAAAGCTAGAAAGGATTATATAAATATCTAATCAAATCACTTTTCTACAAAGAGAGATTATTTATCTAAAAATAAAAGTACTATATATGAACTTATGGTTGCCAGAGGGGAAGAATGGAAAAAACAGATAGGAAGTTTGGGATAGACATGTACACACTGCCATATTAAAATGGATAATCAACAAGGTCCTACTGTTATGCCTGGGTGAGAGGGGATTTGAGGTGAGAATGGATTCATGTGAGATAAGGACTAAGGGTGTAATGTACAACATGATAAATTTAAGTAAATGCCATATGCTATGTATGGAAGTTGTTAACAGGGTAAATCCTAAAAGTTCTTGACACAAGGAAAAAAAGTATTTCTTTAACTTTATATCTATATGTGATGATAGATGTTCACTCTAGTTACTGTAGCAATGTTCCATGACATATATAGATCAACCCATTATGCTGTACACCTTAAACTGATGCAATGTTATATGTCAATTATATTTCAATGAAACTGGAAGAAAAAAACATCACTTATCAATATTATGTTATTTCTTTAAGAAATACAATATGCATTTTTTTCTCAGACTATTTGAAGTATCTAACTTGTCTAATTTTTTTTCTCTGCTATGTGCCTCAGCATGTATAACTGTAGCTTTAAGTTAATACTGTCTGAAGAAGTTCAATGAGGTTCTCATTCTGTGGGTTATCTGAAGTCAACTCTTAAATGTAATCCTAAATATTCTATCTTGCAAAGTTGCCTTTAATCCTATTATCTCTTGCTCTCTCCTACTGATATTCTAATTACATGTATGCTGTGCCATGTGACTGTGCACTCAAAGTTGATAAAAATTGGCTTTTATCATTTCTTTTTTTTCTGTCTGTACTTGAGTTTATTTATCTTGTCTTTTACTATGTCTATTCTGCTGATAAACCCATCCAGCAAAGTCTTGATTTCAAATACTGTAATTTTAAATTTCTGAAATACCATTTTAATTATATAGGCTATAATTCTGTGGAAATTGTTCAGTCTTTATTTGTTTTGTCTTTTTCTCTATTTTCTTTAATATGTGCATAACAGTTATATTAAAGTTCTTGCCTGATAATTTCAATATCAGATTTTTTGAGGTCTTTTCTATCATTTATTTTTCTTCTCTCTATTATCCATCACATTTTCCCTTTATTCACATCTTTTAATTTTTTAATGTAAGTCTCATAGTGTCTAGAGGAATTAGAGAGACTATGAATATATTCCCCTTCTTTCCCCAGTAGAAAAGATTGACTTTTTCTCTGTTTAGCAAATTAGATGATCAATTGATCACGTCAATCCAATCGAGGAATGATTTGGGTGGTTAGTTTAGCTTGCATCTTAGTAAGCCTTTGTCATTTCTGGTTTGTCCTTGTAAGAGGAACATATACAAAGGTCTTCTTATAGGAGGTCTTTGATTCGCTGGTGAAAGACTATAGGTAATTTACAGGAGGGATCTGGTTTTTGTTTTGTTTTGTTTCAGCTCTACTGATTCCTGACATCTACTGCTTCGATAACTGGGGACTAACCATTTATTTGAAACAAGCCCTTGGCTCTAGTGGGATTTTAGGATTTTATCTCCTAAGTGTCCATACATGACAGATTTTATTCAGCATTTTAGAAGTTAACAACCTAAGTCTCTAGCCGCCGCCTCCATCATCAATACCACAGACACAAAAAAAATCACTCAACAAATTTCTGATCAGAAAGACATATTTGAGATACACTGGTTCTCCTAAAGCATGTGAAAGTGACTGTCACTCAGTTGTGTCCAACTCTGCAACCCCATGAACTATACAGTCCATGGAATTCTCCAAGCCAGAATACTGGAGTGGGTACCCTTTCCCTTCTCCAGGGGAGTCTTCCCAACCCAAGGATCAAACCCAGGTCTCCTGCATTGTGGGTGGATTCTTTACCAGCTGAGTCACAAGGGAAGCCCAAGAATACTGGAGTGGGTAGCCTATCCCTTCTCCAGTGGATCTTCCTGGCCCAGGGGTCTCCTGCATTGCAAGTGGATTCTTTACCAACTAGGCTATCAAAGAAGATTCCTAAAGCATAGCAGCCTATGTAATAGTCCTTTTACATCAGGAGAGTCCATGCCCCATGATTAAGCCCAATTTTCTGCTTGTGCTCAGAATCAGAAAATGATCCCAAGGCATGGCAGTAACTGTGCAATCATATAAAAAGGGTTCTTTCCACTATGTAATTTTATCTCCTCTAGTTCTTATTGATATCACACATTCAACATCTTAAAAAGTAGATTTGTGAATATTCATTTATTTTTTAGCTATTTTATCACAAACACTGATAAAATATCTAATGGCTAACTTTCAAACTTTTCAACAGAGGGATAAATTCTCATGTTTTCTCCTCTCCCACACTACTATTATTTATCATTTGTTACATGCCAAATGCAATCTAATTGCTTTACAGTAAGTAACTCCTATTAGATATATAACTATTCCAATTTTCCCTATCTGTTTTAGAGTAACTCAGGCTCATGGTGACTTATACAGCTAGGAAGTAAAGGCATTTGGATTGTGTCACTGGCCATATGACTGGAAAATGCATAATTTTTACCATAGTGTTATATAATATTGTTTTCTTCTTCTGTCTTTCTGTCTATATATATATATATATATATATATATATATATATAAAGTGTGTGTTTTTATATATATAATGTATAATATATATACACACACAACATTTGTATATCCTATGTATACTTCAAATTATAAATATTCAATATCTAATTATATTCTATATAACAATATCTATTATGTGCACATATATATTATATATATCTTTCCCAAGAAATTATTCATACCGAAGTTTCCCATCAGCCAAATGAGTTTGTCCTCCAGGACTTATACTTTAAAGTGTGATCTTGTGCTCAATACAGAATTTCCTGAATCTCACTTTCCTCATCTATAAAAAGTAAGAATAATACCCCATTGAGCAGTTCTGTGACAGGTGTTAATGATAAGGGGCCAATTTTAAAACCATAAATCATTGTAAATATTTCAGTTATATTCATTAATATACAGGAACATTCATATCTTGACAAGATTTTGGTTGTTCATATCTTTTTTGTAGTTAAGTTCAGCTCATGCTAATTTCAGTTAAACCGAACAGTCAACTTCTTATTCAATTCTGCAGGATAACCAGCTAATCTCATTATTGAACTTGCTACACTATATTGAATTATACACCATAAGTGTCAAGGAAAGGTCCTTAAATAAGCCATCAGCAGTATAGGATTTTAACCTCAGTTGGCTTGGCAAAGACATTTTAATTGATTGCACTGTTAAGTTTGCTGAAACCACCAACAGAGGCCATAAGAAAATTAAACTGCCAGTCGTTTAAAAAAAAAAAAAACAGGATGAAAAGAGAGAAAGACTAGTTTTTAAAACAAAGATAGATATGTTGAAAATCATCCAGGCATAAATAATGTCTGCACAATATATTCAGTCTCTATTTGGCAAAAATTTCTATAACAGAAAAGCATGAAGATTTTTGCTTTCCCTTTAAATAGCACCAAATACTGAGAAATTGGTTCTCATCATGATGGACTCTGATGCACTGCAGCCACCAGACCCAATTTTTACACCATCAGTCAACTGAAATTATGTTTTCCACATAATTAAGGCATAATTACACTATGGAGTTTATTTGTGAAACAGTCTTAGCACATACCCATTTAGTTTACACAAATATCACTACATTCTCATTGAAAATGGGAAAGAGAGAGAGAAAAATAAGGGAGGAGAAAATGAGGAAAAAGCAAGAAAGAAACCCTGGAACAAGAGAAATATTTCTGTGTTTAATTTTCTAGCCTTTGGCTTTTGAAATTATTTCTGCAGAACTAAAATGCTAAAAACAAACAAGCAAAAATTAACTGTTGTGATTTTTCAAGAGTAATTTTGATTACATGAGATTTTGTAACCTAACCACTTTTTAAGATGTTACATCCATCACTCTGTTTAGAAATGGATAATTAACTTGTTGTGCTTTTAAAAAGACTCCCTTCTCTTTTTATATCTGAAACTAATTTACTTTATGAAGAAATCATGGGAAGTATTTCTATCTTATAAAATCAACCTCAGAAGTTCAGAAGATAAATCTGGGATCACACAGCATTTATTTCCAATAAGTAAGTCTTTATTACACTATATATTCCATATATAATAAGTCTTTATTCTCTAGATTTGTGCCGTTTTTATGACTATATTTCTTGTACACTATACTTACACATGCAAATATATATGTACACACAAGCTACATAAATTTGAGTATGTCATAAATGAACATGAAAAGTTTAAAAGAATCATAATAAAAGAATAATTTTTTTAAAAAGGGAAATGAAGATTTCTCCAAGTAATTCCATAACTCTTTAATTTTTAATAAACTGAAATGACTATTTTCATGTATTTTGTCAATTGACATGTTTTACTGTAGATGGTTCAAATTATATTCAGTTTTTAATTTGTTAAATGACCAGTGCTAAAACCTAGTTCATGTTTTCCATCTTCTCAATTTTTTGACAATTTTTTCCCTAAACTTTTATAGATTAATTAATGGACTTTTCCTTTAAACGTAAAGCATTGTATGAAACGTGTTATAATACCTCATGGATGGCACTTAGACACTTTGTTGGCATCATCTACCCTTCCAAATTTAGTCTTTGGCATTTGAAGGCAAAGTCAGAGAAATCAAATGCATTGTCTACATAAAATTCAGGTAAACCTAATGGCAAGTCTCACATTTTGACAGGTTTTTAATTAACCAGATGTTCACATGCACTAAACACACAATCAGACCAAGGAATGCATTATACATCCAGATCCTGATTAGTGTTCGCATTTAGACTTCAGATGGATTAGAGAACTTACTAGCTTATTGACTGAGAGAAACGAACTTGATAAAAATATACCAGTAACAAGAAACATAAGCATTTCAAAAGAAAATGTATTTTAGAATAAAAAGCATTTTAGGAGAACTTATGCCATTATAGGATATGGAAAATACTATGGAGCAAAACATAATGTTAAAAAAATAACTATAAAGGGCATTCTGAAAAGAATAACTGAAATTGTTCTCAAAGTCTCTAGTATCTAGTTTTAAATTGACCTTTCTATGCTATGTCTTCTGGTGATTTAATTGTATTTTAGTATCTTACCAGTAAATGATAATAAAAATGAGTCATATCATAAAACTTTTATATCTACACTTGATCTTAGCCAAAAAGTTGAGAAGCAGTTTAAACTTTTATATCTAGCACAATTTAAAAGATAAACAAGTCTAATGCAAACTAAGATAGTATATATCAAATTTCTTTATGAATTTAATGCTCCCTTTGAAATTTAAGACTTAAAATTTCGTCAATTTGTACTTATAAACTTGGTAATAATTTTCACCCATTGCCCCTCCAAAAAACATTAGAAACCTTTTCTGTGCTAGAGGTTGTGCTAAGCACTAAATAAACAATTCTGAGACATAAAAAACTAGTCTTATGTCAAGGATCTTGTCTCAAATTGAGTAATTAATTATGAAGTGTTCCTGAGCCTCCTATGAGAAACAGTAACAAATTATGCAAACTGGAGGGGAAAACATTGTGGCATACTCTCTTTGTGGTCTATTCTGGTCCTCAAATTATTTACAAAATCAAGACAAAGTGGAAATAACCACTTCAAACTTGAGATGACTGACTCATCCTGAATTTGGTCAAGACACGTTTATAAAGAAAAAATGATTTAATGGGGAATTCTGCTTAAAAGAATGACAGACTCTCGTTCTTGTTGTTGAATGAGGAAAGAGTTGTTTTAATTTCAAGAGCCTTCCTTTATGTATTCAGGCAAAACTTGGAGGCCTGAGCATTTTGCTGTGTCGGAGTGTAGAGAGAATGGCTCTGTGATTTAAAGGTGGTTCCTGTGAGACAGGAAGGGAAGGAGAAAGGAGGAATTAAGAAAGGGGACAAGAGAAGAGACAGACACATTCTAAGGTTGAAACCACAGTGGGGATGGTTCCTGGACCAAGAGGAGATGCGGTCTGCCATGCCTTTGGGAAAAGACATTATGAAAACCACTAGAATCTATGACCGGAGAAGGCGATGGCACCCCACTCCAGTACTCTTGCCTGGAAAATCCCATGAAGGGAGGAGTCTGGTAGGCTGCAGTCCATGGGGTCGCTAAGAGTCAGACACAACTGAGCGACTTCACTTTCACTTTTCACTTTCATGCATTGGAGAAGGAAATGGCAACCCACTCCAGTGTTCTTGCCTGGAGAATCCCAGGGACGGCAGAGCCTGGTGGGCTGCCATCTATAGGGTCACAGAGTTGGACACAACTGAAGCGACTTAGCAGCAGCAGCAGCAGAATCTATTAACATCTTCAGAGGGAATTTTAGACTGGTTAGGCTGCTGTCTGCTTCTCCCTGTTGGTGCACTCCCAGCCTGGAAGAAGTGATGAGTTCCAGAAAACATATAGCTGGTCTTTCTTGTGGCACAGGTAAGTTTCTTTATCAGTGTCTTTAGCAAAAAAAATCCTCGGTTCATAAACTCTTCTTTTGCTGGCAGTTTGATTTCTAAAGCTAGCCATTAATATTGCTTGCTTTCATAAGTAATGCGCTTGAATTTCCCAAGATTCACTTTCTATTTTGAGCAAAGCTATCAGATCTATTCATTGTTCCTCTAATGAAGAAAATTTCTAATGAACAGAACATGGTGAGTGGGTGAGAGTGATAGTTGCTCAGTCATGCCTGACTCTTTGCAACCCCATGGACTGTAGCCTGCCAGGCTCCTCTGTCCATGGAATTCTCCAGGCAAGGTTACTTCAGGGGGTTGCCATTTCCTTTTGCAATAGAACATGGTAGAATTGACAAAATGTCATGCTTGAGGTTCTGTGGCTTGTGCTTGCTTTCTAGAACTGCTCACTGTGGGGAGACAACCACCGCGTCCTGAGGACACTCAAGCAGCACAGAGAGGTCGGCATAGTAAGGCAGCATCAGCTTGCTGGCTGTGTGACTGAACCACCAGAAATGTGGGTCTTCCCAGCAGCAGTCAAGACGTCAGATAACTGCAGCTCTGGTTGACATCTTGACTGCAGCCTTGTGAGTGGCTGGAGGCAGAACCATCTAGAACTGCCCACACATGAATTCTGAACATTTTTTTTTTTTTTTTGGTGTGAAACATTCATTGCTCTATTAACCAGTCTCTCAAAGTCTTCTTCATAAATAGGGTCCCACAAGGATTTGAGAGTTCCTTTCTCAGAAAGGCAACCTGGCAATGAGACATCTTTGGTAATAATCTCCAAGAGGGTGGCTATTGCCGGCTGAGCTCAGATTCCAGAGGCTGAAACACCACAAGCATCTTCTTCAGCTCCAGTCTAACAATTGAACGCAATGATCCAGGCACCCTTCACAAAAGGGAGAATAATTTGTTTTTCGAAAAACACACAGAGGTGAGTGTGTGTTCCAGACCATCAGAAACATGATGACTAAGTTTTATTTCAACTTAACTCACAGCATCTGAGAAAAACAACGACCATAAAGTGGCACTCAAACCTCTGATATCTTTTCCCTCAGCTCAGGGGATTAGAAACGAAGGAAGGGCTGGTTAAATTGAAGACCTTGGGAGTTTTCTACTCCTGTCAGCTCCAGTTCATACTGTATTAAAGGGCAGAACTTGCTTCCTGGCATTCTCGAATCACAGCATCTTTTAAACACATAGTCATCAGCCTTTACATGATCTCCTCTCTCATGCTATTAAAATATTGGAAACACTGGGTATGCACAATTGGTTTTTACTCATATTTTTTAGGTTTTTCTTTCATTCAGTTATTTATTTGGTCATTTAAAAAAAAAAAGACTGAATATAAAAGATACCTAGATAAAGCCCTTACCCAGGTAGACATTACTTAGTAATAGTGCGTGACAGGTTGTCTTTTTGACCACAGCATATTTCTGCTCCCCACTCTTCTTATAGACTCCTGACATATGCATTAGGAGCTGGGATTTCTCTCCCTTCCACTGGAACTGGAGACTCGCAGGCCTCTGTGACTCACTCAGTGAATAAAATTCAGCAGGAGTTATGTGCTGCTTGCAGTCCAGGATGAGGTCACAAAAGGCAAAATAACTTTTCTCTCTTTCCACTGGCTTTGGAATCCTGAGCCTCCATGCAACATTCCTGGTTATCCTAACACTGCCACGCTAAGGAGAGAGCACGCAGATACATACAGAGAGGACTGAGGAGCCCCTGGTTTTCCAGCCCCAAGATGTTCAAGTCTGCAAGGGTGGAACATGTGAGGAGGCGAATCTGATTCTGCACTCCAGCTACATGTTAACTGTGTAAATGCATGGGGGGATCTCACAGAGAACCCAGTAGCTAACCCCTCCAACCATCAAATGCATGAACAAAAGAAGTGATTCTTATTGTTCTTAAGCCATTGTTTTGGAGTTATGTTATGCAAGAGATAAGGAAAACATGAGAAGAGAGGGAAAATAAACAAATAAGTCAATGAATGTAGAGTACATCGCAAGGGCAAAGAAATCAAATAAAGCAACGAAAGAGATTAGGAGGACCAGATAGTGAGAGAAGAAGTCCATTATTTTAAACAGGGTTCTAGGAAAGTCTTGGCTGACATGTGAACATTTGGGCAGAGACCAGAAGAGAGCTGACTTTGTGAGTGTTTGGGAAGAAACATTTTGTCAGAGAACGGCAGTGCAAAGGCTCTGGGGTGAGAGTGTGCACAGTCCTTTGCAAAAAATAAAGGACAAGGCAACTAAAGCAGGAAAAAAAGGAGAGTGAGAATAGTAGGAAATTGGGTCTTTGAGTATAAGTGGGCCAAAAGGATCTAAAGGTATAATTGTTTGCCATCCCTATAATTAAGGGAAAGGATAAAAACAAAGTATGGCACTGAAAGTCCTTACAGTACCAAGAATAAACTCCAGCTTCAAGCTCTTTGCCAAATTTTCAAAATCTACTTTGATTAACAAGCATAGCCTCATTTTGCTTGGCTAAATTCAGCTCATAGCCTATTTGCATACCAATGATTTTTAAACCACACAGAAAACAATTTGCCCCTGGTGTGATTCATAAGCCCTAGAATGCAAATAAATCATACAAGACGACTTTTAAAGGCACATACTGCAAAACATTCATCTTGTAGATACTCTGTTTTACTAGGATGCCCTAAATTTTACTGCCTTTTCCAGAATAAGTGATTAATCCAATCTGTAATTTTGTTTGTGAGATAAATGCTATCATGCAAACATAGCCATTGAACAGGAAAGCATCTTTTATCTGTGGCTCAGATTGTCTCAAAGTGTTTCACTGTTGGCAGAAAGTATGCTTTTGTCTGTCGCTAGTGGAATAATATAAACTCACATAAGCTGTGCTTAAGGGATTGTGTTAGTTGACATGAAGCACTGCTTGAATCTGGGTTTAGATACAACTGTCACATGGACTGCTGGAAAATATGGTGAGGTTTGGGACTTGGGAAATGACAGATTACCTAGATAAACTTTATGGAGCTCTAACTCCCTCCTCCCCATCATCATGCACACGTTCATGAAACAGGATACTAGTGACATTTAACTGGTCTGTGTTTTAGTAGTCATAAAACAGAAAACAAAGGATGAAAACCTTAAATGCAAGTAAAAGGAAGTTAAACCTTGGAAAAATTCCGCTAGGGTAATTAAAAACTGACTAAGTGGCTGCTATTCAGTAGAATTACACCTCAAATCCCAGGAAATTATATGTAAAACAATGTTTATTGCTGAGGCTTATGGGCTGTCATGGTTACTTTTTTAAACAGATAGTAAATCATTCATTGATTATGCTACCGTTCTTGATTTCTTTTGTTGTCTTTTTGGAGCCATTACACTGTTTATGCTATAGTTATTATTTTGCTTCTCAGTGTTTCTGGGGTTCAATTTGTTTGTTTACTTTTCAGAGAATAGCAGAGAACTTTTTCACTGCAAGCTCCTATGGTTTAGTGGTGGGCCCATCAACCCAAATTTGAGGAACAGGGAAGTTATAAAGGATAATTTTATAAAGTCAGGGATTTTTCTTTCCTTTTGTTCTCCCTGTGAAAAGTGGCTTGGCTTAGAAGAAGGAATATAAACTTTGCAGTAGACAAAGATTTGAACCCTGCTCCACCACTTACCATCCCTGTGGCCTGGGTCAAATTATTTAATCTCTTTAAACCTTTGTTTTCTTAACCTTCAAAATGGTGATATCTGATACTACTTTAGAAGGTTAACATGAGAAAAAGGAAAAAAATCTCATGCCACAATATTCAGTATACTTTCTTCACTCATTCAACAACTATTTGTTGAACTTTTAGCATGTTCTAGGAACTGTTTTGGGTTCTGGACATTCAGGGTTAAGTATTTGACTTCACAGAGGTTATATTCTGGTAGATACTTTTTTAATGAATTAATATTTTATAAGCTGTTGCTGTAAAACATAACCCAAGAGGGAGAAAAAGACACTTGGTATCTATTTCTAGCCCTGATATTAACATAGTAATGACATATTCATGGGCTTAAATATGATATGAGAGCAAGCATGCATGAGTGGCGCTACAAACTTTTTTTTTCTAATTTTACAGTTCAGTATTTCTGAACTAGCAAATACTGAGGGTGGAGTACATCTCAAGTTTGCATTAAAATATTATTAGTGACTCCTGATTCTCGGAAATTGGATTAGATGTAGCTTTTCTTATGTGTAGCACCGTATAGATCTAGGGCTCCCTTGGTAGCTCAGATGGTATTGAGCTCATTGCAGCGTCTGCCTGCAATGTGGGAGACCTGGGTTCGATCCCTGGGTCGGAAAGATCCCCTGGAGGAGGAAATGGCATCCACTCCAGTACTCTTGGCCTAGAAAATCCCATGGATGGAGGAGCCTGGTAGGCTACAGTCCATGGGGTTGCAAAGAGTCAGACATTTCTGAGCGACCTCACATTCTACGTAGATCTAAAAGGCCTTCAGGTGGCTCAGTGGTAAAGAATCCACCTGTCAGTGCAAGAGACATAGGTTCAATCCCTGGGTCAGGAAGATCCCCTGGAGAAGGGAATGACAACCCACCCCAGTATTCTTGCCTGGAAAATTCCATGGACAGAGGAGCCTGCTGGGCTACAGTCAATGGAGTCACAAAGGGCTGGACAGGACTGAGCAACTGAGCATACGTGCATGTAGATGTAAAAGGCTGGGTTAAAAGAAGACCGAAAACTGGATAGAAGATGGCAGCCCAGCTAGTTGGGACACAATTGGTTTTCTGCACATTCTTTATACCTCATATATCCCACAGTTTAAAATGGAGGAGCCAGCAACTTAGAAATCCCAAAAGTGGGACAAAAAAAAAAGTAACAAAACCTTGATCCCTTTAGCCAAGGGGGCAGTGAAGGAACAGCATAGCAAGAAACTTTTAGATAATAACTTCTCTACCCCCAGCAAACACCACAGGGGAGAAAAAAAAAAGTCCTCATTTTCACTCATGCCAGCAAATGCCAAGCAGGCAACCTAGATACCATCCCTGTCTGCAATGAGGCACCTCAAGTCTTTCATAGGCTTATGCCAGAAAAGGCTACATCCTGAATAAGAAACAGTACCAATCCATCACAGGATAATAAGACTCTTCCCTATCTTCCACCAGTATCAGTAGAGACCATGGGGGAGGGAGGATGCCTATATTTCTACCCTTACCCAGTAGTAACCCTCCATATTCCCACTGACATATTTTCAAAGGAGACCTCATAGACATTCAGGGATTTCACACTGCACTCTGTGGCATCAGTATAGGCCACACAATGAGCAGTAACAATGCATTCCTACCCTTTCCCAGCCAGTGAAATATCAGTGAAAACTTATTTGGGAGTGAAAACTCTCACCTCTGTCCCTCAGTAAGGAGAAGCACCTCCCCTACCTCTCTGGGATTAATGGAGGCCAAGTGGGGAAATTGGACATCTACCACGATCTGATACTAATGAAGCCACAGTTCCTCATTCCTTGCTGGAGCAGTGTCAAAAAAAATGTCAGCTAAAACAGAAGGTTTAAATGAGATGCAGAGTCCCATAACATAACACGTAAGATGTTTCTGTTTCAATAAAAAATCACTCAGCATGCAAGAAGCAGGAAGATTACACACTAAATCAATAAGACAATCAAAACATGTCAACACCAAAATGACTGAGATGTAAGAATTCTAGCAAATATTTTAAAGCACCCATCATAAAACGCTTCAATAAGTAATTACAAACACACTTGAAATAAATGCAAGAAGAGTCTCAGCAAAGAAATAGAAGATATAAAGAAAATCAAATAGTACTTTAGAACAAAAATTGAAGTAAATGAAATAAAAAGCTCAATGGATGGATGTAGTGGGAAGAGGAAGGAATATGTGAATTGGAAAACAGAATGGGAGTTATTCAATCTGAACAACAGAGAGAAAATGGGCTAAAAAAAAAAAACCAAAATGAATAGCACTTCAGCAACCTGTGTGAATACAACAAAAATCTAAATTCAGTGTCATCAGAGTCCTAGAAGGGGTGATAAAAGAGGATAGGGGTGAAAAGCTACTTGAAAGGTACTAATTAAATCTGGCAAGAGATTCAAGATGTTGAGCAAACTCCTTATAGGAAAATATCAAGGAAATCAACCGAAACACAGCAGAATCAAATTCCCAAAGCTAAAGACAAACAAGATATCTTAATAGCAGAGAAAGAGAAAAAATCTGCCCATAGCAGAAATACAACAGTGGGCCGCACACCCAGAACCATGGAGTCCAGAAGTAAGTGACACCATTTTTCAAGTGCTTCAAGAAAATAAATGTAAACTCAGAATTCTATATCTAGTGAACATATCCTCCAGGAATGAGGGGGAAATCAAGACAGTGTCAGTTGAAAGAAAGCTAAGAGAATTTGTCACAAGCAGAACTACCTCAAAATGGGCTAAAGGAAGTTCTTAAAACAGAAAGGAGTGATGAAAGAAGGAAACTTGAATATCAGGAGGAAGAAAGAAGACAGTAAGGGAAAATATAGGTAAATACAACAGATTTTCATTCCCATCTTGAGTTTTCTAATTGATATTTGATAGTGGAAACAAAAGTTTTAAGACCATATGATTTGGTTCTAAATTTCAACAAAGCAAATAGTACAGGCAACTATACTATTACTATAAAAGGGGGAAGGTAAAGAAGATAAGTAAATTTTCTAAATTTCTTTGAAATTGGCAAAATGATGACACTGGTAGACATGACTATTCAACTCTCTTCTTTCAATAATTGTAGAAAAACTGCACAGAATACCAGAGAGCATAGAAAAACTGACTCCATCAGCCAATAGGATATAAACGACATTTATAGAACACTCCACCCAAGAACAGCAGAATGCACATCCTCTTCTACTGCCTGTAAAACTTATACTAAGATAAACCATATCTTGGAACATAAAACAAACCTCAGGAGATTAAAAAGGTTTGAAATCATACTGAGTGTGTTTAGAAATCATATAAAGTATACTCTCTGTCACAGTAGTATCACTGAGATATTGATTTTAAAAAATAAGAAAATTCCCAAACATTTGGAAACTAAGCAAAAAATTTCCACATTACACATAGGGCAAAGATGAAGTCTCAAGGGACATTTTTAAAAATGCATTATACTGAATGAAAATGAAAATACAGTATTTCAAACTTCGTAAGACACAGCTAAACTAGTGCTGAGAGGGAAAATTATATCATTAAATGCAAACATTTGAAAGAGTAAGTCTCAAATCAATATAAGCTCCATGACAAGAAACTATAAAAAGAAGAATGAAATAAACCAAATTAGGCAGAACAAAGGAAATAACTAAGACAAGAGTAGAAATCAATGACAGTGAAAACAAACAATAAACAATATCAGTGAAGCTGGTTCTTCGAAAAGATCAATGAAATAGACAAAACTCCAATGAAACATAAAAAAAAAAAGAAAGAAGACACAAATTAGTAACATTAGAGATATCATTACAGAACTTAGGTTTTATAACCTTAAAAAAATGTACAAGGACATGCACTGATGTTTTTTTCAAAAATAGCACCATTCCACATGTGCAGTTCTACCACTTGCTTTTTTCCATGTAACAATATATCAGTCTATTCATTAACCAATATTTACCGAGATCTTAGTGGGTACCAGTGTCATTAAATGAATAAAGAATTAATTAGATTATATTTGAAGTTTCTAATTTTTCACTCTTAAAATAGAGAAAGTAAGTAGAGAAAGGAATATTCTTATTAAAAAAAAAATACCATGCACAATTCCTAACCCATAGACTTGATAACTTAGATGAAATGGACCAATTCCTTAAAAAAAGAGAAAAAAACCAGTTAATACAACTCACTCAATTTGAAACATATAATTTGAATAATCATGTAGTTATAAGGTATTTGTAATTTGCAAACTCACAAAACAATTATCTCCAGGTCCACATGATTTTATTGTATAATTAACACCAATTCCAAATAATATTTTCCAGCAAACAGAGAAGGAAAAAATATTTCTCAATTTTAGTTTAAGGCAGAACTAAAATGAATAATACTGCAGGTCACATCCATCATCAATATTGATGCAAAAATTATTAGCAAATGTAATTCAGCAGTATATAGAAAGTGCTATAGACTATGATCAGCTATGTTTATTTTAAGAATGAAAGGCAATTTCATACTTGAAGCTTAATCAGTATAGTCCAACATAATATACTAAAAAGTCACATTATCAAATGATGTATGAAAAGAATTTTCACAGTTCAATTCCTATTCATGATAAACACTATCAAGAAAAAGTAGGACTAGAGTGAAACTTGCTCAACTTGATTTTAAAAAAAAAGGTCTACAAAAAACCCTACAATATTATATTCAATGTGAAAAAATAAATGATTTAACCCTAGAATAAGATGGGAAGGTTGTCTACTATTACCACTCTTGGTTGACATAATGCTGGGAGCTCTAGCTAGTGCAATAAATCAAGGCTGAGGTTAATGATATACAGATAGGAAGGAAAATAATAAAAATGTCCATATTCACAACTGGTATGACTGCCCAGAATATCCCACAAATCTACAAAAATTTTTGAGATAGTAAGTTCAACTAGGTCACAAAATACAAAGTAATCACAAAAATCAACTATATTTTTATATATAAAAATGAAAATGAGGACACTGAAATTCACAATACAATTTACTGTTACTCAAAAAAATAAATAGGTTAGTGCATATACAACAAATATAGTACTTATATCTAAAAAATACTAAATACTGATTAAGGCAATGGAAGACGATAATGGATCACAAGATTCAACATAGTAAAGATATAGGTTCTTCTCTAACTGACCTAGGAAAAAAGTAAAAGTGCTAGTCATTCAGTCATGTCTGACTCTTTGCAACCCCATGGACTGTAGCTCGCCAGGCTCCTCTGTCCATGGAATTCTCCAGGCAAGAATACTTTAGTTGGTAGATATTCTCTTCTTCAGGGGATCTTCCCAACCCAGGGATTGAACCCGGTTCTTATGCATTCCTTGCAAATTCTTTACCTACCCATCTGAGCCACAGGGAAAATATTTGACCTAGAGGCTTAATACAGTTTCTATCAAAATCCTAGTAAGAATTTTTACAGATATAGACAAGATTATCCTAATATTTATTTGGAAAGGCAGAAGAACTGGAAAACTGAAACTATATATATATATACACATACACACACACACACACACACACACACACACACACACACAGTAATCAAGATAGTCTGGTGTCAGCATCAAGAATCCAGAAATAAACCTGTTCAATATTAGCAACATACTTGACAAAAACATAAAAACAGGAAAGACTTTTCAACAAATGGTGTTGGAGTTCAGTTCAGTTCAGTTGCTCAGTCATGTTGGACTCTTTGCTACCCTATGTACCACAGCACACCAGGCCTCCCTGTCCATCACCAACTCCCAAAGTCCACCCAAACCCATGTCCACTGAGTTGGTGAAACAATCCAGCCATCTCATCCTCTGTCGTACCCCTCTCCTCCTGCCCTCAATTTTTCCCAGCGTTGGGGTCTTTTCAAATGACTCAGCTCTTCGCATCAGGTGGCCAAAATATTGGTTTCACCTTCAACATCAGTCTTTCCAATGAACACTCAGGACTGATCTCCTTTAGGATGGACTGGTTGGATCTCCTTGCCGTCCAAGGGACTCTCAAGTCTTCTACAACACCATAGTTCAAAACCATCAATTCTTCAGTGCTCAGCTTTCTTTATAGTCCAACTCTCACATCCATACACCCCACTCCAGTACTCTTGCCAGGAAAATCCCATAGACAGAGGAGCCTGGTAGGCTGCAGTTCATGGGGTCGCTAAGAGTCGGCCACGACTGAGCAACTTCACTTTCATGCATTGGAAAAGGAAATGGCAACCCACTCCACTGTTTTGCCTGGAGAATCCCTGGGACGGGGGAGCCTGGTGGGCTGCCATCTATGGGATCACACAGAGTCAGACATGACTGAAGCGACTTAGCAGCAGCAGCAGTAGCACATGACTACTGGAAAAACCATAGCCTTGACTAGACGGACCTTTGTTGGCAAAGTAATGTCTCTGCTTTTCAATATGCTATCTAGGTTGATCGTAACTTTTCTTCCAAGGAGTAAGCGTCTTTTAATTTCATGGCTACAATCACCGTCTGCAGTGATTTTGGAGCCCCCCAAAAATAAATCGGTGGCTGCAATGGTGCAGGAGTGGTGGCTGCGACTGGCGGAGAGGAGCTACTCCGTGTCCAAAGTAAGGAGCAGCGGCTGCGCTTTGCTGGAGCAGCCATCAAGAGCTACCCCAGGTCCAAGGTAAGAGAAACCCAAGTAAGGTGGTAGGGGCTTAGAGAGGGCATCAGAGGGCAGACAGACTGAAACACAATCACAGACAACTAGCCAATCTGATCACATGGACCACACAGCCTTGTCTAACTCAATGAAACGAAGCCATGCCGTGTGGGGCCACCCAAGACAGAAGGGTCATGGTGGAGAGGTCTGACAGAATGTGGCCCACTGGAGAAGGGAATGGCAAACCACTTCAGTGTTCCTGCCTTGAGAACCCCATGAACAGTGTGAAAGGTGTTGGAGTAATTGAACATTAATGGTTATAAAATGAACCTTAACCTATGACAGACACCTTTTATAAAAATTAGCTCAAAATGAATCATAAAATTATAGTAAAATGTAAAAATACTTACAAGACTTTAAAAAAATTGTAGAAAATACCTGGGATTTAAGGATAGGAAAGAATTCTCAAATTGGCATAAAAAGCATAATCCATAGTGGGGAAAAGGTAACTTAAACTTCATCAAAATTAGAAAAATTTTGATGATTAAACTAACTACAAAAGTCAGAAAAAATATTTCCAACCACATGCTTGATATAGAAACTAGTGTTTAGAGTACATAAAGAACTCTCAAAACTCAACAGCAAAACACCCAAACATTCCAACTAGAAAATGAGCAAAAGAAAATAGGTTTTTTTCACGTTTCACTGCATAGGACACAGAGTAGCAAAGGAACACATGATAAGATGTTCAACATTATTAACTATTCAGGAAATGCAAATTCAAACCACAATGAGATATCACTTTGCACATCTCAATGACAAAACTAAATGCTGTTGAGGATGCAGAGAATCTTGGTTACTAATATTTTGCTACTAGGCAAAACAAAGCAGCTATTTTATAAAGTAGGTTGGCAGTTTCTTAAAAATTATGCAGCTACCAATATCATTTACCAATTGCATTCTTGGGCATTTATATCCAAGTAAGGAAAACATATTCACACACACAAACAGTACAGGAATATTTATAGCAATTTTACTTAAAACAGCCAAAAACTAGAAACACTGTAAATGTCCTTCAAAGAGTGAGTGGTTAAATAAAGTGTGATACATCTATACCATGGAATACTACTCAGCAATAAAAAGGAATGCAAAATTGGCACATAAAATTACCTACATGAATCTTCAGAGAATTATGCTGAGTGAAAAAGTAAATCCCCAAAAGATTATGGACTATATTATTTCATTTATAAAATATTTTTGAAATGCTAAAATTATAGAAATAAAGAACATATAAACAGAAGTAGGAGTTAAGAAGAGGGAAGAGTTGAGGGTGGGAGACGATGGATGTAGCTATAAGAGGGTAACAGGAGGGCTCCATGTGGTGATGCAAATGTTTTGTACTTTGACTTTATAGATGTCTAAATTCTGGTTGTGCTGCTTTACTACCGATTCAAGGTGCCTTCACTGGGAAACTGGGTAAAAGATGTACAGGATTCTTCTGTAGCATTTATTACAAATGTATGTGCTTCTATATTTATTTCAAAGTTAAAAGGTAAAAAAGATTTTTAAAAATTCTAAGTGTCAACTTGAACAACAGAAAAAAAACAAACGACAGCAATTTTGCATCACTTAGTTCTCCATCACATAATCACTGTGATTCTGGTGATCTGTGCCATTTTTGAAGAAATAAACTATTTGTATGTCTTTTCTAACAGAAAAAATGGAACTTTCCAGATGGCACTAGTGGTAAAGAACCTGCTTGTCAATGCAGGAGACATAAGAGACACAGGTTAGATCCCTGGGTGGGGAAGATCCCCTGGAGGAAGGCACGGCCACCGACTCCAGTATTCTTGCCTGGAGAATCCCATAGACAGAGCAGCCTCGTGGGCTGCAGTCCATGGTGTTGCAAAAGAGTCGGACATAACTGAAGTGACTTAGCACACATGCACAGAAAAAGTAATATAGCAAAATTACAACTAGAAATTTCTTTCTGTATTTTATATGAATTACAGCTAATAATATGGACAGAAATAACTATTTCAAAAAGTATATAAAAACTTTCTTTTTAATATATAACTCCAAATTGGGAAACCTGTTCAATAAATTACTACTATTAATATGAAAAAATAATAAAAACATACATTTATTAAAACTAACGCTGAAGGTTTTTTCCTTTGAAAATTTATATACCTACATATAAATAATATATAAACATATATTAATGTATATATGTGATATATATATGCATAGAGAAAGAAACTATGAAAGAATATTTAGAAACTAAGAATGTAAAATATGTGTCAAGTCAATGCAAAGTTATGGGCCAGATTTATTGACAATATTCTTAATCTACAATTTTAAACTTTACCTTCATAGTTTTTGATTACTAATTTTATTGAAAGCATAAAAAAGTGAGTATTAAAGTTCATAAATCAGGGGGAAAAGCATTTTTATATGGAAAGAAAACCTTCCTTTTTCATATTTTAGAGGTAAATTTTTCAAGCTTGAAGCAAATGGACATGATAACATATATATAAGATATTTTAGAATCTAATTTTATTGGCTTTATTTTCCTTACACCATCTTTTATACTTAATCATTCAGTAACAAAAATTTAGTCATATTTTCTAAATTTTAGATACTGTACAGTGAACTAAATATGCAAAAGTAAAGAAAACAGTCTTTTAAGAATTTGTTAATTAGAATGATTAATAACTATTAAATAATTTTAATAATTAAATTTAATACTGAGGCTGATATAATAATTTTTGCAATTCTTAGACAGCTGGACAGCTCACAGGAACAGTAAAGCAGTGGAGTTTGAATGGAGTGAGAATAAATAGATGCATTGTTTATTAAATGTTATTGGAGTTTGAAGGTAACTAACTCCAAAATTAATTGATGAAATTCCCTCCTTGTATCTTTAAGAAAATTAACAATTATCTCACAATTAATGTGTCATAGAAGCAGAACTCCTGTGTTTAAGTTCTAAGCCAAATAAGAAATTTTTCACCTAGCAAAATAACAATATTTGAGACAATACTCATTTGCAGAACACCATACAATTCCTTAGGTTTCACAGAACAATGGGTAACAAAATTAAGCACTACCTTAAATTCTAAGAAGAATTAGCATTTAGCCTTAGCACCAAAGAATTGATACTTTCAAACTGTGATGTTGGAGAAGACTCTTGAGAGTCCCTTTGACTGCAAGGAGATCCAACCAGTCCATCCTAAAGGAAATCAGTCTTGAATATTCATATTCAGAAATTCCAATACTTTGGCCACCTGATGTGAAGAATTGACTCATTTGAAAAGATCCTGATGCTGGGAAAGATTGAAGGTGGGAAGAGAAGGGGATGACAGAGGATGAAACAGTTGGATGGCATCACCAACTCGATGGACATGAGTTTGAGTAAGCTCTGGGAGTTGGTGAAGGACAGGGAGGCCTGGCGTGCTGCAGTCCACAGGGTCACAAAGAGTCGGACATGACTGAGAGACTGAACTGAACTAATGCTGTTATTTTCTCCTAAACCTTGAAAGCCCATGAAACTTAAAGAACATGATCTCATAGCATCTACTATAGTGCTTAAACAGATAGCTGTTATTATTTGCTGAATTTCCTCTTCTATACTGCCCTTTTGCCTCATTAATACCTTTTTCTCTCTCTCTCTTTATCTTTGATTTTTCAGCAGTTTGACAGTCATATTGCTAGACATGTTTTTCATATTTACCTTGTGTGAGATTTGCTGAACTTCTTGGATCCGCATTTCTGTCTTTCGCTAAGTTTGGGAAATTTTGTAATCACCTTCTTCTTTTCTTTCTGATCTTCTAACTGCTTGTGCCAGACCACTGACGTTGTACAGTAGCCTCCGAGGCTGTGCTCAGTTTTTTCAATCTGTTTTTAAATTGGAAGCACTCCATTGATCTATCTTCAGGTTTACTCTTTCCTCAGTTGTGTCCATTTTCCTGTTAAACCTGTCTGGTTTATTTATTTGTTTTATAATTGATAATATTTATTATTTTTTATTTCTTATTCTTTTTAAAAAAATATTTATTTGTTTGGTTGCACCAGGTCTTAGCTGTGACATGTGGGATCTTTTTTTTTCTTTAAATTGGAGGCTAATTACTTTACAATATTGTGGTGATTTTCACCATATATTCACATGAATCAGCCTTGGGTATGCATGTGTTCCCCATCCTGAACCCTGCTCCCACCTTCTTCTTCAGGGCACCAGCCCTGAGCACCCTGTCTCATTGCATCAGACCTGGATTTGCAATCTATTTCACATATGATAAAATATATGTTTCAGTGCTATTCTCTCAAATTGTCCCACCCTTGCCTTCTCCCACAGAGTCCAAAATTCTGTTCTTTGCATCTGTGTCTTTTTTCCTGTCTCGCATATAGGGACATCATTACCATCTTTCTAAACTTCATGTATATGTGTTAATATACTGTATTGGTGTTTTTCTTTCTGACTTACTTCGCTCTATATAATAGGCTCCAGTTTCATCCACCTCATTAGAACTGATTCAAATGCATTCTTTTTAATAGCTGAATAATATTCCATTGTGTATATGTACCACAGCCTTCTTATCCATTTGTCTGCCAATGGACATCTAGTTTGTTTCCATGTCCTGGCTATTGTAAACAGTGCTGTGATGAACACTGGGGTACAAGTGTCTCTTTCAATTCTGGTTTCCTCAATGTATATATCCAGCAGTGGGACTGCTGAGTCATATGGCAGTTCTACTTCCAGCTATTAAAACGTCATCAAACAATAAATGCTGGAGAGGGTACAGAGAAAGAGGAACCCTCTTACATTGTTGGTGGGAATGCAACTAGTATAGCCACTATTCCTGTAAAAAAAACTGGAGATTCCTTAAAAAACTGGAAATAAAACTGCATAATTAATACTTTATTGCATTCATCACAACTTACTGTTCCCCTAGTGGATACTGAATTCCCTGAAGTCAAAGACTTCATCTTATATAGATTTGCATCCTTAGCATTTCACAGCATTTGACTTTTAGCAAGTCCTCAAAATAGGAGTATTAATAGAACTTACTGTGCTCAAGAAAAGGCACAGAGAATAGTATGAGTTACTAATTATTGAATTGTTTCTCATCAAGTTAAGATTCCTTTCTTTTGGTATGCATGCCAATACCTTAAAATACCTATGATACATTAGGAATTGCCAAGCCACCATTGTAGCACCACATCTTAACTGAAATATCTTCATAAAGATTGGGAGAAATTAGATGATTAATAGTTCTCTAATGCTTACAAAGAATGTAAAAGATAGGACTAAAAGATCATGAGTTGCAAGTGACTAGTATTAGAGCATTGAACAGTAATAGGTCTTTTTAATAAAGAAATTATTATTTTATTATATTATTTTCATTTTCATCAGAATTATAATTATCTCATCATCCGTTTTTCTGTAACTGCTGACAAGAACAAGCTTTAATCTAGTTTCTTAATTAACCCAGATAAAGACATGTTACTAAGCCAGAGGATATGACTGCTGAAGGTTGTTTCTGTTCCAAGGTGATGTGAAGGAGCAAGGAGTAGAGAGGAGGAAAGGAATGCAAACTAGGAATGAATGTATGTCCAATTTGTCCTCTTTTAATATGCATGCATCTGTGGAGGAAGATGTCAACATAAATGCCTGCAGATAAAATCATAAATGCTGGCAATTAAAGAATGTGAGTTCAATCTTTAAAGAAGGTAGTTTTATTGTTAAAAAAAATTGAACATTCTTTAGCTGCACTGGGACAGAGAGTGGACAGGTCCACACAGACTCATAATAATTGATATACAGTGAAACAGGAATAACAACATCTTTATTTGGGCTGAGGTGATGAGATCTGGTCTTCTGCTAGCCACAAGAAATTTACAATAAAAACAAACAAACAAACAAACAAAAACGTGATCTTTTCAAGGATATGAAATCTTTTAAAAGGAAGATGATCATTAAGACAAATAGAAAATACATGAATAGGTATGTCCTAAAATTCATTTATCTGTATGGAATACCAAAATTTCCCTAAAACTAAGCATTGTTGTAAATGTGTATCATCTTTTGAGGAATAATCACCTAGAGCTGAATTCGCATTACTATAAATCAACCCAGTTACTGATTATATTTCTTTATGAATCAAAGCAAGAATGCAATTCGAGTTGATTTTAATATACTTGTCTACAAAACAGTGTAACTGTACGTAAAGTTTCCCTGTTCTTGGAAGCTACAACTAAAGCTTAAAAAATAACTTATACTTTCTTGCATTAAGCTAGTCATGTAAGTCTTGTTTCCAAGATAACTAAAATTAAAATAAACCATTCGTACTTCTCAATATGGGTTGTATTTCCAGGAAATAGTCAGAGATACACCACAGAGAAAAAATTTAAAGCTATCAAAAAGGGATCAATGGATCTAACTTATAAGGTGGTAGATAAGACAAAATATTTTCCACACTTGTTGGTAAAAAATATAAACATAAACCAGTAGTGAAAGACTTTCACAGTGAACACCTTGATTTTATATACATTCTAACTTCTGCCTTTTTATGTGGGTGTAACTCTTTTAATATTTAAAGTAATTTTTAATGTTTGGGTTTAAGATTACCATTCTACTAATTGCCTATTACCCTTGCTGTCGTTTTCCTCATTTTCTCCTTTCCTACCTTCTTTTGAATTCATCAGTTTTTAAAATGGAATTTTAGCTTGCCTGTTGACATTTCTAACTAAACCCTTTTGCATTAATTTTAGTATTCATTTTAAGTTTACAATGTATAATCTTAATTTTCACAGGTCAACTTCCACATTATGTTGTGATCCTTGCAATTATATAGGTCTGTTCATTCCAGCCCTTTTCTCTTTATGGTAGAGTTTTTATAAGTATTATATCACCTATTTTCTGAACACAAGTGACAATCTTATAGTGTTTGGTGAATAGCATGTATTTAAAAGAAATTATTATTTCCAACTTTTTCATTTATTCCTTAAAATTAAAGGGTCCATACTGCATCATCCCCTACAATCTGAAGAAAGTCCTTCAGCATTCTCTGTGGTATTGGTCTATTGAGATTAAAGATTCAATTCTAGAGAATGTAGTTTACCATTATTCTGGAATGATATTTATCCTGAATGTCATATCTAGGTTAACAAATTTTATTTTTTAGCACTTTAAAGATATTGTTTCATTCTCCTCTGACTCCTATTATTCTTGATGAGGTCAGTGATCATTAGAATTTTTGTATCAGTTCAGTTCAGTCACTCAGTTGTGTCCGACTCTGTGACCCCATGAACTGTAGCACGCCAGGCTTCCCTGTCCATCACCAACTCCCAGAGTTTACCCAAACTCATGTCCATGGAGTTGGTGATCTCATCTAACCATCTCATCCTCTGTCGTCCCTTCTCCTCCTGCCTTCAATCTTTCCCAATATCAGGGTCTTTTCAAATGAGTCAGCTCTTCACATCAGGTGGCCAAAATATTGGAGTCTCAGCTTCAACATCAGTCCTTCCAATGAACACCCAGGACTAATCTCCTTTACGATGGACTGGTTGGATCTCCTTGCTGTTCAAAGGACTCTCAAGAGTCTTCTCCAACACCACAGTTTCAAAAGCATCAATTCTTCTGTACTCAGCTTTCTTTATAATCCAACTCTCACATCCACACATGACTACTGGAAAAATCATAGCCTTGACTAGATGGACCTTTGTTGACAAAGTATAGCTATATATAAAATGGAGCTTCCCTGGTGGCTCAGTGGTAAAGAATCTATCTGCCAATGTGGAAGACTGTGGGTTCAATCCCTGGGTCAGGAAGATCCCCTGGAGAAGGAAATAGTAACCCACACCAGTATTCTTCCCTGGTAAATCCCATGGACAGAGGAACCTGGTGGGCCACAGTCCATTAAGACATTTTCAGTCATTATTTCCTTAAACATTTAAAATTTATTATTGATTGTCTCTTTCCTCTTTTTAATGTGGTAGGTATTTTGTCTCACAGGTCTTGAAACTCTGCCATTTCTTTTTATCTTCTTTTTTGTTTCCTTCTAGTTTCTAGATTGATTAAATCCTATTGTCTTATATCCGTTTCCTAATTCTCTACTTTGCTATTTCTATTCTTCTGTGAAATGCACCCAATAAATTATTTTTCATATATTGTATTTTTGGTTCTAAATGTTTATATGTTTTTTTTTAATATTATTTTCTATTTCTTTGCCAAGATTTTCCATGACTTCATTTACTATAAGCTTATTTTCTTTCATGTTCTTTATTGGCTAATAAAATAAATAATAAAATCAAAGCTATGTTTTTTCCAGTAGTCATGTATTGATGTGAGAGTTGAACTATAAAGAAAGCTGAGAGCTGGAGAGTTGATCCTTTCGAACTGTAGTGTTGGAGAAGACGATTGAGAATGCCTTGGACTGCGGGGAGATCAAACCAGTCAATCCTAAATGAAATCAGTCATGAATATTCATTGGAAGGACTGATGCTGAAGCTGAAACTCCAATAATTTGGCCACGTGATGAGAAGAACTGACTCATTGGAAAAGATCCTGATGCTGGGAAATATTGAAGGCAAGAAGTCAAGGGGAAGACAAAGGATGAGGTGGTTGGATGGCATAACCCATTCAATCAATGGACAAGAGTTTGAGTAAGCTCCAGGAGCTGGTGATGGAAAGGGAAGCCTGGCGTGCTGCAATCCATGGGGTTGCAAAGAGTTGGACACGACCGTGCAACTGAACTGAACTGATTGGCTAATTCTAATTTTTGTTCTTATAAAGATGCATTTACATTTATTATAGTTTTCTTTGAGAATGGGTCGCATTTTTCTATTTTTTTCATATGTCAAATAATTTGGGATCCCATCATGCACATTGTTGTGTATACTGTTGTACTTTTACCAAGTGGATTATTTGTTTTATGAGACATTGAATTTATTTGGAATCAAACCGCAATTCCATATCTTAGGCACATATCAAAATCTAAGTTCAGTCAGTTTAGCTTTGCCTGGGCTATTCAGAGGTTTTTCTGTGAGTGTGTAGTTTCAGGGACAGGCCAGAAATGTTGGCAATGTTTATAGAAGAATTGAGACTCTCTTTCTCTGCTTTCTTGTTACCAGAACTTCTCCCTCAGTTTCCAGTAATGTTTGCTTCAAACTAAAGCATTTGAGTTTTGAACTCAGAATGTCCAAAGTTTCTTCTTGGAGTTTTGGGGGACCTACATGATACCTGATGAGCCTCTCCTTAGCAAAAGTTGTAAAATAAACATATAGGCATAGGCATACACACATGCATAAACAATAAGTGTTCATCACTCATGCATAAATCAATAAGTCATACACACATGCATAAACAATAAGTCTTTGAAATCCTATGAACTGTAGCCTGCCAGGCTCCTCAGTCCATGGGATTCTCCAGGCAAGAATACCAGAGTGTGTTGCCACACCCTCCCCCTGGGGATTTTTTCCCAACCCAGGGATCGAACCTGGGTTTCCTGCATAATGGGCAAATTCTTTACCACCTGAGCCACCAGGGAAGCATAAATAATAAAGCCATCTACTATAATACATTTCCTATTCTAAATTATCTAGAATAATTTATCATTCTGTTACCCTTGCTGTCAGCTTATGGTTGCTTCCCACTGCTTTTTACATTTTATAAATGGCTTATACTTGTCATATTGAGGGTCAGTTAGATATGAGCTTTCTTGGCCATTGCCTAAAGCAGAACCTAGAGATAAGTTATTTTAATACTAAAATTAACTAGAATATGGGCAAGAAAAAGTAGGTGTAGAGTTTATGGTAAAGCTGGACAGTAGAGTTGGTCAGCTATTGACCCAGATAACTAGATCTTGATGTTTATTAAAACAAGCCTATCTCTTCCATTCTCATGATGCGCTTGGATTTTTTTTTAATTAGTTTGTTTTGCATATTTATTTATTTGGCCACACTGCACAACTTTTGGAATCTTCGTTCTATGACCAGGGGTTGAAATGAGCCCTTGGCAGTGAAAGTGCAGAGTCCTAACCACTGGACCACCACAGAATTCCCTGCACTTGGAATTTTATGTGAACCTCATAAACCTGATAGAGACTTGTTTTTGCAAATCTTCAGGAATATGAATTTACATTTCTTTAGAAGGAAAAAAGTAAGCCCATAGAAAAGAATAAAAGTCTTTGAAAAACAAACTTCTCATCCTGATGGTAAGACAGGATTTCCTGTTCCATGTTTCTTCATAATACCTCTCAGAGTTTTTCTGCATTAAGTAGCATGTTTGCAAATTGTTTCTGAAAATAATAGTTTTAGGGGAGAGATAACATTTCTGTTTTTTTTAAACAAATACTATGATATAACATGAAAAAGCTGATGGCTTCAATTTTTGTTTTAAATAATAGATAATTCATATTTAAAGTGTTTGGAAAGCATACATTTTGTTGATTTTCTGAAGGTTTTCTTTATTGGCAGTTTTAACACTTCTTTTTGAAATTTTGCATGTGATTTTAAATCAAGATCCCAACAGCTGGCTTAGGTAGACTTTTCAAGGGAGTTTCATTCCTAGAAAGGAAGGTCTTTTAATTGATGAGGTAAAAGACAGAGGGAAGCTTTCATTTCTTTGTGTTACTTATTTGAAAACGGAGAAAGTGCAAGCAGCTTTCAAGCAATCATGTAACTTTGTGAGGTCTCACTCAGAATAAGTTACAGTATCTGCATCCCTTTGAGAAGACAATGTTGGACTTTGGATTGGCAAGGACAACAGAGTTATATACAGCATGTTTATTTCAATTACTGCTGAGGGTTTCACCTATGAGGACTCTGACCTGCAGGTTGCACCTGCTACACCAATCACTTACTCTTTGTTCTATAAATTCTACCTGAAAGGATTTCTTTCTTTTTGAATTTACTTGGATGTCTTCTTTCTTAAAGACTATCATCAACTCAGAGAAAAATACTAAATAATTGAGAAAAATTGAAATTAAAATCAAGAGAGTATTTTTGTAGTTCACAAATTGGGCATCATCTTTTTGTTTTGTTTTAATTAATTTATTTTTTTACTGAAGGATAATTGCTTTACAGAATTTTGTTGTTCTCTGTCAAATATATCAACATGAATCAGCCATATGTATACATATATCCCCTCCCTTTTGAACCTCCCTTTCATCTCCCTCTCCATCCTCTAGGTTGATACAGAGCCCCTGTTTAAGTTTCCTAAGCCATACAGCAAATTCCCTATTTTTAAAAATAGTTATCTATCTATTTTACGTATGGTAATGTAAGTTTCCATGTTACTCTTTCCATACATCTTACCCTCTCATCCCCTCTCCCCATGTCCATAAGTCTGTTCTCTATGTCTGTTTCTCCACTGTTGCTCTGTAAATAAATTCTTTAGTTTCATTTTTCTAGATTCCATATATGTGTATTAGAATACAACATTTATCTTTTTCTTTCTGACTCACTTCATTCTGTATAATAGGTTCTAGGTTCATCCACCACATCAGAACTAACTCAAATACATTGCTTTTTGTGGTTGAGTAATATTCCATTGTGTATATGTACCACAACTTCTTGTCCATTCATCTGTTGATGAACATCTAGGTTGCGTCCACATTCTAGCTATCGTAACCAGTGCTGCAATGAATAATGAGATACATGTGTCTTTTTCAATTTTGGTTTCCTCAAGGTATATGCCTAGGAGTGGGATTGCTGGGACGTATGGTGGTTTTATTCCTAGTTTTTTAAGGAATCTGCATATCATCTTCCATAGTGGCTGTATCAATTTACATTCCCACCAACAGTGCAAGAGCATCCTCTTTTCTCCACACCCTTTCCAGCATTTATTGTGTGTAGACATTTTTGATGTTGGCCATTCTGACCGGTGTGAGGTGATATCTCATTGCAGTTTTGATTGGCATTTCTCTAATAATGAGAGATGCTGAGCATTTTTTAATGTGTTTGTTAACCATCTGTATGTCTTCTTTGGAGAAATGTCTTTTTAGGTCTTTTCCCCACTTTTTGATTGGATTGTTTGTTTTTCTGGCATTGAGTTGTATGAACTGCTTGTGTATTTTTGAAATTAATCCTTTGTCAGTTGTTTCATTTGCTATTATTTTCTCCCATTCTGAAGGTTGTCTTTTCACTTTGCTTATCGTTTCCTTTGCTGCGCAAAAGCATTTACGTTTAATCAGGTCCCATTTGTTTATTTTTGGTTTTATTTCTGTTACTCTAGGAGGTGGGTCATAGAGGATCTTACTTTGATTTATGCCATCAAATGTTCTGCCTATGTTTTCCTTTAAGAACTTTATAGTTTCTGGTCTTACATTTAAGTCTTTAATCCATTTTGAGTTTATCTTTGTGTGTGGTGTTAGGAAATGTTCTAATTTCACTCTTTTATATGTAGCTATCCAATTTTCCCAGCATCATTTATTGAAGAGGCTGTCTTTGCCCCATTGTATATTCATATCTCCATTGTCAAAAATAAGGTACCCATAGGTGCATGGGTTTATTTCTGGTCTTTCTATCTTGCTCCATTGTTCTATATTTCTGGTTTTACACCAGTACCATACTCTCTTGATGATGATAGCTTTGTAGTATACTCTGAAGTCAGGAAGGTTGATTCCTCTAGCTCCATTCTTCTTACTCTCCGACATAATCCAAAGCAAGATCCTCTATGATCCACCTCCCAGAATATTGGAAATAAAAGCAAAAATGAACAAAATTTGGTGGTACTGAATTCTCTTCACTTTTGCTTTTCTGAAAAGCTTTTTATTTCTCTGTCAATTTTGAATGAGATCCTTGCCAGGTACAGTAATCTTGGTTGTAGATTTTTCCCTTTCAGTACTTTAAATATATCCTACCATTACCTCCTGTCCTGCAGAGTTTCTGCTGAAAGATCAGCTGTTAAACATATGGGGTTTCCCTTGTATGTTATTTGTTCCTTTTCCCTTTCTGCTTTTAATATTCTTTCTTTGTGTTTAGTCTTTGTTAGTTTGATTAGTATGTGTCTTGGTATGTTTTTCTTTGGGTTTATCCTGTATGGGACTCTGTGCTTCTTGGACTTGACTATTTCCTTTTCCTTGTTGGGGAAATTTTCAATTACAATCTCTTCAAAAATTTTCTCATGCCTTTTCTTTTTCTCTTCTTCTTCTGGGACCCCTCTAATTTAAATGTTGGTGCATTTGATGTTGTCCTAGTGCCTCTGAGATTATCCTCAGTTCTTTTCATTCTTTTTACTTTATTCTGCCATTCAGAAGTTATTTCCACCATTTTACCTTCCAGCTCACTGATTCATTCTTCTGCTTCATATATTCTGCTATTGATTCCTTCTAGAGTATTTTAAATTTTGGTAATTGTGTTGTTTATCTCCATATGTTTATTCTTTAATTCTTCTAGACCTTTGTTAATTAATTCTTGTATTTTCTCCATTTTGTTTTCAAGGATTTTGATCACCTTTGCTGTCATTATTCTGATCTTTTCCAGGTAGTTTGCCTATTTCCTCTTCATTTATTTGGATTTCTGTGTTTCTAGTTTGTTTCTTCATTTGTGTAGTATTTCTCTGCCTTTTCTTCTTCTTCTTTTTTTAACTTATTGTGTTTAAGGTCGCTTTTGCCCAGGCTTCAAAGTTGAATTCTTTCTTCCTTTTGGTTTCTGCCCTCCTAAGTTTAGTCTAGTGGTTTGTGTAAGCTTTATATAGGGTGATATTTGTGCTGAGTTTTTGTTTGTTTGTTTCTTTGTTTATCCTCTAATGGGCAAGGCTGAATGAGGTGGTAATCATATCTGCTGATGATTCGGTTTGTATTTTTGTTTTGTTTATTGTTTAGATGAAGCATCCTGCACAGGGTGCTACTCATGGTTGGGTGATGCCAGGTCTTGTATTCAAGTGGTTTTCTTTGTGTGAGTTCTGACTAGTTGATACTTCCTAGGTTAATTCTCTGGTAGTCTAGGGTCTTGGAGTCAGTGTTCCCACTCCAAAGGCTCAGGGCTTGATCTCTGGTCAGGAACAAAGATTCCACAATTGGTTTGTTATGGCATTAGGTGAGATTAAAACAAATAATCCACAATGAGAAGCTAAAGATGAACCCCAGACAAATGGCAGTCACAAAATCAGGCAAATAATAATTAAAATAATGGAATATATACATATACACCCATAAGCAAAGTCAAAACAGTCCAACAAAAATAAAGTACAGTAGATCGACCCAGCAAACAAAGGAAATCAAAAGTTATATTTACCAGTTAAGAACAAAACTAACTACAGCACAAACTGGAAAACAAAACTAAAGCAAGGTGCCAAGTGGGGAATAAAGCAATGAAAATGAAACTAACAAATATGTTGAGAGGAAAGGAAAGAAAGAATAGATATGCAAAGTTAACCAGAGGCAGATGAAGAAGATTTATATACATTAAAGATTAACGACAAGGGGGAAAGAACAGTAGGGAAAGCAAACAAAGGAATAAATATAAAAAAATAATTAATAGGTTTAAAAAATTAAATTTAAAAAATGAGAAAAGAAAAAGGAAAACTCTACAGAACTGCAAAAGCCCATCATAGAGGCAGAAGCTTATAACAAGAATAAAAATGTGACTGAGGGGAAAAAAGCTGAAAAGCTTATTTAATTAGATTTCATAATGCCAGAAAATTGACAACTAAAACAAAGCTCAGGGGAATCCAAAAGAATCTACAGACAGATCAAAACAGAAGAATAGTGTTTTTCTTGAGTCACTGCCGTCAGAGCCCTTCCCCTCGCTGGGAGTCATAGTGGTCCACCTCATCTCCTTAGAATGTCCTCCAACACTGTGCTGATTTCTGGACCTGCTGTGGGGGCAGCTCAGATTCTAACCTTCTCCTACTCCTGAGTGTTCTTGCCTCCTGTGTACAAAGCCATCAGAACTAGTGCATTTCCTTTTGTGGGAGCTTTCAGTGTCCTTTTCTGTATTCCGTGACACAGAGTCTGCCTAGTTGATCATGCGGATTTAATCTGCAACTTGTACAGTTGGTGGGAAGGTTTTGGGTCTTCTTCCTTAGCCATACTGCTCCCAGGTTTCAACTGTGGTTTTATTTACACTTCTCCATGTGGGTCATCCATTGGGGTTTCCTCCTGAGGCTGCCCTGGAGGACTAGGGTTTGCCCCTGTGAGGGCCAGGTATGGAGGTGGTGCAGCTGCTTGGGTCATGGGGGTTCTGGCAGCACCATTTACTCAGGGGGTTGTTGGCTAGGGTGGCATGAAATACAGTGCTCTAGAAGGGTATGTCAACCAGTATTGACCAACACTCTCTGATAGTCTTGCCTGGAGAACCTAACCCCCAACAGAGAAGCCTGGCAGACCACAGTCTGTAAGGTCACAAAGAGTTGGACACGTCTGAAGTGACCCTGCATGAGTAGATGCAAAACTTGTTTGCTTATAGAGTTATGGCCCTATCAGAGCTTTATTTTATTTATTTTTTTTAGTTTCTTGTAGCTGGTGATCAAAGGCCTTTTTGGTCAGTCTTTCTCCATACCTTCACCTGTTCAGGCACTTAGAGGGCTCCCTTGCCTTGGGTCCTTCTCTGTTGTTCTATGCAACAGACACATAGAGGTGCCCCCTGGCTAGGGTCCTACACTGTAGATTGGGGCATCAGGCATTTAAAGGAGCACCCTAGGTGAGGTCCTACTCTGTAGTTCGAGGCATCAGGCATTTGATGGGCCAGCCTCTCTATTGTTCAACTGCTGATGCTGGCATGTCAGGAGAGAGAGGATATAGTGATGGCTCCACCCTCTACACATGACTCAGAAGTATCACCTTACTTCCATGGCTGCCTGGCTTTACTCCACAGGAATTTCACACCACAATCTTCTCCCTCACATTCCCTCAATCTGTCTCTCTGCAGTCAACAGCAGCCCTGGCCCTGGGATTGCTCCATAATCCCTAAACTCCAGCTCCCAGCTGCTGCACCTTCGAGAGGACCTGGGTCCCTTTCCAGGCTATGTATGGCTACAGCAAAGACTGTTTGACTCTCATTCCATTTAGGCTGCCACAGATCAGCTGTTTCACTCTCAGCCTTTAAGGTTTCTCCTCTGACTCTGACAATTGCCCCGATGTAGGGATCAGACCCCGGCTTCCATTTCCCCACCCACCAAGGCAGGGTCCAATCCTACTAACACTCTTGCTTTTCCTCCTAATTCCTTCATCTTACCAAGTTTTCTGTGGTTCTATGTATTCTTTTCCACTGGTCAGATATCCCTGTACACTATCAGCTAGTGTTCTGCATGCACTTCTGTGTCTGAAGGTGTATTCCTGATGTATCCATGGAGAGAGAGGTAGATCCACCTACTCCTCTACCATCTTGTTCCTTGCCATCATCTTGAGTGGACTCATCATGGACCAGGCATCATTACCCTGTGACTACTTTAATCAGTAAGAACTGTCCTTGTCTTGATAAACGTATAAATTGTGTGGCTGTATATATTCTATGTACTATTCTATTAACATTTTTATCAATTTTGGCGTGGCTTCAAATATTTTGGGGGGAAGCTATCCTTTTACTTTTTATTTAGTGCTCAGCAAGTTCTTTTGAAATAGACTTTTCCACTGGAATTCCTCACAGATGACTTTTAAACACGCTGATGATAATAATCACTAAAAAAGAACAAAACTTTCATCTTTATCAACATCAATAAATTCTCTTAATGTCAGTAAAAATCCAAAATAAATGTATCTTAGCTTTCTTTTCCTTAATTTGAACAGTGTTTACCCAAACCCATGTCCATCGAGTCAGTGATGCCATCCAGCCATCTCATCCTCTGTTGTCCCTTTCTCCTCCTGCCCCCAAACCTTCCCAGCATTAGGGTCTTTTCCAATGACTCAACTCATCACATGAGGTGGCCAAAGTGTTGGAGTTTCAGCTTCAACATCAGTCCTTCCAATGAATACCCAGGACTGATCTCCTTTAGGATGGACTGCTTGGATCTCCTTGCAGTCCAAGGGACTCTTAAAAGTCTTCTCTAACACCACAGTTCAAAAGCATCAGTTCTTCGGTGCTCAACTTTCTTTATAGTCCAACTCTCACTTCCATACATGACTACTGGAAAAACCATAGCCTTGACTAGATGGACCTTTGCTGGCAAAGTAATGTCTCTGCTTTCAAATATGCTATCTTGGTTGTTCATAACTTTCCTTCCAAGGAGTAAACGTCTTTTAATTTCATGGCTGCTATCACCATCTGCAGTGATTTTGGAGCCCCCAGAAATAAAGTCTGACACTGTTTCTACTGTTTTCCCATCTATTTCCATGAAGTGAAGGGGCCAGATGCCATGATCCTTGTTTTCTGAATGTTGAGCTTTAAGCCAACTTTTCCACTCTCCTCTTTCACTTTCATCAAGAGGCTTTTTAGTTCCTTTTCCCTTTAAGAGTGGTGTCATCTGCATATCTGAAGTTATTGATATTTCTCCCAGCAACCTTGATTCCAGCTTGTGCTTCTTCCAGCCCAGCATTTCTCATGATGTACTCTGCATACAAGTTAAATAAGCAGGGTGACAATATACACCCTTGACATACTCCTTTTCCTATTTGGAACCAGTCTGTTGTTCCATGTCCAGTTCCCACTGTTGCTTCCTGATCTGCCTATAGGTTTCTCAAGAGATAGGTCAGATGGTCTGGTATTCCCATCTCTTTAACTCGATGGACATGAGTTTGGGTGGACTCCGGGAGTTGGTGATGGACAAGGAAGCCTGACATGCTGCAATCCATGGGGTCACAAAGAGTTGGACAAGACTGAGCAATGGAATTGAACTAACTCTTAAAGTAGGAAAAAAGTGAGTTTAAAATGAACATCACTTAAATGTATTTACATATCATTTAAAATGTATTTGAAAATCAAAGCCAACACTTTACTTTCCTAAATTGTGTGGTTATATCAGAAAAATTACTCATTTATCTGACACTTTTTGCTGAGAAAGAGTTTTGGAGCTATCTTAGTATTTCTTCACAAAGCCAAGCAATGTATTTGTAATTATTACTGACAAATACAGATTAACAGACTTTTAAATGGGCTAGTGTTTCACTTTATTGCTAATTCAGGTTCACTCATAACTTTTCCTGACAGTGCTGTTGTGCCTGTCTTCTCATTTTCCTTAGTTATGCTGTCTTATGTCAGTGATCACTTCAGTGACTGTGCAAGTCTCTAGCAGACTTTTTCATCTTCTATTCTTTAAAGGATCAGAAAACTAGATAATTATTTGTACATTGAGTGAAGAGTGATTGTGGAAGGAAAAAAATAATAAACCCAAGATTCCTAGATTTCATACAGCAAAGGAAACAGCATGATTTAAGAGTGGAAGAGAAAGAATAAGCTTTAGTACAGACACTGGTGAGAAATAAGGTACTTTTTGCATAGTATGTTTGTTTTTATTCTAAAAGTAGTAGATTCTCATTTTATGACATTTATATAATACAGTATTAAATGTATATATAATACACATTTTCATAGTCAGAAAATTTTTAAAAAATATTTTACTGCCATATTGAGTTAATGTTTTGGACTATCTGCTTCTAGTATAGCATAAACAAATCCATATCATATTACTCTTAATAAACATGAACATAAAATAGTAAGGTTATTTTCCTTTTACAGCTCTAAGGATGTATATTTAACAAATAGTAAACTGCAAATATTTAAAGTGTATATTTTGATGAGTTTTGATACATAATACAACTGCAAAAGCTTGAATACAGTGAAGACATGACACACCCTTATCACCAAAGTCTTACTCATACTTAGTCCTTTTGGGTCCCACCTCACATTAGGCCCCACATTCATCCTTAAATTATTGATAAACTTGCTATGGCTATAAATTAGTTTGCATTTCTTACAATTTTTATGTAAGTCCCACTTGCACAGTATGAATCCTTTACTGCATGACTTTAAAAATTTTGGCATTTTAATAGGTATCTAATGGTATTTCATAATAGCTATTGTTTCCCTAAAAACTAATGACATTGAATATCTTTTCATGTTCATTTGCTGTCCATTTATCTCTTTTGGAAGTGTTTGTTCAAATGTTGTATGCATTTTTATTACATTGTCGGTTTTCTTATTGCATCTGGCAAGTTTATTGTTGATACATATTCTGAATACACATTCATTATCAGATGTATAATTTGAAAATACCTCTGCCATATTATGGGTTATCTTTTATTATTTTACCATGTCTTTTGAAGAGCAGGAATTCTTAATTTTGATGAAGTCTAATTCCTCAATTTTTTGTCAGTACTATGCTTTCAATGTGGTACCTAAAGAACCTTTGTCTAACCCCAAATCAAAAGACTTTTCCTCTATATTTTCTGTTAAAAATTTATTAATTCTAGATCTCTTACTTAGATCTATGACAGATTTTTAGTTAATCTGTATGTGCTGTGAGATATAGATTGAAGTTCATTAATTTTTTGCATATGAGCATCAAATTATTCCAGCACTATTTGTTGAAAAAACTACCTTTTTATCCATTGAACAGGATCTGTACTTCTGTTGAAATTAACTGACCTTATTTGTGAGCCTATTTTTAAACTCTTCATTCTCTTTCATTGACCTATGAATCTATCTAGACACCAACACCACAATGCCTTCATTACTGTGCCTTTGTATTAAAGTCCAGAATTTGAAGAGTGTAAATCTTCCAAATTTGTTTTTCATTTTTAGTATTATCTGATACTCCTAGTCTTTGGTATTTCTCTTTTCTGAATCACCTTGTCAATCTCAAATTAAGTTTGTTAGAATTTCCATTGAGAGGGCCTTGAATCTATATATACATAAGAGGAAAACTGACATCTAACAATAGTTATCTAAGGCTTTGTTATCTAAGCTCTTCATCTCTATTTATTTAAGTCATATAATGTAACTCAGCAATATTTTGCCATTATTCTAAATACAGATCTTGTACAACTTTTGCCAAATTTATTGCTAAATATTTAATACTTTCTTATTAGTGTAAGTGGAAATATATTAGTAATTTTAGTTTCTGTTTGTCACAACTACACCAAAATTATAACTGATTTTTTTAAATTGATCATGTGCTCTTCAAAATTTGCTAAATTCACTTACTAGTTCCATTAGCTTTTTCATATATACTGTAAAATTTGCTGCACAACCATGAATGAAGGATTTTCATTTCTTTTTTCTTTTCTTGATACCTTTTCTTTTTTTAAAATTAATTAATTTATTTTAATTGAAGACTAATTACTTTATAATATTGTAGTGGTTTTTGCCATACATTGACATGAATCAGCCATGGTCATACATGTGTCCCCCCATCCTGAATCCCATCTCGCACCTCCCTCCCCATGCCATCCCTCAGGGTCATCCCAGTGCACCAGCCCTGAGCACCCTGTCTCATGCATCAAACCTGGACTGGCGATCTGTTTCACATATGATAATATACATGTTTCAGTGTTATTCTCTCAAAGCATCCCTCACTCGCCTTCTCCCACAGAGTCCAAAAATCTGTTTTTTACATCTGTGTCTTTTTGCTGCCTCATATGTAAAGTCATCATTATCATCTTACTAAATTCCATATATATGTCTTAGTATACCGTATTGATGCTTTTCTTTCTGACTTACTTCACTCTGTATAATAGGCTCCAGTTTTATCCACCTCATTAGAACTAATTCAAATGCATTCTTTTTAATGGCTGAGTAATATTCCACTGTGTATATGTACCACAGCATTCTTATCCATTCGCCTGCCAATCTAGGTTGCTTCCATGTCCTGGCTATCGTAAACAGTGCTGTGATGAACATTGGGGTACACGTGTATCTTTCAATTCTGGTTTCCTCGGTGTGTATGCCCAGCAGTGGGATTTCTGTATTGTATGGCAGTTGTATTTCCAGCTTTTAAAGAAATCACATTGTTCTCCATAGTGGCTGTACTAGTTTGCATTCCCACCAACAGTGTAAGAGGATTCCCTTTTCTCCACAACCTCTCCAGCATTTATTGCTTGTAGACTTTTGGATAGCAGTCATTCTGACTGGCGTGAGATGCTACCTTATTGTGGTTTTGATTTGTCTCTGATACCGAGTGATATTGAGCATCTTTTCATGTTTTTGTTAGATATCTATACATCTTCTTTGGAGAAATGTCTGTTTAGTTCTGTGGCCAATTGTTTGATTGGGTCATTTATTTTTCTGGAATTGAGTTGCAGCAGTTGCTTGTATATTTTTGAGATTAATTGTTTGTTTGTTGCTTCATTGGCTATTATTTTCTCCCATTCTGAAGGCTGTCCTTGCTTATAGTTTCCTTCATTATAGTTTCATAAAAAAGCTTCTAAGCTTAATTAGGTCCCATTTGTTTATTTTTGCTTTTATTTCCATTACTCTGGGAGGTGGGTCATATAGGATCCTGCTGTGATTTATATATGAGAGAGCTTTGGCTATGTTTTCCTCTAGGAGTTTTATAGTTCCTGGTCTTACGTTTAGATATTTAATCCATTTTGAGTTTATTTTTGTGTGTGGTGTTAGAAAGTGTTCTAGTTTCATTCTTTTACAAGTTGTTGACCAGTTTTCCCAACACCACTTGTTAAAGAGACTGTCTTTTCTCCATTGTATATTTCTTGCCTCCTTTATCAAAGATAAGGTGTTCATAGGTACATGGATTTATCTCTGGGTTTTCTACTGTCTTTATTTCTGTCTTTGTGCCATTACTATACTGTCTTGATGATTGTTGCTTTGTAGTATAGTCTGAAGTCAGGCAGGTTGATTCCTCCAGTTCCATTCTTCTTTCTCAAGATTGCTTTGGATATTCAAGGTTTTTTGTATTTCCATACAAATTGTGAAATTATTTGTTCTAGTTCTCTGAAAAATACCACTGGTAGCTTGATAGGAATTGCATTAAATCTATGGATTACTTTGGGTAGTATAACTATTTTCACTATATTGATTCTTCTAATCCACAAACATGGTATGTTTTTCCATCTATTTGTGTCTTCTTTGATTTCTTTCACCAGTGTTTTATAGTTTTCTATATATAGGTCTTTTATTTATTTAGGTAGATTTGTTCCTAAGTATTTCATTCTTTTCATTGCAGTGGTAAATGGAATTTTTTCCTTAATATCTCTTTCTGTTTTCTCATTGTTAGTGCATAGGAATGCAAGGGATTTCTGTATGTTAATTTCATATCCTGCAACTTTACTATATTCATTGATAAGCTCTACTAATTTTCTTATGGAGTCTTTAAGGTTTTCTATGTGGAGGATCAAGTCATCTGCAAACAATGTGAGTTTTACTTCTTTTCCAATCTAGATTTCTTTTTTTAAATTTTATTTATTTATTTATTTACATTATCATGGTGGTTTTGCCATACATTGACATGAATCTGCCATAGGTATACATGTGTTCCCCTTCTAGAACACCCCCCCCACCTCCCTCCTGATTCCATCTCTCTGGGTCATCCTGGTGCACCAGCCCTTATCACCCTATATCAAGCACCAAACCTGGGCTGGTGATTGATTTCACATATGATAATTTACATGTTTCATTGCTGTTCTCCCATATTGGATTTCTTTTATCTCTTTTTCTTCTCTGATTGCTGTGGCTAAAACCTCCAAAACTATGTTGAATAGTAGTGGAGAGAGTGGGCACCCTTGTCTTGCTCCTGACTTTAGGGGAAATGCTTTCAATTTTTCACCAATGAGGATAATGTTTGCTGTGGGTTTATCATATATGGCTTTTATTATGTTGTGGTATGTTCCTTCTATTCCTGCTTTTTAGAGGGTTTTTAATTATAAATGGATGTTGAATTTTGTCACAGGTTTTCTCTGCATCTATTGAGATAATCATGTGGTTTTTTATCTTTCAATTTGTTAATGTGGTATATCACACTGATTGATTTGTGGATATTAAATAATACTTGCATCCCTGGGATAAAGCCCACTTGGTCATGATGTATGACCTTTTTAATATGTTTTTGGATTTGTTTGCTAGAATTTTGTTAAGGATTTTTGCATTTATGTTCATCAGTGATATTGGCCCATAGTTTTCTTTTTTTTGTAGCATCTTTGTCTGGTTTAGGTATTAGGGTGATGGTGACCTCATAGAATGAGTTTGGAAGCTTACCTTCCTCTGCAATTTTCTGGAAGAGTTTGAGCAGGATAGGTGTTAGTGCTTCTCTACATTTTTGGTAGAATTCAGCTATGAAGCCATCTGGTCCTGGGCTTTTGTTTGCTGGAAGATTTCTGATTACAGTTTTGATTTCCATACTGTGATGGGTCTGTTAAGATTTTCTTTCTCTTTCTGGTTCAATTTTGGAAAGTTATACTTTTCTACGAATTTGTCCATTTCTTCCAAGTTGTCCATTTTATTTGCATATTGTTGCTGATAGTCTCTTATGATCCTTTGTATTTCTGTGTTGTCTGTTGTGATTTCTCCATTTTCATTTCTAATTCTGTTGATTTTATTCTTCTCCCTTTTTCTCTTGATGAATCTGGCTAATGGTTTATCTATTTTATTTATCTTCTTGAAGAACCAGCTTTTAGCTTTGTTGTTTCTTGCTATGGTCTCCTTTTTTTTTTTTTCATTTATTTCTGCCCTAATTTTTATTATTTCTTTCCTTCTACTAACCCTGGGGTTCTTCACTTCTTCCTTTTCTAGTTGTTTTAGGTGTAGAGTTAGGTTATTTATTTGATTTTTCTCTTGCTTCTTGAGGTAAGCTTGTATTGCTATGAACCTTCCCCTAAGCACTGCTTTTACTGAGTCCCATAGGTTTTGGGTTGTTCTGTCTTCATTTTCATTCATTTATATGCACACTTTTATTTCTTTTTTATTTCTTCTGTGATTTGTTGGTTATTCAGAAGTGTGTTTTTTAGCCTCCATATGTTCATATTTTTAATAGTTATTTTTCTGTAGTTGACATCTAATCTTACTGCACTGTGATCAGAAAATATACTTGGAATGATTTCAATTTTTTTGAATTTACCAGGGCTAGATTTATGGCCCAGGATGTGATCTATCCTGGAGACAGTTCTGTGTGCACTTGAGAAAAAGGTGAAATTCATTGTTTTGGGGTGAAATGTCCCATAGATATCAAGTAAGTCTAACTGGTCCATTGTACCATTTAAAGTTTGTATTTCCTTGCTAATTTTCTGTTTAGTTGATCTATCTATAGGCATGAGTAGGGTATTATGAGAAACGCTGGGCTGGATAAAGCATAAGCTGGAATCAAGATGGCCGGGAATAATATCAATATCCTTAGGTATGCAGATGACACCACCTTTATGGCAGAAAGTGAAGAAGAACTAAAGAGCCTGTTGATGAAAGTGAAAGAGGAGAGTGAAAAAGTTGGCTCAAACCTCAACATTCTTAAAACTAAGATCATGGCATCCAGTCCCATCACTTCATGGTAAATAGATAAGAAAATGGTGGAAATAGAGAAAGACTTTATTTTGGGGGGCCTCCAAAATCACTGCAGGTGGTGACTGCAGCCATGAAATTAAAAGACACTTGTTCCTTGGAAGAAAAGTTATGACCAACCATGACAGCATATTAAAAATCAGAGACATTACTTTGCCAACAAAGGTCCATCTAGTCAAGGCTATAGTTTCTGCAGCAGTCATGTATGGATGTGAGAGTTGCACTATAAAGAAAGCTGAGCACCAAAGAATTGATGCTTTTGAACTGTGGTATTGGAGAACACTCTTGAGAGTCCCTTGGACTGCAAGGAGATCCACCGAGTCCATCCTAAAGGAAATCAGTCCTGAATATTCGTTGGAAGGACTGATGTTGAAGCTGAAACTCCAATACTTTGGCCACCTGATGTGAAGAGCTGGCTCATTGGAAAAGACCATAATGTTGGGAAAGATTGAGGGCAGGAGAAGAAGGGGATGACAGAGGATGAGATGGTTGGATGGCATCACTGACTCAATGGCCATGAGTTTGAGTGAACTCGGGGAGTTGGTGATGGACAGGGAGGCCTGGGGTGCTGCAGTCCATGGGGTCACAAAGAGTCGGACACGACTGAGTGACTGAACTGAAGTGAACTGCACTGGGTTCACTGAAGTATAACCCAAGAGAGGCTGCAGCTCCATATCTCCAGGAACATTGCCACCAAACAAGAGTTCACCTATCGTTTGTCGCCTTATAGCCTGGCATCAGATTTTTCCTTCTTACTGATGTCACTTCGGTCTAGTATCCTCTTCCATACAGTCCTGTCTCATCTACATTAAAACCCTGGTCAGGTAAATACTCACCTTCATCAAAAATTTCTTGAAGCATTTCAGGAAATTCCTGGGCAGCTACAGTATCTGCACTCGCCTGACCACTTACTTTTATGTTGTGAAGGTTGGCTCTAGCCTTGAACACATGAAATCAGCCATGGCTGGCATTAAAAGATGTGCCCTCTTATTCTTTACCATATTTCTTTTCTTTTTTTTTCTTTTCTCTTTTTTTTATTCTTTACCATATTTCTTTAACAAGTCTTCATACAGACTTATAGTTTTCTCTTGAATCAGCATTACACTGAGCAGTACTCAACACTGATGCTGATCCTACATCCATACACTGAGAAATCTCTCTGTCTACTCTATCACTTTTCTACGCTTCTTTGATATCATTGTTGACATCATCGGCACAGCAGACTTTACATGCTCCATAATCTTGGTCTTTGTTTTTTAGAATCTTGCTATGGTTGAATGATTCATGTTGTAAGAATGAGCAACATCTACCATCTTTTCACCTCACTTTACTCTCTCAATTATTTTCACTTTTCTTTCCATTGTTATCCTTTGGTGCTTCTTAGCAGTACCAGCTGGTTTTCCCTGGTGGCTTAGACAATCTGCCTGCAATATGGGATACTTGGGTTTGATCCCTGGGTTGAGAAGATCCCCTGGAAGAAGGTTTGGCAACCCACTCCAATATTCTTGCCTGGAAATCCCCATGGACAGAGGGGCCTGACGGGCAATAGTCCATGAGGTCGCAAAGAGTCAGACAGGACTGATCAGGACAGCACAGCAGTACCAGCTATATCATTGCTGTTTTTATGTATGCCTCCAGACACCCCGCACCTGAAATATAGATACTGTACTAATGAACTCTATACAGTAAAGTATACAAAAGCACAACCACTTATAGAGGATGCATGCCTGTGACTATCAACACCAGACACATGAACTAATGTGACTGGACATACAAATCCACATTTGCATCTTTGAAAGCTTGCAACTTGACCTTTCATATGTAGGGGACTTTCTGTATTAATATAGTCACTCCTATTTTCTTTGGACTATAGATACACACACACACACACACACACACACACGCTTCCCACATAGAGCAATGGAAAAGAACCCACCTGGCAATGCAGGAGACATGAATTTGATCTCTATGTCTGGAAGATCCCATGGAGGAGGAAATGGCAACTTTTTCTAATATTCTTGCCTGGAAAATTACATGGACAGAGAAGCCTGGTGGGCTACAGTCCATGGAGTCATAAAGAGTCAGACATTACTGAGCACATGCACATATGCACACACACACACACACACAATCTTCCATCCTTTTGATGTTGCTTTTTTTAATACTATCTATTTTAATTGGGGTATATAAACCATTTGTCTTTAATGTGATTACTGAGAAGAATGGACTTATATCTATGGTTTTGTTTGTAATTTGCCCCACCTGTTGTTACTTTTCTTCTCTTTTTCTGCTCTTTTTTCGGAGGGAGTACTTTTATAATTTATTTTATTCCCTTTGTTTTCTTATTAGCTATAACCTTTTCTTGACTTGATGGAAATAAAGTGTTTTTTTGCATGTCTTAGTGTGCAGATAGAGATTCATAATGGCTATAAACCCTTAAAACATTCTCATGCCTCAATTAATGAGTTTATTGAATGCCAATTCTATTCCAAACATTAACAACACACCTGTGAGTTAAACAAAGACGTATAGTCTTTCAAGTGTACATCCTGGCTGGATAGAGATCTCAAATAGCTAGAACGAACTTAGATACCCCTACAAGAGATAATCATCAGAATCTGACAACAATTTAAAGAGCTTCCACTTATAATACTTGGCAAATAAGTGCCCTGGTCAATAAGCAGTATGAGTTCAGTGGCTGTAACATTAAAGTGGGAAGATAAAACAAGTAATTTAATGCTTTTTGTTCCAATAAGTGTGAGTTTATAGGTTTGGTTGTTTTGAGGAGAGGAACAGTTTGTTCCTGCAGCTCACCATGCTTTGCCAGCCTGTGATCTCAAGGGTGACTCTTCCAGAGATGGGAGTCAGGCCGACTGGAGCATCTTGCAGAAATGAAGCAAGCTGATAATGCTCTTAAACATGTTTTCTGCTTGTTTTTCCCCCTGTCTTCCCAAATACACAGTACTTTCCCAGGCAATGTTAGAGGAGATTATATTCTTTTTAAGATCAGCACGATTAGGAGAATTTAGAGATGCAAGCTAAGAAGTAGGGTGGATGGGGAAGGAAGGAATTTGAGAGTCCTTATAGTACTGACTTTTCCCAGGGTGTTCTTGAATGAGACAAATTCCCTTTTGAAGCTTGGTTTCACTGCCTGTGCTTAACAGATGTTTAATATCTGAACTGAAAAATCCAAATTGATGGTGAACCCACCAGTAAAGATAAGCTAGGGTTCATCTTCCACTGATTCCTGGATTGGGAGTGGACAAAACTGGGTCCTAGTCCAAGCACTGGCTCTAAATTACTGGCTTTCTTTGGGAAAGTCTTAGATTTTTGAACCTTTGTGCTGATATGAAATTTGAGAGTAATCTAGTCAAATTTTCTTTTAACAAAGGCAATCCATCTACAATATCCCTGAGTGATAAGTATCTAGTCTTTCTATTTTGGGGGTCTCAGTGGGTCCATCTATATGACGAAGAGAGTTGATCTTCAGTTTGAATCAGGACCCAGGGTAGGAGAGGAAGTATTAAGAACATAGAGGCTAGGCCTCTGAAGTTAAAATTTAATGGTAACATAATCTAGCAAAGGCCAAGCTCTGGATATGGGGTCTAATTAAGAACCCTTGGTCTATATATTCTTTCTCTCTTCTGGTCAACAGTGAAGAAAATTTATAAGTTTTAAGTTAATATTATGTATAATAAAACATTTTATTTTAATTATTGGTGATGGCTTTAGGGTTTATAGTTCTGCTTATTCATTACTATTCATTACTGATAAGACTTTTTTCTACTGCTTCCTGTCTTGCAATTTTTTCTTGCATTGTTTGCTACTATTTTCTTTTTCCTCTTACATAATAGTTCCCCAATACTCCAGCTAACTGTAAGACGTATGAATATGGTATGCCTAGGTGTAGTTTTCGTCATGTGTTTTGTTGAGTTCATTGAACTTCTTAGCTATGCTCTCTTCTTCCTCTTCAGAGACTCCAATTATACTTATGTTAGGCTGTCTAAAGTCATCTCATAACTAATTGATGTTGATGCTATTTTTACTTTTTATTTCTAGTCTGGTTTTTGTGACTGTATTTCGTTTTGGATAGGTTCTATTTTTCTGTCTTCAAGTTCAGTAATTGTTTTCTTTCTGAAACATCTAATTAACTATTAATTGTATTAATATATTTTTTACTTCAGACATTATAATTTTATTCCTGGGAATTTTGATTGGTCTGTTTTTATTGTTTACCATCCTCTGGCCTCCATTTACTTTCTTGAAATAGTGGTTATAGTTACATTAACTGTTTTACTGTCCATGCCCATTAATGCTATCATTTGTTTCTTTCCTAATTACGGTTTGTATTTTTCTGCTTATTTTCACACCTAGTAAATTTTTACTGTGAATTTTACCTAGTTGAGTTAATATACTTAAAAACAAGTATTTCCTGTAAACATCATTTAGCTTTGGTCTGAGATGAAGTTACTTGGAGACAATTTGATCCTTTTGAGGTCCTTTTTGTGGTAGGGGGAGGGGGAAGTGCAGATAGGATGAAAGCAGTCACTAGTCTAAGGCTAATTTTGTCTTGCTATTTAGGCAATATCTTTATGAGTACTCTTCCTGATACCTTATGAATTACAAATTCTTTCTACTCTGATGGAAAAGTGAAAGTGTTAGTCATTCAGTTGTGTCCAACTCTTTGTGGCCCCATGGACTGTAGACTGCCAGGCTCCTCTGTCCATGGGATTCTCCAACAAGTATACTGGAGTAGGTAGCCATTCCCTTCTCCAGGAAATTTCAATCCAGGGACTGAACGCGGGTCTCCCGCACTGCAGGCAGATTCTTTATTGTCTTAGCCACAAGGGAAGTCCAAATGGAAGACAAACATTTTTCAATCCTGTGTGAGTTTCAACAATCATTCTTTACAGTTCTTTCACGTTATTCTTTCTTCATACTCATGTATTTTCCTCACACACATATGCTCATCAGTATTCAGTTGAAGTTTCTGAAGGTATCTGGGGCTCTGTCTTATCACAGCTCTCCCCTCTTACATATGCTACCTAGAGAACTATAGCCACCTTGGTCTCCTTGAACTCTCAACTCTGACTTTTTGGCAGGCTCTGCCTGGATCTCCCTTCCTTGCCTTGTAAGCTGAAATTCTTTCTAGATAGTAGGCTGAAATAATTGTTGGGCTCACCTATTTTGTTTTCTTTCAGGAATTACTTATTGCTCTTTGCTGCCTGATATCTAAAATCTGTTTGTTTCCTTTTTTTTTTTCCACATATGGTGACTGACTTTAAGTCATTTTCTGCAAGAGGATAAATCCAATCCTTGTTACTCCAACTTGGCCAGAAGTGCAAGGTCTTCACTAAGTCATTTAAAAGATTACTTTTAATGGCTTAATGCACTTAATATAAATAAACCTTTAGATGTAACTTGAATCATTTCTCATTTTTGTACTTTCAATCTTTTAATGATTCTTTTTGGCTACATAACATTATAATCAAATTTTTGTATATAAACATTATTATTTCTCTTATTCTGCCAGTTAATTATTAAAATCAACCATTCCTGGTCAAAATATATAAATATTTTAAGTTGCTATTTGGCTTTTACTGCCATTTTGAGTAATGTTTTAAAATACTGATTTTCCGGATAGCAAGGGAAAGGTATTTTGTGATTGGCATCATAATGGATAAACAACACCATAAAGCTTCTAAGAAATAATTGCTATTTCATATTTTTAAACACCTGGAAAAAATTTTGAAGACTTCCAAATAGTAAAGGAGAAACTGCCTTTTATTTTTACTTCAGGAATTATTTCAGGTATAAATATTCTGTCTTATATGTATACATGATCAGGGACAATAGAAAACAAAAAAGAAAATTTAGAACATACGCAATTTGTAATAACAAGTATCATTATGAAAATATCAGCAAAATTGATTTATGAAGCCTGTATATTCAAAAACACTATTCAGAGAATTCTTGTTTCATGAAAAAATAAGCCTCTGTCCTTTGAAAATACTGAAGTTTCAGTTTTTGTTGTTGTTGTTGTTTTATTTCTTGCAGTAAATATTTCCAGTTAAGCCAGAAATCGATTTCTGACAGGTGAATATTGGTAAGACAACTAACAGCATCTGTTATAATTATATTCCAAACTGCTTTCAATAATGTAAAATTAAAATCTGTTGTAATTGCTATCAGCATTAGGAAAAACTACCTGAAGCAAAGAAAGAACTAATTTATATTTCAATATTTTTGAGTGAAAAATTCCAATTTGTATGTCACTAATTAAGGTAGTGGTTTAGTTGCTAAGTCATGTCTGCCTCTTGCAATTCTGTGGACTGTAGCCCACCAGTCTCTTCTGTCCATGCAGTTTTCCAGATGATTTTCCAGTACTGGAGTGGGTTGCCATTTCCTTCTCCAGGGGATCTTCCCAATCCAGGGATTGAGTTTGGGTCTCCTGCACAGCAGGCAGATTCTTTACCAACTGAGCTACCAGGGAATTAGAGAATGAAAATGAATATTGGAAATGATGCTGTAATTAGTGGCAACATTGGAATAATAAAATGAATTTCTTCTGTCTTGGAAGAGGTCAGATATCATAGAGTTTTTTTAATGGGTAGGTAACCAGATGATTTTTGAGAGCAGTAGGAAATTGTATATAGCTTTGAACTTTAAAGCTGCAAAAAGAGAATTTATTGCCTGAAGGAAAGAAAACTCATTTTATCCCTTCAGCTCAGAGAAATACCTTGTTTGTTAACAAGATATTAGCTAATAATCAATCATTTATTTCATCATTCACCCCTTCATTTATTCAATCAGTTAACAAATCCTGTTTTCACAGTCTTCCCCTGTTTTGCAGCAGCCATGTCTCCAGGCTGCTGCAGAGAAGACACAATCTCTAGACTCCCCTCTCCAGGCCCTGGGCCACCAAATGACTGCTCTCCCAGAAAAGAGAGACCCTAACTGAGACTCAGACTGCAGGTCTCCTAAGGAAGAATGTCTCTGAGGAAGTTTCAATCACTTCTGGTCATCAAAAAATAAGTGCTGCAGGAATTGAAAATATGGGGCACCCCTGGGTTTTCCAGCTTGAACTGTTTACCCACCTTCTCTCAAGAAACTCTCAGGGTTAATCCTGTCATTCCTCACTTTCTGCTTCTCAGTAGTCACTTCGAGAGGCCCAAGACACCTCTGCTATCCGTCATTGAGTGAACTCGCATTCCCACGCTCCGCTGTATGCCCATTAATCTCCTCTAATCTCTTAACGCCCAAATCCTTCAAGTGTGCCCTTTGCAAAGCAACCTCTGTCAGCAGCAAAGCACTGAGTTGCTCTAACTCGGCTCTGAATGTTCTCTTCACCCTCTTCCTCCAACTGAAACCTGACTATTCTATGAATTACATAGCTTCACAGATCTTACACAGCTTACCGGTATTTCATAGCTGCAGAACTTTCAAGACTCTTTCCTCCTCTCAAGGGCTTCACTACTAGTAATTTTCCCTCCATTTCCTGCATCTAATTTCTCAATTACTATGAATCATTTCCACTTGCCTTTCTATTAATAAAAAAAAATTTTTAAATGACCATCCCATCCCACCCCCACCCCATCCAACCCTAGCCACAGTCCCATATATCTCTGCTCCCTCCATGGAAAAATTGAAACACTCTTTGTCTATAACACTGCCATTTTCTTGCCTACAGTTTCTCTTTACACCACTCAGATGAAGCTCCTAGGCTTACCAGTCTATCAAATCTATTCTTTGCAAGGTTGCCAATGACCTACATGTTGTTAAAGTCTATAGTTCTCTCCCTGAAACACACCTTTCCTTTCCTTCTCACCTCACCTCAGCCTCCTTTGATAGCCCCTCCTTCACTATTTAGTCACAAATGTTGACATGTTCCAGGGTTTGGTCCTGAAGCCCCTGTTTCCTATCTAGACATTAGTCACTACCCTATGTGATCTCACCTAATCCTGTGACTTCATATCACTATGTGAGCCATCCGTCCAAAAGACCAAATTAGCTTTTCATTACTGTGTGTTTCCACTTGGATTTCAAATAGACATCTTGTACAGTTTTGCTAAAGCTTTACTTTTCATCCCCAAACATGCTCCTGTTGACTTTGTTTTCAATTTTAGTAAACATTTTCCAAGTTCCTCAAGTCAGAAATTTAGGTATTATCTTTGATTCATATTCTTTTCTCAATCTTATAATCAAATAGCAATACTTCCATTTTATTTTCAGGATATTTTCTGAATCCATTCACTGTGCAACAAATATTATCTCCATGTCCACAGAGTGTGGTTATGTGGATTTTTCAGTGGACAAGGGCATCTAGCCAAGGGATAAGTCTGTCTGAAAATTTAGCCCATGCTCTATCTGCTATCTTGGTATTGGATTATGTGTTTTTGGCAGAAGAATTTTTTTTTTCTTAATACAAGATTCTTGGCAAGACTTGCACTGAAAGGATCACCCTTTCCAAATTGCACAAAGACAGGCCATCTAACCCCTAGTATCACTCTAGATAAGTTACCATTATTTCTTTCCCAAACAACTGTAATAGCCCTCTAATTGTCTTCTTTATTTGTTTCTCTAAACAACTGCCCCAATATCATAATACATTTAGCAGCCAAAATGAAATTGTAAATCACAACATGTTGTTCCCTGGCTTACAATCCTTGCTTGACTTACCAAGTCCTACATAATCCATGCCTTATTTGCTTCTCCAACCTTATCTGGTATCAATTTAGCAATAATTGGTGAATCACTCTGCATAGGAAACTTTGAGCTTTTAGTGGTGTTTCTTTTTTGAGGGGGGGGAGGGTGGACATGTTTTCATTTGATTTTCTTGTGTTTGGATCCTTCTCACAATTTACAGCTTATCATATCTTTAAGAACTTCTCTTGAGTATCAAAACTAAGTAGTTCTTGTTTTAATATTTTGCAATTCTTTATTATTAATTCATTCTTTACTTATCATTACACTCATTTATTGTTTGTTTTGTGTGTGTGTGTGTGTGTTGGTTTTGCCATACAATGACATGAAACTGCCATGGGTTTACATATGCTCCCCCTCCAGAACCCTCCTCCCTCCTCCTTCCCAATTCCCTCCCCCTGGGACATCTCGGTGCTCCAGCCTCGAGCATCAACCCTGGGCTGGCGATTGATTTCACATATGATAATTAACATGTTTCAATGCCATTCTCCCATATCATCCCACCCTTGCCCTCTTCCACAGAGTCCACGAGTCTGTTCTATACATTTGCGTTCCTTTTGCTGTCTCGCATGCAAGGTTCTCGTTACCATCTTTCTAAATTCCATATATATGCATTAGTATACTGTATTGTTGTTTTTCCTTCTGGCTTACTTCACTCTGGATAATAGGCTCCAGTTCCATCCACCTGAGTAGAACTGATTCAAATGAATTTTTATTTTAATGCTGAGTAATATTCCATTGTGTATATGTACCACAGCTTTCTTATCCATTCGTCAGTTGATGGGCATCTAGGTTGCTTCCATGTCCTGGCTATTGTAAACAATGCAGCGATGAACATTGGGGTACACGTGTCTCTTTCAATTCTGGTTTCCTCAGTGTGTATGCCCAGCAGTGGGATTGCTGGGTCATATGGCAGGTCTATTTGCAGTTTTTTAAGGAATCTCCACACTGTTCTCCATAGTGGCTGTACTAGTTTGCATTCCCACCAACAGTGTAAGAGGGTTCCCTTTTCCCCACATCCTCTCCAGCATTTATTGCTTGTAGATTTTTGGATGGCAGCCATTCTGACTGGTGTAAAGTGTACCTCATTGTGGTTTTGATTTGCATTTCTCTGATAATGAGTGATGTTGAGCATCTTTTCATGTGTTTGTTAGCTATTTTTATGTCTTCTTTGGAGAAATGTCTGTCAAGTTCTTTGGCCCACTTTTTGATTGGGTTGTTTATTTTTCTAGAATGGAGCTGCAGGAGTTGCTTGTATATTTTTGAGATTAATTGTTTGTCTGTTGCTTCGTTGGCTATTATTTTCTCCCATTCTGAAGGCTGTCTTTTCACCTTGCTTATAGTTTCCTTTGTTGTGCAGAAGATTTTAATTTTAATTTAATTAATTGTTTATTCATGCTTTTATTTCTGATATTCTGGGAGGTGGGTCATAGAGGATCCCGCTTTGGGTTATGGCAGAGAGTGTTTTGCCTATGTTATCCTCTAGGAGTTTTATAGTTTCGGGTCTTATGATTAGATCTTTGATCCATTTTGAGTTTATTTTTGTGAAAGGACAATCTCTTTAACAAGTGGTGCTGGGAAAACTGGACAGCCACTTGTAAAAGAATGAAACTAAAACACTTTCTAACACCATACACAAAAATAAACTCATTTATTGTTTACTCTGTGTTGGTCTTCTCTAAAATATGAGTTCCTTATTTATCATGTTCATTGCCATTTTCCAGCCTTTTGAAATATGCATGGTTCATAGTAGGTCTTTGATAAATACTTGTTCAATGACTTTCTGATTATGTCAAGTGCTTACTCAGCAAGGCACACAGTGACTGATTATGGGATATTATCCTGTGCTTATAAAATCAGTGTTTATAAAATCAAATACTTATCTTCTACATGTGTGCATGTGCTCAGTCATGTTCAACTCTTTGGGACACCATGGACAATACCTGTAGCCCTCTAGGCTTCTCTGTCCATGGAATTTTCCAGGCAAGAATACTGGAGTGGGTTGCCATTTCCTCCTCCAGGGGATCTTCCCCACCCAGGGATTGAACCCAGGTCTCCTACATCTCCTGGACTGACATGTGGATTCTTTACCACTGTGCTACCTGGGACGCTTACTTATCTTCTAAGGCACAGCTAAAATTATTTCAATAAATTCATCTCTCACACAAAACCCCTTTCAGTATATACACACGAATTAGAAACTTGTTAGAGTAGCATTGATTTTTAAGTGAATTATGTAATGAGTTAGTACTTGTTTCTCTTTAAGGTGAAGGCCATGCTGGGAGATAGAGATGTGAGACTTACATGACTCAATAATCTTTGAAGCAGGTATAGTATAGAAAAAAGTTCTAAAGAAAAGAGGAGAAGAACGAACATAGAAAACAAATTGGTGACATTAAAAAAGCCTGAGAGTCAGAATAGTATGGAATCTCATAGGGGAGGAAATAACTAATTTTGCAATTTCTACATGAATGGCCATGGCATTAAAAGATTTTAAAAAAAATTAACTGTTGAGACAACACAAGGAGGTATTGATTTGTTTACATCTGTACTCCATTTTTTTTTTAAGCCTTGAAAAAAATTTTGATAAGTGAAACACTGGTAAAATGATATATCTTGAAAACAACACTTCAAGGAAACTTAACCTGCTTAGCAACTGTTTTCTTATCTGTCACATTTGATATAATCCCAGGTCACATTTGGTAGTTCTTTTTTCAAAATAAAGTAAAATTTTAATTAGCATTCTCCTCCTAGGTTTTAGATTGCAATTTTTCTAGTGTATATCTTAAAATATATAAATAAATAAAAGGTGTTCAGAGAAATTGGGTTTAAAATTCTGATTCTGTTGTATAGTAAATGAGTGATGTTGGAAAAGTTTAAAAAAAAAACTTCTTAAGTCTAAATTTTCTCAATTGTAAATAGATCTATGATGTTTTCCATTCTTATAAAAATAAGTGATGTAATATGTCTAAAGCTGTTGAAACATAGCCTAGCCTCACATAGCAATGCTCAGTATATGAAAGCTTTATTTATTTGAAAGTCAAATTATTTCCAGGTGAAAAGACATTATTTTACCCACTTAAAAAATATGTCCAATACTGTTCTCAAAATGTTTGTGATACAGGCTTTCTATTTCACATATTAGGTTAGGATTTTCTTCTAGGATTATAAAGAATAATTATGCAGAAAATATGAGCTTTCCAGGTGGCCCAGTGATAAAGAATCTGCCTGCCAATACAGGAGATGTAAGATTTGATCGCTGGATCATCTAGAGGATCCCCTGGAGCAGGAAATGACAACCCACTCCAATGTGAAAGTGAAAGTGAAAATGTTAGTTACTCAATCATGTCCTGCTCTTTGCAACCCCATGGACTGTAGCCTGTCAGGCTCCTCTCTCCATGGGATTCTCCAGCCAAAAATACTATAGTGGGTTGCTATTTCCTTCTCCAAGGGGTCTTCCCAACCCAGAATCCCAGGGACAGAGGAGCTGGTAGCTACAGTTCATGGGGTTGCAATGAGTTGGACACAGCTGATCACACATACATACAGAAAATATATATATATATATTCCTTTAAAATAGTGAGAATCATCAACATAAGTAAATGCACAAAGTGAGAAAAGTTTAATAGTAGACTCAGATTTGCCCATGGTGGTAGAATCTACTGTCTTGTCCTACATTATTTTGAATGACCGTCCCTCTCCTTCCACCAGCCCCATCACTGCTTCAACCTTGTGGTTTAAGTAAGAGATAACAAGTCCCACCCTGGCCATTGTTAATCAGAAAGAGTTGTACTTAAAGATGTTCCACTCAGACATTTTCTCCAAGAATTATAAAATTAGAATTTAAGAAAGAGTGAGAATTCTTCTTGGTCAGTGCGGGAAGGACTATGACCACAGAAGCAGCTGGTAGACATGACATCCACAGCATGGATTAAATGCATCTGCACAAAGAAGGACAAAACTTGACAAAGTGAGAGGTAGAGCCCAGAAATATCCCTTCACTGTTTACAGTTGTCCATAAAGCCAGCTGCTCGTGTGACTTTTGGCGGTATGTTTTTGTGAACAAATGTATTTCCCTTTTGGCCTAAGTTTGTTCAAGCTGGGTTTCATTCAGTTCAAACCAAAAGTGTCCTGAGAAGTGTTTATTGTCAAACATTACTGTGTATAATTAGCTCATTTGGAGTGCAAAGCACAATGTGGCAAAACAAAACTGTCTTTATATCATATTATTCATATTTGAGAATTTGGGTGGAAAGTAAAACTTTGGGAAACTTAATATTTTTAGGCAGCAAGACATAGATTTTCAGAGATAGTTATCTCTACCTTTCTTGGATTATTAATTTCCCCTTTTAGGAAGAAGTATTGATGAGTTCCCCCCTCCCACCGAAGAGTATGGGGTAGTTTGATTTGATTGGAATTTATCCTCTTAGCCCCAAAGTGCTCTGTTCTAGCAGCTGTATAAACAAAGGATTTACTGCTCTATATTGAGGATGCAACTCTTCTTGGTGTTTTCATTATGCATTGGGTTTATCCTATTGGTTGTTCAATTTTCTAGGAAATGTAAGAAGCCTCAAATATAATAGGACTCGGGCTTTAACAATTGTCAGATATCTTGACCTCTGAAGTTTTTTTTACAACCTTCCATCTCCACTTGTTAAATATTTAGTAGTTACATATAATCATGTGCAGAGATTTTCAGAATACAATTTCCCAATAATTTTATAACACAGTGTTATTATTGAGATATTCTTTGAACTTGCTACTATTAAATATAAAATACTATCCCCAAATGAAATCAAAAGTGAAAAAAATACTTCTACTCAAGACTGCAGCACTAATGTACAATTATTTGACAGCTATTCTGTTACTAAGGATATGAGAGAGTAGTGGTTTCTAAAAGAAATACCAGGAAATTTATTTAATTATCTTACGGATTCTAATGTGACACACTCAGAAAAGACCATGAAGCCATTCCTCTTTTGGAAATTGTGTAGAAAGTTAAAAAAAAAAAAAAAAAGTTCTATTTCCCCCTTTTTCTTTTAAAGCACAAAGCCAGAGAAGCAGGGCATCTCCTTCTGGAAAGATTGAGAAGCTTCCATCAACAACTATAAAAACTAGACTGCATATACACATTGAACAAGAGGACACAAGCGATTTGATGGCCCTGAAGTCATCTTCTGCGCTGTTGCAGCTTACAAACTTATGCTTCAGCACCTTCCACCCTTTCCGCCTCTTCTGAATAAAGTCTGTTTCTTTACTCAAGCCTTTAGTTTTATGTAGCCTCATGGTACTTTCTTTGCCACATGCACTTTCTGAAGGACTTATCTCTGTATTTAGGCACCCAAGACTGGCCTGAGACAGTAAAACGTTTGAAGGAACAGAAGAAATACTAAATATACTATAATAATTAAAATACCTATAAAATATCTCCAAGATACAATTAAGAGTTGCCATTTCTCTAGTTTTATCAAGTCAGGCATAAGAATACCACTATCTGGATTTACACAGTCCAGATATCTAACTATGACAACATCACAAGTTACCCTTGACTATGTATTTATAAAAAGAAACAAATAAAATATAAGTTTACTTAAAATGACTAAATTCACACTCTGAAATGAGGATAACATACATTTTTACTATAAATGTCATATGGACCATCCAATAGATAAACAATAAGTGAGACAATAGATTCAGATATAATTTTATAGCTCCTATAGAAAGATATTTGTAGTATACTACATTATATAATTGTTCTGTACATATGAGTCCATACATAATGCTCTATATGAAGAATTTAGTTGAAAAAGGAATTATTCAAGTCTAAGAGAACTACCTTTTTATTTGTCCATATTGCTTTTTCTAAATTCTGTTGACAGTGCTGTTGTTGTTGTTCTGGATTTATTGACCATAGGCAATGACTTTCATCTGATTAACCTCACACTACTCTTTGTAGGATCTAACCTGATTTATTAAAAAGGTATTGCACCATATAAAGTTTATTGCTCAGTCACATCCAGCTTTTTGTGACCTCATCGACTGTAGCGTACCAGGCTCGTCTGCCCATGGAAATCTCCAGGCAAGAATACTGGAGTGGGTAGCCATTTCCTTCTCCAGGAGATCTTCCTGACCCAGGGTGAGAACCTGGGTCTCCCATTTTGCAGGCAGATTCTTTACCATCTGGATACTTAGTCTAATATCTGTGTTTTCTTTGTATAGTTCCAGAATAGCTTCTCTCCCCCTGTTGCATTACCTTGAGGTTCTCTGTCTCATTTGTACAAAGCACCTATTGATACAAGCCAATCTATACAAATTTATGGAATAAATGTATGAAGAGTTGCTATGACAGAAAAATCAACTTTCAGAAAAAGATCCAATCTGAAAAAAAAAAAAAAACTAATCTGTGCCTCAAGTGGAAGGGAATAGAGATATTGTAAAACTTCCAGTGTGCCCTTCATAAGAAAGCTCCCTGGAAGCATAGTTCAATGGTCTAGACACTATGTAATATTATGATGGTTACATCAAAAATAAAAGCATCTGCACTTTAAAATGCTTTTAAAAGTGTACTTCGTATGATGGTTAAAATTAAATTAAAGTATATAAAATACTATATAAACAGTAAATGACCAACAAATAGTAAAAGCATCATTAGCCATCATTAGATGGAAGCTATTCCTTTATTATTTGAACTTGAGACATGATTCCTAGATCTGGCTGCTCAAATCAAGTTTTGTAGTCCACTTTTTTCCCTCTCCACCTCCAGTGTATCTGAAACAAATTAAAGGTATACCTTGATTATCTTAAGGATAAGAGCAGAAATCTTCAGAATACTTTGGACTGTTTAGTGATGCCTTGCTAGTCTTGAACTTTTACAGTAGTGGGATTTGCATCTAATTACATGAGGTACAGTAGAGCACTTCTTAATGTAATATTACATGAGATTTATTTGGATGGTGACATACACAGTCCCACCTGCAATCACTTATTTTCAGCTTACACATTTTTCAACAGAGATATATCCTCCAAATAAGAAATATCCTCCAAATATAATCATACAATTTTGTGATTGATTTTTTGATAACTACTCTCTAAACTCCTGAAAGATAATATGAGGTATGGGGATTGACTTCTTTTCAGTTTCCTATTCAAAATTTTGTATATTATTAGGAGGGAGAAAAAAACAGTAGTAATTTTTGGAACCATTTTGCTGTACTCTGGGTTGGATGTGGTTTATAAGGACACAAACTGAATTCCAAGGCACGCATTGAAATAATGATGTGGAGCAAAATAGTCTTCATATAAAGTTTGTAAGTTTGGTTCCTTCTCATTTCTTTGAATAGCTAATTTAGAAATTATTGGAAACTACATCTGGTGGGCAGTGTGGGAGAAAGGAGTTACACTCAACAGAATAAATATAGTACATTTTTTTTTTAATTTAATGACCTGATACTGAGTTTGAAAACCTTAGTGTATGGTGACATTGTACAGTGATAGGAGCGAAACATCTGGTCCAGTTCTAAATGTATTACTTGGGTAACAGCCTCACCTGAGTAAGAAGCATCCAAATGAAGAGAACCCTTGTGAGAAGTCAGTTGGGAAGAAAGAGCAGAGGAAGGCTACTTAAAAGCAACAGACTAAATGATACCAAAAGGCAAATATTTTAAACTTTGGAATGCACATTTGAGGTTTCATAGGCAAAAGGGTAGGTCACAAGGAGAGAAAAAAAATGATGAGAAACATAGAAGTTAACCTTTCTGAATAGTAATGCCATATGCAGGAGTTTCCCAGCCATCAGCCCTGTCCCTGAGGACCATTTATACTTCACAGCATTAATATTCATTAGGTGTAACACCATATGTTGCACAGCAGGATGCATTGCCAGCAGACTGTTTGTCATAAAGCCAGATTTAATAAAGCATTGTAAAACAAACATTATGATGATAAATACAAAATGACAGGCTAATTAAGAGAATCTTAATTGCCATTTTTCCATAATACATTTCATTGTATCTATCGTTGTGGTAGCATCCTTCTTGTTCAGCTTGCATTCCATACACCTTCGTCATCATGCCCCACCAGGATAAAATTATGTCACATATGATTTAAAGTACTTAATGCCTCCTTTTCCCCTCCCACAAATCGATTATAAGGTAATGAATAGCTGCATGCCATTGATGTTCACAAACATTAACCTTTAATCCTAAAATCATGGAAAGCATCTCTAATGGAGATTGTGTATTCACATGCCAGGTGAAGTAATAAGTTGCAGAAATCAATACAAACTCTAAATCCAAGTATCACCTAAAATCTTTTGTGAAATATTAGAAGTTAACTTTTCAGCCTGAAGAAATCCAATTTGGATTTCAGAAATCACCATTACCATTTTAAAAGTACTCCTGAAACCCATGAAATTTCACTGAGCAGCACTGTAGCCAAGCAAAGAGAGGTGATTTACTTACCTCACATCATATTAGTGAATAGAAGGTCTCTAATCTTCACTCAAAACTTCTGTATCATATTTCACAACGTCTTCAACTGGCAAAGTCCAAAAAATGTCTATTTTTTTCTCCTTCTGTTATAAAATACCATTTAAAATATATACATTTTTGTTGCAGTTTAGAAAATAAGGGCTTACTAAGAAGTCAGACTATAGCCTAGGAAATGGATGAATAACCAGATCCGAAGAGTCTCTATCATATTTCCTTGGTACTTTCACTGAAATGCAAGTTCTAGTTATCAGCTTCACTATCATGGAATGACTAAAGTAGATTCAAAATGAGAGGTCTACTGGTAAATATTAATAGCTGGCTCTAAGATTGGGAGAGGAAAAAAAAAAGCTCTGATTTGTAAGATTTGTGGATCTCAAGCCAACAATGAGAAGTCAATTAAGTTGGAAAGAGATGCATATGATTGATGTATTATGTTAATGTAACATATAAATGTACAATGAACTAATTATCAGTAAACAGTCCCATATCTGGGTTTTCCATTTTGGAAGAGAAAGAAAATTTTCTGAAATTTTTTGATCTTGGTTCAGAGAAAATCTTTCAGTTAAAAGAGTCTGGAATTATCAAATAGATATCTACATAATCTAAATAATAATAATAACTCTACTGACAAATTTGTGGCCAATAAATTATAATTCATAAGCAGTTATATAGGGTAAGAAAAAACACAATGGCATCTGAAACACAATGTTAGAATCCCCCAAACGTGTCTAAAAAAAGTCAATATATATTTGAAGTGATCTTGCCAAAAATTTTTTTTTAGAAAAACTGATGACATTTTCAGGATTATTTTTATATCTTGTAAAATTTATCTTAATTGAGGTATGGTTTGTTCAGTTATTAAGTTCAAATCGCGAGCAGATGGAGGACAGGGGAGAGGCTGAACATATCTTCTCTATTGGAACAAGTTGCCATGCCTTTCTCCAAGGGATCTTCCTGACCCAGGGATTGAACCCACATACCTTACATCTCCTGAATTGGCAGGCAGGTTCTTTGCCACCTGGGTAGCCCATATTGGAAGACAAATGCAAACCATTAGTTTTAACTAAATAATATGAATACTTCTCAACACTCTTTAAAACTATCCACTAATTCTGAAGTGTGTTATATAGTAGACTTAAAATAAGTTTAAACATGGATAGTTCTGCCTCAATTTATGCTATTAGATGTTTCTTTGGTCAATTATTTTGTGAAATACAATAATTATATAACTTTATAAAGTTTAAAATGCATATAATTATTAACTTTATTATTTTCACAATTATAATTAAACTTGGCTTTGAATCTTGGATCCACTACTTGCTAATTTCTTTGACTTTTGAAGAAACAACTTTTCTGAGCATAGCTTCATTATTGGTAAAATGACACTAGGTATATATTCAGTATGCAATATGTTCATCAGTGTAACTGGTTTCAAAAATATATAATCATTATTATTTACATGAAATTGCCACAAGTACTTTGGCCACTGAACATTTCTCTTTTTTTCTAGGCTTTATTTGATAGAATCAACTTCCCATTTACACTAACATATTTTTGGCTTCCCTGGTGGCTCACATGGTAGAGAATCTGTAAGCAATGCAGGAGACCCAGGTTTGATTGCTGGGTCAGAAAGATCCCCTGGAGAAGGGAATGGGTACCCAATCCAGGATTCTTGCCTCAGAAATGACATGGACAGAGGAGCCTGGTGGTCTACATTCCACGGAGTTGCAAAGAGTCAGACACGACTGAGCAATTAACACACACACTATTTCAGGTTGAATCATATCTGTCACATTGTGGCATTTATATCTTTACAATTCTATTTATTGCCATAGGACCAGTTAAGTAAAGACATGATATGGGTATTAGGTCTTGAATAGAGTGCATTTCTGATAAAATTGTGCATCAGGATATAAGTTAATGCCAATTTCTTTGTTGTAACTCATTGCTGTATACCATATCCCTTACATGGGCCAATAAACATAAAAATGATGACTGGAAGATTAAAGAAATATTTGAATTTGTGAAAATTTACTATTTCTGTTAGATAAACTACTCAATGAATGTACCCTTCTCATAAATTAATCTACATTTAAACATGAAAATTAATTTTTAGATTCAATAACTGATCAAAGTATAGACATTTTCAACACAATAGAGATTCTAAAAACTATATCTTAATTATTTATGTTTTATATAATTCTGTTTTCCTAAAGCTTCAGCCCATGTTATAAATCTCCCTTAATTTTTAAATATTCTTTTTATTTTTATAAGCAATGGAAATGTTTGAAAAAATATTTTAGTTTTTTCAAAGTTTTCATCATTTTAGGCTTCACTATTAGAATGATTTTAAGCATTCAAAAACATATTTGAACATGTGTGGCAAAGTGCCAAAAAAATAAAGACATATTCTCAATACAGATTCTCAGAATCAGTACTAAATCTTGCTATTGTTTTTTATTACTATAATAGTATTCATAAATGCCAAAAGAGAAAAGAGTGTATGAGAGCATTACACTTAAAAACAAACAAAATTTGAGAGGAGTATCCCACATGGATTATATACTGATTGCCCTAAATTTCAGGTTCATATATTTTTAAACATACTCATGAAACTAAAAAAGTGCACAAGTAATTCTGTGCTAAAATTAGCACATTCAAATGGTTTTACTTATGAAATAGTGAAAAAAAAAGGAAAAAATAAAAGATCAAAAGATTACATCTTATTTATTAGGACCAAATTTTACCCCCTACCCTCATCCAAAAAAAAGTTTTTAACTGTGATTATTCTAACTATCAAAGTCAGAACTTTCTTTCATTGAATAAGTTCCATAAATGTGGCCCAGTGAGTTCTACATTTTTGTAATTTAGGTCAGAAATTTATTTCTATTTTAAACTCAGTATTTAGCGCACATTTATAAACATATAGGCTAAAGTGATTTAAATGCAGTAATATCTTCATTCTTGGTAAAAATGTACCTTCATTCTTGATAAAAAGTGTTGATAATGTGTGAGAACATGGGGTATAATAGAAAATCTCTGTACTTCCCTCTTTGTTGCAATCCTAAAATTGCCCTAGGGGATTCCTTGATGGTCAAGCAGTTGACTTTGCCTTCCAGTGCAGGAGGTGCTGGTTTGATCCCTGGTAAGCGCTTCCCTGATGGCTTAGTTGGTAAAGAATCCACCTGCAATGCAGGAGACCCAGGTTGGATTCTAAGGTCAGGAAGATCCCCTGGAGAAGAGATAAGCTACCCACTCCAGTATTCCTGGCCTTCCTTTGTGGCTCAGCTGGTAAAGAATCTGCCCACAATGCAAGAGAATTGGGTATGATCCCTGGGTTGGGAAGATCCCTCGGAGAAGGGAACAGCTAACCAAACCAGTATTCTGACCTGGAGAATTCCGTGGACTATACAGTTCTTGGGGTCGCAAAGAGTTGGACACAACTGAGCAACTTACACTTTCAGGGAGCTAAGATCCCACATACTCTAGCCAAAAAACCAAAACATAAAATAGAAGCAATATTGTAACAAATTCAATAAAGACTTCAAACACTGGTCCACACCAAAAAAATCTTTAAAAAAAACTACCCTAAAAAATAAATTATTAAAGACAACAATATCTTTGTCATAAAGACAACTACATTAAACATTATGTCACTAGGCTAAAAATTTTCACTTATAGTTAAAATAAAAAGACAAGTGCCTAAACTTCATTATAAGGGAGAAAAGTATCATTAAGTAAAGTGGTCATGTAAATTAAGGAATAAACCTACTGTGCAGAAAATTCCTATTCTGGAATCTTATTGTGCTAATCTAATTATCATCTTCATGATAAACTCACAGGTAAACTAAAGATATATCTATTAATTCAATCACTTTGGCAAATTTTTTAATCAGTAAAATTCAGAGGGAAGCAGCCATTTTCCTTGCCTGTATGTGATCCAGCATTACTTTACTTTTTCTGGGGGGCGGGGCGGGCGGGGGTTTGCCAGATGTTTAGTTACAAAGATCAATTGCTTTTGGTGTAAAAACTGTGAATCCATTTTCTGAGCATTAGGTTTAGCCAGAAAATAAACACAGGATTTCTGTCTTTTAAAAGCTTATATCATCAGTCTAATCTCAGAAACACCCACCTGAAATTGATTTCAATAGAATGGACCTACACACTGAGGCAGAGTATAGAAGTTTATTTTGGTATAAGACAAGCCAAACTCCTTCTTGGCAGCTTTTACTGTTAGCCTTGCTGTGAGCTCATCTTTAGCAATGAAGGCAGTGCAGTTTCTAGGCTTGGCTTTGACTCCGAGTAGAGCATCGGATTTTCACTCTGCCTCATTCTCTGTCTGGATACTTCTGCTTTAGGAATCAAGTAAACTGGATGAGAGTGAACCAAGTATTGCATAGACTTAAGTGATTCCTTGGTAGAAAGCGAAAAAGCAGTAACTGTGGGGTCAGTCAAATTTAGTCTCTTGGAGACACAGATTATTAGTTTTTGTTTGACCACAACCAAAGAAAAAAAATTACAAGTTCTTCATGCTCCTTATAGATGGGCAAGAAACTCTGTACTTTTAAATGCTATACCCGTTTTATCCATTGTTTTTGCTGTTGCTGCCAATAAATATAATGTGATCGGAGTTATGTTGTAGATCATTTATATTTGGGAGAACCTAAAGAAAATCATTTTATATTAATACAATCAGAATAATAAATCAAGGACACCTGCAATTAATATTCAGAAAACCTATGTTAATATTTAAGAAATATGAAAGAGGAGCCCATATTAAAACAACTAGAGCAGTAATAATACAAACAGAATGAACTTTGTGCAAATAAAAATGATCAATGAAAGAACAGATTACCAAGTGGAATATGTGTGTGTGCTATATAATAAAGAAGTGTCAAAAAATGTAAAAAAAAGTATGAATAATAAATTATGCTGAGAAAATTGGTCAAGGGAAAAAATAATTTGTTGACTTTCTACAGGTAGAGATAAATTTCACTAGTGCTGTTATTGCTAATGTTTCATAAATTTCATGGAGGTAATATACATCAGTTTACTGTAATGTCTGTATTTCATAGTAGAGGATCAGTTCAGTTCAGTTCAGTTGCTCAGTCATGTCCGACTCATTGCAACCCCATAGACCACAGCATACCAGGCCTCCCTGTCCATCAACAACTCCCCGAGTACACTCAAACTCATGTCCATTGAGTCGGTGATGCCTTCCAACCACCTCATTCTCTGTCATCCCCTTCTCCTCCCGCCTTCAATCTTTCCCAGCATCAGAGTCTTTCAGCTTCAGCATCAGTCCTGCCAATGAATATTCAGGACTGATCTCCTTTAGAATGGACTGGTTGGATCTCCTTGCAGTCCACAGGACTCTCAAGAGTCTTCTCCAACATCACAGTTCAAAAGCATCAATTCTTCAGCACTCAGCTTTCTTTATAGTCCAACTCTCACATACATACATAACTACATGATTATAGCCTTGACTAGATGGATCTTTGTTAGCAAAGTAATGCCTCTGCTTTTTAATAAGCTGTCTAGGTTGGCCATAACTTTTCTTCAGAGGAATTCCAGTTGAGCTGTTTCAAATCCTAAAAGATGATGCTGTGAAAGTAATGCACTCAATATGCCAGCAAATTTGGAAAACTCAGCAATGGCCACAGGATTGGAAAAGGTGTTTTCATTCCTATCCCTAAGAAAGGCAATGTCAAAGAACGTTCAAACTACTGCACAATCGCATTCATCTCACAAACTAGTAAAGTAATGCTCAAAGTTCTCCAAGCCAGGCTTCAGCAACATGTGAACCATGAACTTCCAGATGTTCAAGCTGGTTTTAAAAAAGGCAAAGGAGCCAGAGATCAAATTGCCAACATCCGCTGGATTATCGATAAAGCAAGAGAGTTTCAGAAAAAACATCTACTTCTGCTTTATTAACTATGCCAAAGCCTTTGACTGTGTGGATCACAATAAACTGTGGAAAATTCTTAAAGAGATGGGAATATCAAACCATCTGACCTGTTTCTTGAGAAACCTGTATGCAGATCAGGAAGCAAAGGTTAGAATTGGACATGGAACAACAGACTGGTTCCAAATTGGGAAAGGAGTACATCAAGGCTGTATATTGTCACCCTGCTTATTTAAATTACATGCAGAGTACATCATGAGAAACGCTGGGCTAGAAGAAGCACAAGCTGGAATCAGGATTGCCGGGAGAAATATCAATAACCTCAGATATGCAGATGACACCGTCCTTATGGCAGAAAGTGAAGAGGAACTAAAAAGCCTCTTGATGAAAGTCAAAGAAGAGAGTGAAAAAGTTGGCTTAAAGCTCAACGTTCAGAAAACTAAGATCATGGCATCCGGTCTCATCACTTGATGGCAAATAGATGGGGAAACAGTAAAAACAGTGTCAGACTTTATTTTCGGGGGCTCCAAAATCACTGAAGATGATGATTGCAGCTATGAAATTAAAAGACGTTTACTCTTTGGAAGGAAAGTTGTGACCAACCTAGATAACATATTGAAAAGCAGAGACATTACTTTGCCAACAAAAGTCCATCTAGTCAAGGTTATGGTTTTTCCAGTAGTCATGTATGCATGTGAGAGTTGGACAGTGAAGAAAGCTGAGCCCTAAAGAATTGATGCTTTTGAATTGTGGTGTTGGAGAAGACTCTTGAGAGTCCCTTGGACTGCAAGGAGATCCAAGCAGTCCATCCTAAAGGAGATCAGTCCTGGGTGTTCATTCCTCATGTGAAGAGTTGTCTAATTCTTGGAAGGATTGCGGGCAGGAGGAGAAGGGGATGACAGAGGATGAGATGGCTGGATGGCATCATCAACTCGATGTACATGGGTTTTGGTGAACTCCAGGAGCTGGTGATGGACAGGAAAGCCTGGCATGATGCAATTCATGGGGTCGCAAAGAGTTGGACACATCGGACATGACCGAGCCCCTGAACTGATTCAGGCAAGGAGGGGCAACAGTCAGCCTAAGGACCAGGCTGATGGCGAGAGGGATCAGGGAGGCTTCATATTTAAAGGGAATTTTGTGAAGTGATAAGGGAAATGTTAGTCATGTGGGATGTTTTGGGTATTCTTTAGTTGAGATGTGTTTTGGGTATTCTTTAGTTGAGATGGCATTTGTAGTTGAACAGGAGGTGAGAGATTTTGGGCAGGGGGTGCTAAGTCCCTGGTGGATGTAGTGGGTAGAAGGTTTCTGGACAGAGGTTGATAATTCCCAGGTAGATGCAACCAGCCTGGAGCATCAGGGCGAGACCTAAAGTTCAGTTTTGTTTTCTCCAAAGTTAGCTGATTCAGCAAGGGCCTTTGAGACCCTTGTTTTCTTTTCTAGGCCCAAAGACTCCTTCATCCCCTATCAAAATTTTGTTTTCAAATTTGTACTTTTACCATTATCACATTATGTTGACTTTTCTTATCTTAGTGCTGATGTCTTTCAAAGTGTCATGAGTTTACGTATGTATACTAGAATGAACAACCTAGCCAGAGTAGTTATATATGTAGGGAGAGATACAAAATCTACAGTCTGTAAAAGCAACAAATGATAAATATTTACCTCAAGGGCTAATACACTTAAATTCAGGTGTACAAAAATATAACTTTATTTTGCTATAACTAATTTGAGCCCCTAATCCTGCTGCACTGCTAGGAAACTTTTACCTTATTTTCCTCAGTAAAATTTCTAGTGGATGTATTTAAGAGAAAAGGGCAAAGATGAGCTGAGAAAGGAGGTTATGGAATGCTCAGGCTTCCTGAGAAGGAAAGCATTTTCTCATCTTTCTCTGTCAGCCACACATCTCTTCCCCAAGGTCTTTTTCTCCTGTGTCTCCTGCCTGCCTTATCTGTGCCAACTTCAGGGATCCTGGAATCTAGTCAATATTGTACAATGTGGCAGAAAGCCCAGAAGTTCATGAGAGTTTTTCTGTCGTCACATTCAGAGTCACAAAACCATTCCTTCTCTGGAGGGTTTCTACCTCCTCATTGCACACGGCTCCTTCTGGGGAGATCCACATCCTTTTATATTTTCACTGCCTTCTATCTGTTTCTCTTCACACAGTATCCCAGAGTCTTCTAATCTGGACAAAGTGGGTTTGATAAAACAGGAAAATATTTTCCGAAGTTATCTCATCCTTAATCTCTGTTTCTCTAAAACCAAAAATAATGTGGCAAATTCACAACCAATCAGAAAAAATCAAATGTCTTCACTGTTTGGCATGTGAATTATTATTTTTTTTTTTTACACAGATTTGTTTTAAAAAAAAAACTTTTTTAATAGTTGCCAAAACTTTAAAATCTGGATTTCTAGTTTTGACCAGAAATTTTAAAAATTGGGATTCAGGGGACACTCATTCCTGTATCACACACACACATACACACACATACATGCACACACACAAAACAGTGCTGAGTTAGAGTTGGTCACCTAAGAAGGAACTCAGCTTCTCTAGTTCGTGTTCTCTAGTTGGCAGCACATCTGAAAACTGAGGTGAGTTTTAGTTCCCATTCATCAGTGAGCTTTTACTGCTATTTCTTTTACAGTTTCTTCTTTTAATGTTTTATAGGAGGTGTCTTGGCCCCTAAATGCATTTATTTTTTCATATAGGACAAAGGACTTAAGTTTGGGGCAGGGTGGGGAAACACAGTAATTCCGCAAGGCTTTTATCTACCTTGCCATGTCCCTTCCTGGGAGCAATGAGCACAGACCAATTACTCATTTTTAAAAGACCAAATTAAAAAAGGCATACTGGAGAAATAAGGGACATGGATTATTATCTCAAAAATACTATTCTATTATGATCTGTCAAATTATTTTATGCATTATTTTAAATATAACAAACTTTAGAACCTTAAATCCTGCATAAAACCCCCAAATATAACACCAGTTTATCAAATTCATCCATATGTATATAAGTGTTAGATTTATGGATGTTATTAAATAGTCATCCATGAAATTCAACACCTTTAAAGATTTCATTTTAATGAAAACTCAAATATAATTAACTCAAAACCAAATAACTTAAAACATGCATGTAAAATTTGAAATGGACAGCTTAACAGAAAGATTTTTTTGCAAGAGATGGCTAACGTAGAGTTTCAGGTGTTATGTCATGCTAGTTAAAGCTGTATTTAAACAAAACCAGAAGTGTCTGTCTTTCAAAGAACCAGATCTAGTCTGTAAAAAATTGATTTCCTTGCAGGTGGATACCATAAACATGCTGAGGTTGTGTTAATGCCTCTTAAGAGTGCTATATGCATAGTAGGACCTTGATATAGTTGGGGAAAAAAACAACTGAAGGCTGAATTAAAAAAAAAAAAAAAACAGGACCACATTAAAAGTATTCCATATTCTAAAATAAGTATGTCAGAGGGGAACTAAGGTGGCGGAGGAATAGGACGGGGAGACCACTCTCTCCCCAATAAATACACCAAAAGAACTTTTAAAGACCGCGCAAACTCCATAAAACAGGATCTAAATGCTGGCAGAGGACATCGGGCATCTGAAGGGATGGCCCATTGCCGACGAGAGGAGGTAGGACAAAAGAAAAAAGAGAGAGAAAAAAGTAAAGGGAGAGACAAAGAGTTGGGGGCGGGGATCCGTCC
>ML664163.1:15589474-15754965 GCA_007570785.1 Antilocapra americana | reverse complement strand
TACACTGTTGGTGGGAATGCAAACTAGTACAGCCACTATGGAAAACAGTGTGGAGGTTCCTTAAAAAGCTGCAAATAGTCCTGCCATATGACCCAGCAATCCCAGTGCTGGGCATATACACCGAGGAAACCAGAATTGAAAGAGACACGTGTACCCCAATGTTCATCGCTGCATTGTTTACAATAGCCAGGACATGGAAGCAACCTAGATGCCCATCAACTGACGAATGGATAAGAAAGCTGTGGTACATATACACAATGGAATATTACTCAGCATTAAAAAAAAATTCATTTGAAGCAATTCTACTCAGATGGACGAAACTGGAGCCCATTATCCAGAGTGAAGTAAGCCAGAAGCAAAAACAACAATACAGTATATTAACACATATATATGGAATTTAGAAAGACGGTAACGAGAACCCAGCATGCGAGACAGCAAAAGGAATGCAGATGTATAGAATAGACTCGAGGACTTTGTGGATGAGGGTAAGGGTGGGACGATATGGGAGAAGGGCATTGAAACAAGGTAATTATCATATGTCTAATCAATCGCCAGCCCAGGATTGATGCTCGGGGCTGTTGCAGTGAGATTTCCCAGGGGGGAGGGAGGAGGGAGGGGGGTTCTGTAGGGGGAGCATATGTAAACCCATGGTGATATCATGACATTGTATGGCAAAAAAAAAAAATTTTTAAAAATAAGTTTGTTAAAAAATAAAATAAAAAAAGTATGTCATATATATTAAATAAAAATATGCCTTACACAGATTAACTATTTGTGGAAATAGAATTCATATTATTCAGATATAAAATAGAAATTATTCTACTTACAAGGAAGTTCATATATATTTAACAACAGGAGATGCATGTCTCAATATGTTTCTAGGCTGATACATGCTTCCTGAGCTGTATTTCACATGATGGTCTGCTTAGTGGAGAATTGGTTTATGTCATATTCTTGTTTCATTTCTTCCTTTAGATGTTAATGTTCCAATTGTACATATTTGTAGACTGAAAAATTAGTCACAACCTGAAAGTAGAGAGTTGTTTTACTTGGTGGGAATGTTAAGGACTCCAAGCTCGGGAGGCAGCACCTCAGTAGCCCTGATTAGAGTGCTCCCAAGGAGGCTGGAGAGGATGTCAGGCTATAAAGGAGTTTGTAATAAAGGGGGCAGGCAGTCAGAACATCAGAGATTATTGTTAAGTAAGGAATTTAGCATTTTTATGTGTATAGGAAGATGCAAGCCTCTGGGCTCACTGAGTTCATTCCTTTCATATGCACCTTAGCTATCTGGGGCCAGATTCTGTTTCTTGACTGTTTACATCCTTCATTCCTTGTTCACCAGAAGGAGTGGTAGATGTGGCGAATGGCTGCTTCTTGCATTCCCCCAAGCTCCTCTGCTGGATCTGGATCACAGGCATTGTGTTCCCTTTTGGGAGCCCTCATTCACATTTGCAGTCCTGAAATCACTGATGGCTGTGACATTTCTTGCCCACGGATATGGCAGGAAATATTTCATTTCACAATATGAAGAAATTGAGTCTGAGTGGTTGAGAACATGACCCCAAACTCAAACTGAGTAAGTAACAGAGCTAGAAACTGAATTAGCTTTTGTCCTTGAGACTGTACTCTATGTTGGATATTCACAGTTTGAATTTGTAGCACTGTGTTTCCATTGTATGCATTTTTTTTTTTTTTGGTGCCTCACCAATTCTTTACATACATGTGAAAAAAATAGAAGCATTTTCTATTTCATCTCCTTATTCCTTTATTTTCTCAATCATAGAGGCAAAAGCAGTTTATGTTCAGAGAATATAAACCACAAAATTTTGCTGCAAAATAGGTAAGCAGCCAGTTATCTCTTCTCTTCAATTTATTTACCGCTGGGCTACCTGGAAAGAGATGGAGATTCTGGTGGTATGCAATTAAAAGTGGCCTGGTAGCTCCCTTAAAGCAACAAGCTAAACCACAGGTCAGCTAGCTTGCAAGAGAGCTAAACAGATTGCTAAAGAGTCCTCAGGAAGTCAGCATGAGCCTCAGAAACTTTTCCTACAAAGGGCCTTGTTATTTAATTGAATCAGGTTGTGGAACAATTTTTGCTTTAGGTCATTGTAAAAGACAATAGAGCAATCAGCTAACAGTTAGTGAAGCCTAACATCTGGGTGTGATACTGATAGAGGCAGACAGCTGAACAGAGAGAGATAACTAAAGAAAGCCCTGCTAAAACCACTTTCAAACCAGGGTGTTTTGTACACACCCAAGGAACAGCCCTCTTAGGAGAACTATCAGACTTTACAGAGAGAGAAAGACTTGACTAAATTAGTCTAGCCAAGTCACAAAACAAATAAGCAAATAACAATGAGTCCTAACAAGGAGAGAGAATCAGTATTCAGAGTTGCTTCAATTTATGATCTAAAATAGTGTTTAACAACAAAAAATGAGATATACAGAAAACAACAGGGAAACATAGCAGAGAGAAGGCCCAAATTTTGCAGATATGTTCAGAGGACTAAAGGAAATCATGCTTTAAAAAGTATAGTAAGTTGTGCTGAAAATAACTCATTAAATAAAAATATTGAACTGGAGTCTCCTGCATTGCAGGCAGATTCTTTACCAACTGAGCTATCAGGGAAGCCCAAAAATATCAATGAATACAATGATAAAGTTCATCTCAGCAATAATGTATATTCTTTTGGTTTATCTGTACTAGTAGATTAAGATTGTTTGCTTTAAAAACCAGAGACATTACTTTGCCAACAAAGGTCCGTCTAGTCAAAGCCATGGTTTTTCCAGTAGTCATGTATGGATGTGTGAGTTGGACTATAAAGCTGAGTGCCGAAGAATTGATGCTTTTAACCTGTGATGTTGGAGAAGACTCTTGAGAATCCCTTGATTCTCAATCCCTGGTTGCAAGGAGATCCAACCAGTCCATCCTGAAGGAAATTAGTACTGAATGTTCACTGGAAGGATCGATGCTGAAGCTGAAGCTCCAATAATTTGGGTATATGATGCGAAGAACTGACTCATTTGAAAAGACCCTCATGCTGGAAAAGATTGAAGGCAGGAGGAAAAGGAGACAACAGAGGGGGAGATGGTTGGATGGCATCACTGACTCAATGGACATGAGTTTGAGTAATCTCCGTGAGCTGGTGACGGACAGGAAGGCCTGGCGTGTTGCAGTTCATGGAGCTGCAGAGTTGGATACAACTGAGCAACTGAACTGAAGTGATATGAGGGTTAACATGGAACTTCAGAGAGTCTGAGCAATTAATTGTTAGGGAATAACACAAACTTTTTGCCACCCCATGGACTGAAGCTCATCAGCCTCCTCTGTCCATGGGATTTCCTAGGTAAGAATACTGGAGTGGCTTACCATTTTCTTCTCCAGGCTTGCCATTTCCTTCTTTGAACTCAGGGATTGAACCCAGGTAGTCTGATTGGCAGGTGGATTCTTTACTACTGAATGACTGGAGAGCAAATGTTCTCCTTCCTTGCCAAGATCTACTTTTTAAATATTTACCAGGACATCACTAGAGTTAAAAACTTTGAGAATCACATCAGTTTATTTTAACTTTCTAAAACTTTTAATAGCTTTCTATAAAAATGAAATCTAAAATCCATTAAGACACTACATATTCTGACCTTAGTTGACCTCTCAAAAATTTACACTCTGTTATTTGCTGTTGTTGTTCAGTTGCTGAGTCGTGTAAAATGCTTTGTGATTCAAGCATGCCAGGCTTCCCTGACCTTCACCATCTCCTGGAGCTTGCTCAAACTCATATACATTGAGTCGGTGATGCCATCCAACCATCTCATCCTCTGTTGTCCCCTTCTTCTGCCTTCAATCTTCCCCAGCATCAGGATCTTTTCTGATGAGCTGGCTTTTTGCATCAGGTTGCCAAAGTACTGGAGCTTCAGCTTCAGCATCAGTCCTTCCAGTGAATAATTCAGGATTGATTTCCTTTAGGATAGTCTGGTTTGACCTCCTGGCAGTCCAAGGAACTCTCAAGAGTCTTCTCCAATACCACCATTCAAAAGCATTGATTGTTTGGTACTCCATTCTTTAGTATTATTCTTTATGATCCAACTCTCACATCCATACATGACTACTGGAAAAGCCATAGTTTGACTATAAGGCAAAACCAACACAATAAAGTAAAGAAAATTTAAAAAAAAAAAGTCTTTCTGGAGTTATCTTGCTTTTTCTGTGATGCAATGGATGTTGGCAATTTGTCTCTGGTTCCTCTGCCTTTTCTAAATTCAGCTTTAACATCTAAAAGTTCTTGGTTCACATACTGTTGAAGCCTAGTTTGGAGAACATTCAGCATTACTTTTCCAGTGTGCGAAATGGGTGCAATTGTGTGGTAGTTTGAACATTCTCTAGCATTGCCTTTCTTTAGGATTGGAATGAAAACTGACCTTTTCCAGTCCTGTGGCCACTGCACTGAGTATTGAGTGTAGCACTTTCATAGCATCATCTTTTAATGAAATAGCTCAGCTGGAATTCCATCACCTCCACTAGCTTTGCTTGCAGTGATGCTTCCTAAGGCCCACTTTACTTTGCATTCCAGGATGTCTGCCTCTACATGAGTGATCACACTATGGTGGTTATCTGGATCATTAAGATCTTTTTTGTATAATTCTTCTGTGTATTCCTGCCACTTCTTAATATCTTCTGCTTCTGTTAGGTCCATAATATTTCTGTCCTTTATTGTGCCCATCTTTGCATGAAATGTTACCTTGGTATCTCTAATTTTCTTGAAGAAATCTCTAGTCTTTCCAATTCTATTGTTTTCCTATGTTTCTTTGCATCGATTACTTAGGAAGGCTTTCTTATCTTTCCTTGCTATTCTTTGGAACTCTACATTTAGATGGGTATATTTTTCCTTCTCTTCTTTGCCTTTAGCTTCTCTTCTCTCAGCTATTTGTAAGGCTTCCTCAGACAACCATTTTGCTTTTTTTCATTTCTTTTTCTTGGGGATGGTTTTGATCACTGCCTCCTATACAATGTCATAAACCTCCACCCATATTTCTTCAGGGACTCTATCAGATCTAATCCTTTAAAACTATCTATCACTTCCACTGTATAATTGTAAGTGATTTGATTTAGTTCATAACTGAATGGTCTAGTCATTTCCCCTACTTTTTCCAATATAAGTCTGAATTTGGCAATAAGGAGTTCATGATCTGAGCCACAGTCAGCTCCCAGTCTTGTTTTTGCTGCCTGTATAGAGCTTCTCCATCTTTGGCTGCAAAGAATATAATTAATCTGATTTCAGTATTGACCATCTAGTGATGTGCATTTATAGAGTCATCTCTTGTGTTTCTGGAAGAGGGTATTTGCAATGACCAGTGCATTCTCCTGGTTAAACCCTGTTAGGCTTTTCCCTGCTTCATTTTGTACTCCAACGAGAAACTTGCCTGTTACTCCAGGAAACTCTTGACTTCTGACGTTTGCATCCCAGTCCCCTGTGATGAAAAGGACATCTTTTTTGGGTGTTAGTTCTGGACTGTCTTATTAAATCTTCATAGAACCGGTCAACTTCACCTCCTTCGGTGTTAATGGTTGGGGCATAGACTTGGATTACTGTGATACTGAATGGTTTGCCTTGGAAATGAACAGAGATCATTCTGCTGCACTGAAGTACTACATTTTGGACTCTTCTGTTGACCATAAGGGCTACTCCATTTCTTCTAAGTGATGTCAATGTTCACTTTTGTCATCTCCTGTTTAACCACTTCCAATTGATCTTGATTCAAGGACCTAAAACTCCAGGTTCCTATGCACTACTGTGCTTTACAGCATTGCACTTTACTTTTACCACCAGACACATCCACAACTGGGCATTGTTTCCCCTTTGGCTTGGCCTCTTAATACTTTGTGCAGCTATATATCCGCTCTTTTCCAGTAGTATATTTGGCACCTACCAACCTGGGGAGTTCATCTTTCAGTGATTACTCTTTTCTTCCTTCAACGTGTCAATCTTGTTCCAAGAGAGTTTTTCTTTGCTTGTTGAACATTTCCCCTACAGATCTGTGAATTTCATCCTTTTGCATATTTGCTCAAAGCTTAATTTTTCAGAATATCTTTTAGGAACCAGTTCCTCCATAACTGTTGGAATATCTGTCTGCATCTTTGCTTTATTTTTCTTCCTAGAATTAAATTATATATTTATATCTATGCATCCTTGTTCACTTAGTTCTTGTCTGTCTCTGGAAAGAAAATGTACACCTGTGGACTACGTTGGTGTTTTCTATTGTCTCAAGCTGCTAAAGCACTACATGATATATAGTAACATTTCATAATTTGATGCATATGGGAATATTTGAATGAATGAGTGAATTTAAATGGAATTTATAATACATGGATTTGGTCAATAATGGTATATAGGAGATGAAAGAATCCAAAGAGCTAAGAGGTTCCCAGGCTCAGATGATCAGGAAAACATTCACTAGATAAAATGATAAACACAAGAGAAAGCAGTAATGTGAAGACAAACATGACAAATTCCACTTTGACCATGCTGAATATAATTGTGGAAACTGTGAATCAAGAAGTCCAACAGGCCATTAGATATACAAGTCTGGACTGGGGCGGCGGGGGTGGGGGGAACAGACTCTAGTTAAAGACTTTCTATCTATTGCTTATAGGTAGCAATTCAAGTCCTGGAAGTTAATTTGGTCAATTAGGAAGATGGTGATAAAGGTGAAGACAAAAAGATACCATATGGAATTCTGGAGAATTACAAAATTTAAGTGTTAACTAGAGATAAAAATGTATAGGAAGAAATAAAAGAAAAAAAAGGAGCAGAACTTAATAAAAACAAACAAACAAAAAACAGGAGTCAGTCTTCATTTATTGCCCCATACAAAATGCCAAGCATTGTGCCAAAATACTTGGTAATCAAACAGGAATAAGATATCATTACTACTAGATTTCAGGAAAATAAGCACATGGCAGAAAATACCCATAATGAACCTGAAAGGCTCAACTACTGAGTGATGGTTTAAAGCACAGTAAAAGGCTGTGCATGACTCTTCTCACTCAACTGTCTCTTTCCCACAACCTCTCACAGTGCTTCTCAGGTTCACCAACCTGTGAGTCCTGAGTGCTGAGAAGGAGAACCCAAGGTACTAAAATAAGAGAACTAGGGTCCCTAAAGAACTGCTGTGGAATCTTCCCCTGAAAGGCTGCATACTAGAAAACAACAGCGTCAAAACTATGTAGGCCTTGAGGAAAAACCAGTGACTGCAACAGAGAGCAAGGTGACTCCACAGGGCACCAATGTTCAGTCGTGGCCCACTCACTAATCAGGGTGCTGATTAGGCACCCTGAGGCCCACTGCAGCAGGGTGGAAGGGCCCTCAGGAGACCTCAAAGAAGTGTATCAGAGCCATGGCAATGAACAGATTCTATGAAATATGATTCACAGGGCAGTACCCATGCTGGGAACTATGTTGGGGCCCAGCCATTTGGCAAGTGGGTTCTGAGTTCTACTCATCTGTACAGCTTGGGACAAACTCCAGTGTTGAAATAATTTCCCAGATCCATATATATCATGGGAGTTAAAGTGGATATTTAGGTTACTATCTGGAAATACTTTTAAAAAATAATTTTTTCTCATATCTGTAAGAAGTATAAAGTCATATCTCTTTGCTTGCAGATACCCTAATCAGTCTTATTTGTATTATGTTATTGGCAATATAATAAGGTCTTGACGGACTCTATTTTATTCATATGTGTTATTCTTACATATTATGTCTTATACATTTATATAACTTTTAGTACCTGAAATTCTTGCCTGGAGAATCCCAGGGACAGGGGAGCCTGGTGGGCTGCCATCTCTGGGATCGCACAGAGTCGGATACGACTGAAGTGACTTAGCAGCTGCAGCAGCAGCAGTACCTGAAAATAATAGGTGCTTACTGTACAATCTCTAAATTATTTTAAAATTTTTGCTCTGTTCATACTTATGGAAAATAGCCAAGAGTGTCCAGAGGGAAAAAAAAAAAGTATTCCATGTAGTGATTTCTCTGAGCACACAGTGAGAAACATTCCACTAGGATGCTGGGGAGACAGCTGATATAAATTCAAACCTGAAATTGTATTACTCAAATGAAAATCAGAGCAGGATAAAATGAAAAATAATTCAGAATAACTGAATTGCGGGCTTTAATCACTAAGCTAAATTTTTACTTTTTAATGTCTACATGGATGCAATCACTAGAGAGTATTCTGGTTATTATTAAAAAGTCTGTCAGAGATCAAAATACAAATTGTAACACATAGGGATATTATGGGAATTTGTGTCACTCCCTGGAGAATGTTAGGTTTATAAAAAGCAATGAATGAATCACACGGAGATATAAATATGCTCCTGTATTTTCATCTGTGACAGATACACTCTTACTGTAAGGAACTCTTAAAACTACACCACCTTGGGCTATGAGCTCATCAGAGCTCTCAAGCTCAGCAGGGTCAAATCTGGCTAATGTTTAGGAGGATGACCTCCAAGGAAAATCCAGGTGTGGGAGGAAATAATGTTGGTATTTCAATGGATAACATGGCTCCCTTTAAGTCACTAATAAGCAATTTCCCCTCAAGGACGTTACTAGACACCATGCTACCGGATGTTTTTCTTGAAGATTTAATATATACGTGGACATTTATGATCTAATGCATTTTTCCTATCTTCTTTATTATCATGATAATCATTCAGTTTTTTCAATTTTTCATTGAGGTAACATGCATAACATACAATTTACTATCATAACCCTTTAAAATAATATTAAGTACATTCATATTGTTATGCAACCATTATCACCATCCATCTTCAGAACTCTTTTCATCTTGCAAAACTGAAACTCTATTCCTCTTAAGCAATAACTTCCCATTCTCCCTCCTCCCAGCCCCTGGCAACAACATTCTTTCTGTCTCTATGATTTTGATTACTCTAGGTATCTCAGATAAGTGGACTCATACAGTATTTATCACTTTATGATTAGCTTATTTCACATAGCATAATGTCCTCAGGTTTCATCCATGTTGTATCTTCTCAAAAAACCTAACTGAGTGGGATTGAGTGAAGAAGGCTGATTACTTATCATGGTTAATTTTATGTGTCAACCTCACTGGACCATGTGGTGTCAAGAGTTTTGGTTAAACGCTATCCTGAGTGTATCTCTGAGGGTGTTTATGGATGAGAAGAACAATTGAATAAGTAGAGTGAGTAAACCAGATAACCCTTCCCAATGTGGTGGGCTCCATCCAATCCTTAGAAGGCCTGTCTAGAACAAACTGGGCTGCATAAGGGATAATTTGCTCTCTCTGCTTGACGGTCTCTTGGCTGAGACATTAGTCTTTTCCTGTCTTTGGACTCAGAGTGGGAATGCAATTTATACCATCAGCTCTCCTGGTTCTCAGGCCTTTGTACCCAGACTACAGCTTACCATTGACTCCTCAAGGTCTTTGGGCCTCCAGCCAGATGACTGTAGATCTTGGGACTTCTCAGTCTCCATAATTGTGTGAGCCAATTCATACATTATATGAAATATTGGTTATATTATTGGTTCTGTTTCTCTGGGAAACCCTGACTAATATACATAGTATACTACTTTTGCAAGCCCAATTCTATGAGTTCTTTTATTGTTTTTTATACTATCTGTCTCATAATTTTGAGATTTCTACTTTATTTACTGTGGGCCATTACTTTCAACAAGTTTCCAAAAATCATCTTAGCAGCATGTTAGCACTGTCTCCTATAGTCATTACCAGGGAGCTAAACACTGTATCTTAGGAGAAAATACCTTAAGATAAATATTCCTTTATTAAACCATATGTTCTGCTCCATCAATCCTGCAACCTTTAAATCCAATCCCATGCATACTTCCTGAATTTTACCTTTGTGCATTGGCTAGGTCCTACAATTTTGGGAGACATATCCCCTTTTACTCTTAGGAGGTTCACATTTCTCTGATCTGTTTATGCTATGATTTGACCTACTTACTGACCTGGTAGCAGAAAGGTAGGTGAGTATATGTCTTGAGGAGGATGCATGGTGCATATTTTCTTTAAGCAAGAGGCATACTAATCTCTAACAAGGAGGACTAGGTCATGTTTGCCAAGTTTTGAGGGATATGGAATATAATATATACAGTTTTTGTTTTTTGCCTTCTTTGACTTGGATGCTTCCTGGGTATCCTCAGTATCTCAACTCTTCCCAACTAAAGCCTTCACTCTTGGAAAGCAGACTTAAGAAATCATGAATTCAAATCTCTCTGAATGTATCTTTATCATTCAATGCCTAAGCTTGGATCTCAGTTTTTCTGCCCTTTAGATGCATGTAAGAAACAAAAGACTTCTTTACCTGCTGCTAAGGAAGCCTTCTCACATTTACACTTCACGTTCATTTGGAGATCATGCACCTTCAGCATTTTGTTCACTGTAGTTTTTCAATATGGCGATGGTATTAAGCAAAACCCATCTGACTGTACTGTTCTTAAAATTAACACTTTCCCCTAAACCCTCACTTTCCTGAAATATTGCACTTGCTATTAAACTCTTTTATAGTAGTAGTTCATCCTAATGGACTACTAGCAAAACTTTAACTTTGGTACAATCTACAGAAGATATGAGTGTTCTATCTACTACCAATGAAGAGGTGTTCATTACTGACTTATCAGTGAGTGGTCCAAATCCAGTTTCATTTTTGAGTCTTCTTTCATGGACCAATCTAAACACTGATTATCTCAGGCCAGGTTTCCTGGGAAATTCTGAAACAAACATATGCCTGCAAGGTCTTTAGTGGGAGTATCACTGGGATTCACAATTCAGGAGTGAAGGAAGGAACTAGTATAAGGTCACAAAAAAAATGGCCTCAGTCAATCTTACAGAGGTCCCTTCAGGGTTGTACCCTTACAGGCAAACAAGGCCTTTAATTCCTTACATTAACTACTTCAGGGATCAGCAAACTTTTTCTTTAAAGGCCAGGTAGTAAATATTTTTGGCTTTGTGGGTAACATTCTTTCTCTATCACTTATTTCATTTCTCCTCCACCTCCTCCCTATCATCTTCTTCTTGCTCCTTTATTAATACCATTTAAAAATATAAAGAAAACATATTTTTATCCTCTGCACCCTGTAAACATGGACTACAGGCCAGATCTGGTCTGCAGACCATATTTTATTGACCTCTGAAGCATCAACAAGTGTGTGTTTCCTTCACAAAGGGCTGTCAGCTTAGGCTAGGTGGTTCTCCAGTACCTGAAGAAATTCTGAGAGAAAGATCCATCTCCATGTGTCAACACATATCACTTGTAGAAACTAAGGATAATGAGTGACTCAGTCCTGAGTGGGGAATCTGGGTGGTCCACTGCTAAATATAGTATTATTTTAGTATACAATTATGTTAGTTATATTTTAGTAGGAGATTCAGACAGTAAGCCACAAACATAATAAATATGTAAATCAGTAAATATATTATAAAGTTATGGGTGCTTTGGAAAAAGAAGTAAGATGAGGAGAATCAGAGATGGGACATATATTTCACTTAAAGTAGTTGGGTATCTACTTAAACATCATTGGGATGTTTAAGTATGTCATTTTATGGAGACAGAATAAAACCTTCACATCCATAACTTGATGTGTTTTGAAAAAGATATGCAGTTGAAAAAATATCATCACAAGTAAAACATAGAACCCATCCATTACTCACCCCCAAATATACTTATGTCTCTTTGTAGTCAATATTTTTTTATTTTCTGTCCTAAACTCTTTGCATACACAGTTCTTGTTCTGTATGCTATCCCTACAGTTGTGTCTTTTCCAGAATATCATATAAATAGAATCATATAATATTTTTGTCTTCTCTTCCTCCACTTAACATATGGTTTTGAGATTCATCCATGCTGTTGCATGTATTAAAGATTCATTCTTTTTTAATAGCTGAATAATATCTTAATAAATTGATATACCACAGTTTGTTTATCCATTCACCAGCTGACAGATATTTGGAGTTGTAGCTAGTTTTTGCTCTCTCCTTTTTATAAAGCTGATATGAATACTGGCATGCAGGTCTTTGTGTGAACACATGTCTATTTCTTTGGGGCAAGTTATCTAGGGGTGGGATGGAAGGAGTGTAAGATAAATGTTTACATTTCTAAGAAACTGCAAAATATTTTCCAAAGAAAATATCCAATTTTGTATGCCCAGAAATGACAAACAAGATTTTTAGTTGTTTCAATTTCTGAGCATCATTAAGAATTATCAATTTTATTTTATCCATTTGAGTAATTGCATGGTGGTATCTCAGTTTGGGATTTAATTTGCATTTTTATGATGACTAAAGAGGTTGAGCATATTCGTGCATATGTGTTAGTCGCTCAGTCATATTTCACTCTTTGTGACCCCATGGATTATAGCCCACCAGGCTCCTCTGTCGGTGGGACTTTCCAGGAAAGAATACTGGAATGGGTTGCCATTTTCTTCTCCAGGGGAACTTCCTGACCCAGGGATCAAACCCAGGTCTCCTGCACTATAGGCAGATTCTTTGCCATCTGAGCCCCCAGTAAAGCCCATATTCTTGCATGTGTTTTAACTAGTTGCATACTTTTCTTGGTAAAATATTCAAATATTTTGCCCATTTAATAATTGTCTTTCTATGTTTTATACTGGGTTTTAAAAGTTTATATATATATATATATATATTAGGTGCAAATCTGAAAAAAATGTACCTATTACTCATAAGCTATCTTTGCCTCAAACAAAATGAAAATATTGAATATTGATGCTTTCTTGCATTCATTCCTCAATTGCTTACTAAAATCCAGACATTTGCTTTGTCACATTTGAAGAGGGAACTCTAGAGATTGTCTTTGTCTTTAAGGTTTTCAAGATGGCAAAGAAATATATATATATACCTAGCAACAGAATGCTGTGGTGGGTACTATGAGCATGTAATCTTTGCATTGAATTCAGGAGGGCTTTCCAGAGGAAAAAAAATGTAAGCACTAAATCTTGGAGATGGAGTAGAATTTTTCCTGATAAATTATTAAATTGAATTCTATTGGATGAAGATAATTTATGTGATTTTTTTTCTTTTCTGATGCCTTGAAAAGCTTTTTTAAAATTCATGTCACTCCCAAAGTACATATTAAAGATAAAGATAAGTCATATGTTTTTCTCAATAATTTCCTAAAAATATAATGTCATTTTCCCTTGAAATGTATGAACTACTTGCCAAGCATTTATCTTCACTTTAGAAATGAGAAACAGAAGAATAATACCTACTGACCCTGGTGTCTAATAAATATTTAAACCAGGTTCTAGCTGGCTAACTATTTTATCACACAGTATTTCAGAAGTTCAAAAATGAGAACCCTTTCTCCAGTGTGGGTAACCATTTCTTGAGCAGTAATTTATACTTTGGTAAGTTCTGAAAGGCTTTGGATGACAATGATGATGATATAGTGCAAAGGATCTATGATTTATCACAGGTGATACCCACAGCATATTACCAGAGAAGCACAGAGTAAGATGGAAAGGACCTCTGGATCTCTCACTTATTACACCGAGTCTTAAATTGTGTTTCTGTTTTCCCTCCTAGTCTATCATTGCCACCTGATAAATTACTTAAAATAGAAAGGATTTGATATAATATTGAAAATCTAGCTCATTATGGTATTAAATTAAACAAAGTAAAAGTTAGTTTTAACCATAAAGATTTTTTGTAAAGTAGCCATCACCTTGACTTTAGGATTAAAGTCCTACAGTCGCTATAAAAAAATAACCTTTTTCTTAAAAAGCTTAGTTAAATATGAGATTTAGAAAAACACACATTTGTTATCACTGTGTCTAAAACTTAACTCAGTTTCATCAAAGGATCTTTAAGATTTAACAAACATTTGAAAAGTTAGCATTTATTTGTATGAAAGTTGTAGGTTATATAAATTATCTTATTTCCATATGTTTATTAATTATTTTTATTTAAATAAACAACTGATTTAAATAATTAAGAAGTCTGGGTCTGAAATTATAATTACTTAAAATGGTAAAAAGGAATAAGTTTCTGTTTAATAAAGGTGAGACATTATTATGAAGACAAATGAGAAAGGAATATCTTTGGAATAACAGTTTGGATATTACTGACGCAAGACATTGTATCACCTTAGCTGTGGCTGAAATATCTATCATACTGGATAGTCTGAAGCTCCTTACATTTTGAATCACATTTGAAAAATACATGTGCAAGAATTTGTCTTACTTAAACAAGCACTGAAATATCTAGATCTACTTTCCAAAAGAAAGTTCAAATTCCCATGAAAGTTTTAAGGTTTAATAAACAATATGGTACAGTTATTTTTCAGCTTTTTAATTTCAAAGTCCAGGCATATTCTCAACAAGACTCTAGAACTGACATAATAAGAAAACCCTTGAGGACTTTGAAGTTAGCATCTGTCCAAAAGTTAAATTACATCAAAATTTGTACTTTTGAATAGTCATATTTTCTAAGAAGTCTATTAATATATAACTTTTAGTTTTTTGAGATCATGCAATTCTACAAAATGAAAATAACCAACCAAAGCTATCTTAGTCATTGTATAGCACAAGACTGAAAAATAGTAGATACTTATTAGCATTCATATTAATGAATACAATGCCTCATGAGGAAAATAAACAATATGAGTGAATATCAATAAATATAAAATAACAGTATATAGCCATGAACCATGCTCAAATTTTAAGCAGAATATAAATTACCTATATGTGTGCATGTGCATATGTGTGTCTGAAAAATCTTCCAAGTTATTATTATTTAATGAGACATTAATAGATGTATCATTAAACTGTTTAAAATTACATTCTAGAAAAAGTAAAAAATGGAGTGTATCTATAATCTTACCAAAACTCAAAGGAAAATAGTCCTCATGGAAAATATTCAACAAGTCAAAGACAGACTTGATGCACAGCATCTCCTTTTTTGTGTGAAACTATTGAACAGATTTCACTATTTCTTTATGTTAGTACTTTAAGAGGGAATTACTGTATCAATATGTAGAAGAAACAATATTTCTCACTAACTTTTCTATTGTTAAAGCATAATAAAATAACTTAATCATTGTCTATAAGAGAAAAAAAAGCAACTATATCATAGCTAATGCCTAATTTTAGGAATCCTACGACATTCTCTCTCAGTCTATTTCAGAAAAGTTTCACACTTTTTATATATCTGAGGAGGCCTTACAAATAGCTATGAAAAGAAGAGAAGTGGAAAGCAAAGGAGAAAAGGAAAGATATTCCCATTTGAATGCAGAGTTCCAAAGAATAGCAAGGAGAGATAAGAAAGCCTTCCTCAGTGATCAATGCAAAGAAATAGAGGAAACAGTAGAATGGCAAAGACTAGGGATCTCTTCAAGAAACTTAGAGATACCAAGGGAATATTTCATGCAAAGATGGGATTGATAGAGGACAGAAATGGTAGGAACCTAACAGAAGCAGAAAATATTAAGAAGAGGTGGCAAGAATACACAGAAGAACTGTACAAAAAAGATCTTCCTGACCCAGATAATCATGATGGTGTGATCACTCACCTAGAGCCAGACATCCTAGAATGTGAAGTCAAGTGGGCCTTAGGAAGCATCACTACGAAGAAAGGTAGTGGAGGTGATGAAATTCCAGTTGAGCGAGCTATTTCAAATCCTGAAAGATGATGCTGTGAAAGTGTTGCACTCAATATACCAACAAACTTAGAAAACTCAGCAGTGGCCATAGGACTGGAAAAGGCAATTTTCATTCCAATCACTAAGAAAGGCAATACCAAAGAATGCTCAACCTACCACACAATTGCACCCATCTCAGACACTAGTAAAGTAATGCTCAAAATTCTCCAAGCCAGGCTTCAGCAACACATGAACCGTGAGCTTCCAGCTGTTCAAGCTGGTTTTAGAAATGGCAGAGGAACCAGAGATCAAATTGCCAACATCCACTGGATTATCAACAAAGTAAGAGAGTTTCAGAAAAACATCTACTTCTGCTTTATTCACTATGCCAAAGCCTTTGACTGCATGGATCATAATAAACTGTGTGAAATTCTTAAAGAGATGGGAACACCAGACCATCTGACTTGTTTCTTGAGAAACCTGTATACAGGTCAGGAAGCAACAGTTAGAACTGGACATGGAACAACAGACTGGTTCCAAATAGGAAAAGGAGTACACCAAGGCTGTATATTGTCAACCTGCTTATTTAACTTATATGCAGAGTACATCATAAGAAACACTAGGCTGGAGGAAGCACAAGATGGAATCAAGATTGCTGGGAGAAATATCAATAACCTCACATATGTACATAATACCACCCTTATGGCAGAAAGTGAAGGGGAACTAAAAAGCCTCTGGATGAAAGTGAAAGAGGAGAGTGAAAAAGTTGGCTTAAAGCTCAACATTAAGAAAACTAAGATCATGGCATCTGGTCCCATCACTTCATGGGAAATAGACGGGGAAACAGTGGAAACAGTGGCAGACTTTTTGTTTTTGGACTACAAAATCACTACAGTTGGTGATTGCAGCCATGAAATTAAAAGACACTTACTCCTTGGATAGAAATTTATGACCAACCTAGACAGCATATTAAAAAGCAGAGACATTATTTTGTCAATAAAGCTCCATCTACTTAAGGCTATTGTTTTTCCCGTGGTCATGTATGGATGTGAGAGTTGGACTGTAAAGAAAGCTGAGCACCGAAGAAGTGATGCTTTTGAACTGTGGTGTTGGAGAAGACTTTTAAGTGTCCTTTGGACTGCAAGGAGATCCAACCAGTCCATCCTAAAAGGGATCAGTCCTGGGTGTTCATTGGAAAGTCTGACGCTGAAGCTGAAACTCCAATACTTTGGCCACCTCATGCGAAGAGCTGACTCATTGGAAAAGACCCTGATGTTGGGAAGGATTGGGGGCAGGAGAAGTGGATGACAAAGGATGAGATGGCTGGATGGCATCACCGACTCGATGGACATGGGTTTGGGTAGACTCCGGGAGTTGGTGATGGACAGAGAGGCCTGGTGTGCTGCAGTTCATGCAGTGGCAAAAAGTCGGACATGACTGAGTGACTGAGCTGAACTGAACTGACTGATATATTCCAAAATCCCCAACACTCCAAACAAGACAAATATTATTGTGAATTATAAAATTTTCTTTTAAATTTAATCATTGTCTCAAAATTCTTCATAAATTCTAGGAAACTATTGCCATTAGAAGTGAAAATTTTGGTATTAATAATTGAGATCAATTTGCCATTCCTTTTTAAGGTAAAGTTCTAAAAACATCCTCTAACAACAAAGACCTACTACTGCATTGAAAATCAAAAATCATTATAATGAATTCAACACCATTATAATATCCAATAATGCAATTTGTATCTAAATGCAAAGTAACTTCTCTAGATTTTTGCTTAGCAACACTGAAATTGAAGACATGCATCCCAAATGACATAGAAATTCCATCTCTGGTTACTCTACTCTGGGGAACCTCTCAAAGGAGTTTACAAAATACATATATGTATGCATAAAACTATTTATAGTAATATTTGTTAATGCCAGAAAGAGAACCTAAGTATTAATAAGAGAATCAGTAAATCAATTGCAATATATTTAGAAAATGGAATAAAAGCAGTAAAAATTAATAAACTAGCACCTCCTAAATTCTTTTTTCATTTCAACAAATATTCTTTCAGTATTTTCCTCACTCATTCCACCTTGAGTAAGATGCCTTCCACAGTCTTTTTCCATCAAGCTGGCATATTAGCACTATTTTTTTCACTCTGCTGTGCACACAATTCAAATAGTTATTACCAGGTGAAAAGTGATAGTCATTAAGGAAAGCGATTTCTCTCATAAAATTTGCAAATGGATAAGCATTTTATCTGTCAATATGTTTTCTCTTTTGCTTATGAGAAAAGATAACAAAAATAAATACACTTAAAATTAATTTTCTTTATTATAATCAGGTAAGGAACAACTCTCTTCATGCATTCCTTATCACCTATTTTTCTCAGCATGAAAAATACATTTGTGATTTTCTTTCTCCATAATGAAAATCCAAAACCAAATCCATGTAATCTCACATGTAATGAATCAAACTTTAAAATATTTTTTTAATTTTATAATATCTTCAATTTTACTTAATAGAAAGACAATATTCCTTTAGAAATATTAGCTATTATTAGGTCATCTGTTGAGATTATATAAACAAAAGTAAAGATGAACCAGTTATTATTTCTAGAGGCAATTTATTTTTTTTTTACTTTATTCACTGAATACAGAAATGATACCTTCAATGCTACCCTCTGTATTGCTACTTCCCCCTATTTTCCATTATAATCCATCATAGTCATGTATAAATGAAAGTCATAATACTGTCATCAGTGTCATTTTGAATGACAGCTTATCCTAATGGTATGTATCTACTGCTTTCTGATTTCTTGTTAGACTTTCGGTTCCAAGTTTGCTCCTAGACCTGCGTTTGCATTCAATATATCAACTGAAATTGTTTGCAGCATAATTTTCTTCAATTTTATTTCATCTATATGTTTTCACAGTTATTGAATAGCACATCCCTGAGGGTAGAGGTTTTGCTTTATTTAATTCTGTAATTTGTCACAGAAATTGGCATTATATCTGACAAATAGAAAGTAATTACTATTTTTCAAAGAAGTAAACATATAATGTTCACACTTGTTGATCTCATTTGACTGCCTTGCCTAATGAAATTATACTTCTATTGTAATTTTGAAGATTTTTTCATTATTAGGCTAAGGTAGATGTTTGTCCTGATGGCATTCTTTCACTTTTAACTAACCATAACATCTTTATATTGATATGTGTTTTTCTCTGAATTTTTTTTAAAACAATAGAAATTAAAATATGTTAATAGTTATTTTTATAAGCAACGGAATCATTATATTTTCAGTTCAGTTCAGTCACTCAGCTGTGTCCAAATCTTTGCGACCCCATGGACTGAAGCACGCCAGGTCTCCCTGTTCATCACCAACTCCCAGAGTTTACTCAAACTCATGTCCATTGAGTCAGTGATGCCATCCAACCATCCCATCCTCTGTCATCCCCCCCTCCTCCCACCTTCAATCTTTCCCAGCATCAGGGTCTTTTCAAGTGAGTCAGCTCTTTGCATCAGGTGGCCAAAGTATTGGAGTTTCAGATTCAACATCAGTCCTTCCAATGAACACTCAGGACTGATCTCCTTTAGGATGAAATGGTTGGATCTCCTTGCAGTCCAAGAGACTCTCAAGAATCTTCTCCCAATGCCACAGTTCAAAGGCATCAATTCTTCAGCACTCAGATTTCTTTATAGTCCTACTCTCACATCCATACATGACCACTGGAAAAACTATAGCCTTGACTAGATGGACCTTTGTTGATAAAGTAATGTCTCTGCTTTTTAATATGCTGTCTTGGTCGGTCGTAACTTTCCTTCCAAGAAGTAAGCATCTTTTAATTTCATGGCTGCAATCACCATCTGCAGTGATTTTGGAGCCTAAGAAGATAAAGTCTGCCACTGTTTACACTGTTTCCCATCTATTTGCCATGAGATGATGAGACCAGATGCCATGATCTCTGTTTTCTGAATGAGCTTTAAGCCAACCTTTCCACTCTTCTTTTTCACTTTCATCAAGAGTCTCTTTAGTTCTTCACTTTCTGCCATAAGGGTGGTATCATCTGCATTTCTGAGGTTATTGATATTTCTCACAGAAATCTTCATTCTAGCTTGTGCTTCTTCCAGCCTAGCGTTTCTCATGATGTACTCTGCATGTAAGTTAAATAAGCACGGTGGCATTATACAGCCTTGACGTTCTCCTTTTCCTATTTGGAACCCATTTGTTGTCCCATGCCTAGATCTAACTGTTGCTTCCTGACCTGCATACAGATTTCTCAGGAGGCAGGTCAGGTGGTCTGGTATTCCCATCTCTTTCAGAGTTTTCCACAGTTTATTATGATCCACACAGTCAAAGTCTTTGGCATAGTCAGTAAAGCAGAAATAGATATTTTTCAGGAACTCTCTTCCTTTTTCTATGATCCAGTGGATGTTAGCAATTTGATCTTTGCTTCCTCTGCCTTTTCCAAAACCAGCTTGAACATCTGGAAGTTCACAGTTCACGTATTGCTGAAGCCTGGCTTGGAGAATTTTGAGCATTACTTTACTAGTGTTCGAGATGAGGGTAATTGTGTGGTAGTTTGAGCATTCTTTCATATTGCCTTTCTTAGGGTTTGGAATGAAAACTGATCTTCTCCAGTCTTATACCACTGCTGAGTTTTCCAAACTTGCTGGCATATTGAGTGCAGCACTTTCACAGCATCATCTTTCAGGATTTGAAATAGCTCAACTGGAATTCCATCACCTCCACTAGCTTTATTTGTGGTGATGCCTCCTAAGGCCCACTTGACTTTAAATTCATATTCCAAAACGAATCACCAGTCCAGGTTCGATGCATGAGACAGGGTGTTCGGGGCTGGTGCACTGGGATGACCCAGAGGGATGGGATGGGGAGGGACATGGGAGGGAGATTCAGGATGGGGAACACATGTACACCCTTGGTGGATTCATGTCAATGTATGACAAAACCACTACAATATTGTAAAATAATTAGCCTCCAATTAAATCAATTAAAATAATAAAAACTTCACATTCCAATTATATTTTGAGTTACATAAAAACCTTGGAACTATATTCCAATAATTTAAATAATTTTCATGTATTTACATACTCATTGGCTGTTTTGCTTAATGTGTCATTTTTAATTTTTAATATTTGATTAATATGCATGATGATACTTTATTGATGGGAAGTTTCTTACCATTCCTATCCTTTAATGCATTTCTTATGGACTCCAAGCAGCAAAATCTGCATAATGGAACACCTAATCAATTTTATAAATGTTATCAGGTTTAAAAAGTTTTCAGTTGTTAGACCTAACTTCTGATGTGTTCAAACATTTCTCAAGGCAAAGTATTCTTTTCTCCAGTTGCATTGAGACATAATTGCCATATAACACTGTATATGTGTATGTTGTACAATGTGATGAATTGATACACTTGTCTATTTCTAAATGATTACCACAGGAGGGTTAGTTAACACCTCATTGCCTCATAATCACCATTTCTTTTTCTGTGGTAAGAAAACTTAAGATCTACTCTTTTTGCAACTTTAAAATAAGTAATAATAATATATGTATAATTATAATTATATTTCATTACTGTATAAAATACAGCATTATTAGCCATAGTCATTATGTACTGCATTAGATACCCAAAATTTATTTATCTTGTAACTGAAAGTTTGTACATTTTCACCAATATCTCCACACTTCCCCATTCCCTAGGCCCTGACAACCACCAGTATACATGTTTCTATGATTTTAGTTATACCATTTATGAGTGATATCACAATATTTGTCTTTCTCTGTATAACTTCACTCATTTAACATAATGCCCTCACAGTCCATCCCTTTTGTCACAAATGGCAAGATTTACATCCTTCTCATGCTTGAATAACATTCCATTATCTATATTTACCACATCTTCTTTATCCATTCATATGTAGACAGACATTTCCCTTGTTTCTTGGCTACTATGAGTAATGCTGCAATGAGTGTGGGAGTGAAGACAACTCTTAGAGAATCTAATTTTATTTTCCTTGAATATTTACTCAGAAGTGGATTGCTGAATCATATGGTAGCTTTGTTTCTGAATCATATGGTAGCTTTGTTTTTAATTTTTTAAGAAACTCCATACGTTACATAGCAGCTATGCCAACTTACATTCCCACCAACAGAGCACTGGGGTTTCTTTTCTCCACATCCTTGCTGAATTATCTCTATTTTTTTTGATAACTTTCATTCTGACAGGTGTTAGGTAATATCTCAATATGGTTTTGATTTGCATTTCCCTGGGGGTCAGTGATGCTGAGCATCTTTTCCTGTACCTGATGGCCATGTGAATGTCTTCTTTAAAGAAATTTCTATTCAGCTCTTCTGCCAGTGTTTAATTGGATTTTTTTTTTTTTTTTTGCTATTGAATTGTATGGGTTCCTTGTATATTTTGGGTCTTAACTCCTTATCAGCTTTGTTTGCAATTACTTTCGTTCATTTCATATGATGCTTTTCCACTGTGTTAAGTTTGCTCTTTGGTTGGTTCTTTGCTTTTGTTTGTGGTTTTTTGTTTGTTCTTTTCTGTGTAGAATCTTTTTATTTTGATATAACCCTACTTAATAATTTTCATTTTTGTTGCTGTGCTTTTGATACCATACCAAAAAAACACTGTCAGGACCAATGTCAAGGAGGCTTTTCCTATCTTTTTTCTAAGACTTTTGTGATTTAAGGTCTTATGCCTAAGATTTTAATCCATTTATAGTTAATAATATTTTTGTGTGTAACAGGGCATCCAATTTCATTCTTATGTATGTGATTATCCATTTTCCCCAATCCAAGTTTTTAAAGAGACTATCATTTTCCCAATGAGTCTTCTTGACTCTCTTGCCAAATGTTAGTTGATGGTATGTGCAAGAGTTTATTTCTGGCTCTTAATTTTGCTCCATGTGTTTATGGTTCTATATGTATGCCATTACCATGTTACTTCTATAACTATTGCTTTGAAATTTACTTTGAAATCAGGAAGCATGATGTCTCCAGCTTTGTTCTTCTTTCTCTGGATTTCTTTGGCTATTTGGTGGTCTTTTGTGGTTCCATGCAAATTTTAGGATTGTTTCTTCTGTATCTGTGACAAGTGCCATTGGAATTTTGATAAGGATTTTATTAAATCCATAAATGTGTTTGGGTAGTATGGATGTTTTAACAATACTACCTCTTCTGATCCATAAAGAAGGGTATCTTTCCATTTTTTTGACTTCTTTAATATTTTTCATCAAAGTCTTATACTTTTCTGTGTACAGATTCTTCACTCTTTTATTTAAATTTATCCCCAAGTATTTTATAGTTTTTGATAATATTGTGAATGAGAATATTTTCTTTTTCAGATATTTCAGTGTTAGAATATTAAAAACCCAACTAATTTCTATATGTTGATTTTGTATATTGCAAAAGTAATGAATTTGTTCATTACTTCTAATATTTTTTTGATGGTGTCTCTAAGATTTCCTACATATGAGGTCATATAATCAGCCAACAGACAGTTTTACATTTCCTTATTGATTTGGATATCCTTTCTTTTTTTTTTGCCTGATTTCTCTGGTTAGATTGTCCAGTAATATTTTAATATAAGTGGTGAAAGTAGGCACCCTTTTTATGTTCCTGATCTTGGAGGATACAGCTTCAACTATTTAATATTGAGTATGGTGTTAGCTGGGGGTTGTCATTTATACCTTTATTATGTTGAGTTTTGTTCCTACTATACCCAATTTGTTGAGAGTTTTTAATCATGAAAGGATATATTTGGTCAATTTTTTTTTCTCCTGCCAGTGAGATTATCATATATATTTTAATCTTTTGTTCTATTAATATGGTATATCACATTTATTAACTTGTATATGCCGAACCATTCACACATCACATGAATAAATCCCACTTGATCACAGGAATAAATGTCACTTGATCATGACGATCCTTTTAAAATGCTGTTGAATTTGGCTTCCTATCATTTTATTGAGAATTTTTGCATCTATATTCATCAAGGATATCAACCTGCAGTTTTCTTCTCTTGTACTGTCCTTATCTGACTTTGATATCAGCAAAATGCTAGCCTCGTAAATGAGTTTGAGAATATCTCCTCCTCTTCAGTTGTTTTTGAAGTGTTTGAGAAATAATGTCATTCATTCTTATCTAAATGTTTCATAGAATTTAGCAGGGAAACCATCTGGTCCAGAGTTTTTCTTCATTGGGAATTTTAAAACTACTAACTTAATCTCCCTGTTCTTCATTGATCTGTCCAGATTTTCTATTTCTTCAGTCCTGGTAGGTTGCATGTTTCTAGGAATTTATCCATTTCTTCAAGGTTATCCAATGTGTTTGCATATAAGTCTTCATAGTAGTCTCTTATAACTGGGACTTCTCTGCTAGACTCCTGATTTCACAGCATCTCTTACATCCTGATGGCCTAAGATAATATGCTCTAGGGACTCCCAGACTGTGGCTGAGAGCCTGCAGCTGATTCACAGGTCACTACAGGGTCCACAGCTGGGAGTAAAGTCTGTTGACCTGTTACCACACACACAGTGGATGAGACTCCTCCCAGGCCCCCTGGCCGTTAGCTGTGGATCCCACAGCTCCTACAAAGGCACTTTTATCTGTGCATGGATGTCAAACTGTTGTTGTTGAGGAGGGGATACATGCAAGGGAGGTTTTATTTGGCTGTCTTGTTAACATCATTCCTCCAAAATAATGTTTGAGAATAATACGTTCATTAATTTGAAACAGTTTGGTATATTTTCACTGAAAAAGAATGGTAACCTCCAAATTTTTCTAAACCTACTTTAAGCCAGTAACATGTAAGTGCTTTTCTATGTGATATTTACAGTGATTTTTACAATTATTATGTGAGGTAGATGATAATATCCAATTGTACAAAAAGAAAAACTGACTTTCAGAGAAGTTAACTACTTGTCTAAAAGCACCTCTTTGTAAATGAAAAAGTCAAGATATAAAAAAGCAAACACAAGGACAAAGAAATTAAGACCTATCTTCCTATAAACAAGGGAGAAATATATATATACATTTTAAAAATATCCCAAATAATGTATTCACTCCACTTGTTATATCATATGGCCTTGATGATAATTTACTAAAAATTTTAAACATTTTCTTTTTTTTTGCTGAATATGTAAAACATATCAAAGTGGTGGAACAAATTTTAGAAAGCCAAAGTCAGCTCAATTTATTCAAAAAATAATTAAAAGATTAATAGAACATTCATTTCCTTCTGGTTGGCATGATTTCATCACTGCTTTCTTTTTTTCTGTTCTCATTGTGATGATCAATCATGTTATACACAGCAATCTGTCAAAATGTGCTACATTAGCAAGTCTGGGATGCTTTGCTCATCTTTCCCCTCAAAGTCCATGCATTTTAATAGGACAAGTGGGCTCAAGTTGTTATTTGGGAGGAAGTAAAGGGGAGAGTAAATCAAAATCATCTTGCTTTAATATTCTTTATGATATATTTTTTCTATTGTTTAAAAAAGTGTGTGGTGATCATGCTTTGTTCAATCAGAAATTTGTAGCATTCTGTATGGAAACATATGGTACAGTTTTAACCAAACTAGAAGAAAACATACATTTTTATTATATAAATCCTATAATGACTCACAGAATTCTGTAATAAACAACTTATGTAAATTCCTTTTCAGTTAGGAAGAAGGTTTTGCTCATTTGACATTTCTTCTGTCTATAGTTAAACCCTTTCAAGTTAATTCCTTTCATACTAACAATTTATTTTGCTTCTTCAAGGGTTAGTAACTTTTGTCAATGGAAGAGTGGCATATGCAAATTCCCAAAAGGGCAACATAATAAATTATTACATCCAAAGGGAATAACACCGAAATATTTTCTAATCACTTAAAGTATCTACTTAGACTGAGTAGATAAACTATATTTTCTTTTAAAAAAATTATTGTGACAAAATTGACATAAAACAGTATATTAGTTTCAAGGGTACAATGTAATGATTTGATATTTGTATATACTGCAAAATATTCATCACAGTAAGTCTAGTTAACATCAGCCATCTTATACATATACATTACAATAGAAATCTTACTTTTCTTATTGTGAATACTTTAAGATCTACTCTGTTAGAAACTTTCAAATATGCAATATAGTATTACTAACTATAGTCATCATACTGTACTTTCCATCCTCATGACAAATATTTTATAACTGAAAATCTGTAACTTTTGATTCCACCCATTTCACTCAAACCCCCTAACCCTTACCACTGGTAACCACCAATCTATTCTTGGTATCTTTGAGCTTGCTTTTTAAAAAATTGTTGTTATTTTTAATTCCATATGTAAGTGAGATCATATAGTATTTGTATTTGTTAAGCCATTTATAGTAGCTAGGCTGCAATCTGCTACAGGTAACAAAAGAGCCAACCAAATGAAACTTATAAGATTTATTCTTGCATATGATAAGATCTATTAGTTCATACTATAGAAATTCGGTAGAAAGAATGACTAACTCATTGTGTTTCCCTTCAAAGTCATAGGATGGCTGCAGAAATGCTAGGCATCATCATTTTACTCAGCAGCATACAAAGGCACAAAAACTGAGAAATCTCTTAATTTTTATTCCAGTTTAAGATAGAGAAAACTTCCTGGGAAATGCCTCAGCAGATGTTTCCTTACTTTGTATTCATTAGGTTTGCATCACATGCTAACACCTGAAACAATCAATGTCAAAGGGAATGGATCTTTTATGATTACCTTGGACTTTATTTACTGGTCAAATCAATGGCAATAAATGAATAAAATCTAGTTTCTGTTATCAAAAAATAAAGAAGATGGATATAGGGACAGCTTTGGATAAGCAAACAATAATGATTCCAGTATCATTTATGATGCTAAAATCTTTAAAGTGTTTTATGTTTTTGTGTAATATTATCAAAATACAAATATGAATTTATTGGTTCTACTAATTTCACAAAGTTGATTAATTTGTGTTCTCTGAGTATTATTTTGGTATGTGATATCATGATAGGACCATACGAAGATATATAAAACATGCATATAAAATGTTTTAGTATATATATATTAAATAGAAAATAATTAGAAACATGGCAATGAGGGAGAGAATGGAGTGTTAACTTGTGGGGTTCATTTTATTTTTTAGGTGAATAAAACACAGGCAGCATAAAACAAAGGAAAATAATGCAGCAATGACATGTCACAAAACAGAGATAATCCAAGGCTCGGGCTACAGTAGAATATTTTGTAGTGAGATTTAGGTAGATTTAAAATAGAGGAACTGTAGAAGTGAAGTTTTGGTGGTGGTAGAAACAGAATGAATAGGGATGAGCTTAGTAGATGGAATCTGGTTTGAGGGTCAGTAGAGAGTTGGGGAATATAGATTTTGATTATAGACAATTCTCAGTTGAAGATCAGTTTTTTTAAAGCTTACTCTTTCATATTGCTATTTCTGCCAATCAAATTCCTACGACAATTTCTATGGAAAGGTGACTATGGACAACAAATAAGCTTTCAGTTTCATTTCAATGACAGATTCATTATTTACTCATTTTGATTTTGGGTAAGCTACTTAACTCCTCTATGACATCACCTGTAAAATGGAAATAACTTTGGCCTCTTGCCTTATGAGATGGCCCACACTCTGTCTATAGAATGGAATGTGTTTCTCTCTAAATAAAGCCAGCTCTTATCTATCAAAAAAAAGAAAGAAAGAAAGAATTCTTACACCTATTACCCAGAATTGTCATGATGTAATCAGTAACATGTGTTAAAGAAGCTGCACAAACCATCAGCTATTAATAGGTGATTAATAAATACTAGTATATATTAGTAATAATACTACTAATTATTTCCTGTGACCTTCAAGTTTAGATAAATAGATAAAGATATATAATCTTATTAATAGCTCTAGGTAAACATTTTGAATATTTATTGGCACATGGAGTTAACAACGTATTAATAATATTGACATTCAAAGAATTTCATTGTCTCAAAGTGAAAATCAACAAGCAGAAATTTTTCAAACAAGAAATCCCTCTTTGTGTTAGTGTATTTGTAAGAGTGACCATTCCAGGATAACTCTAGAGTTTACATCAAACTCTCTGTATTTGTTGTGAAAATACATGGACTAATACTATTTTAGACTTTGTAGTGTTAAGTACAAAAATAATATTTTGTAAAGTCTCAGTTGTGTACGAGCATTTGGAACTAAGAAAGTATTCATTATTATAACGGATTTAATCCTGACGGGCAGTATTCTCTGTTAAAATTGCCTTTAAAGTATTAAGAATAATTGAAAATAAAGACTAGATGACTCATTTGAAAAGAATCTGCCAAAGTATCAATTTGTGCCATAATACGTAAAAGTCTGAACTTAGTAGCACTGCATAGTCAGTCTTAGAAATAGCTTAATCAAGAGTGAGTCTGAGTAATACCTGTTAATAAACAAGCAGCTCCATCTGTTGTGTAGTGATGTGTTCTTTCCAGACCTCACAGACTCATGTTCCACATGTCAGTGTTCAAGTGTAAATCAGAAAGGGCCACCCAAATACTCTGGAAACTGAAGCGCTGTTTACACCAAATAAAAGTGCCTCCAACATGACAGTCTTGGTGGATTACTTTATTGCACTGTGTGGCATTACCTCACTAAATAAAACTGTGCTGTTCTAATTTCGGGTTGAATATTTAAATGAAGAGGTGTTTTTCCCCAGAGTAAAGCCCCAGAGTGCTTTAATTTCATTTACACATGTGTTAAGTGACTTTAAAACTCTCTTTTATGTGCACCTTATTATTAAAGTCCCTCTATTTGGTATGTGTTTTATAAATCTTTAATAATTTATAAATAGGTAAAAAAATAAATAAATAAACTCCCTCTTCTCTAAGAGAAACCAACTGACTCTAGAATGTGAATGGTGTCTGACTGAGAACAACTATAATACCATTTCCTTTCTCAACTTCTCATTTTCTTCTACAAGTAAATCAAAATGATTTTCTAGGTGGAAACACTGAACATTTATTGTTCATGACAAAAGCAAAAGTTAACTCTTATCCTCACCTGTAAAAGGGAATATCTAGAGTTAACGGGTCTAATTATCCCATTGTCTATTTTCCTAAAGAGATATCTGTTAGCCCATAGAGCATACCTTGTTATTTTCAGTCAATTACTTTTGTATATTTGTTGTTGCATGTTTAAAATATACACAGATTGAAATTTTCTTTGTTTTATTCATTAAGTGTATATTGAAGATTTAAGTATCAGGGCACTGGGCTAAGTGCTAGACATAACAGAGTCCCAAATAATAGTCACTCATTTTATTTGCAGAGGAAATAATTACCTATTTTGTAAACAAACAAAATTAATTAATTACTTTCAATTAATTAGTATCTATAGATTTGTGAAATGAAAATGGTGCATTCAGGAAAACTGAAACATATACATATATAATTGTTCTTACTTTTCTTTTTTGTGCTCAGTATTTATCAGTGAAATTATGAGTATTTTACAGTGAAATATGAAATAAAATGAGAACTGCTGGGTAAAAATTTTAGAGAACATGTTAGCTCATGAAGGGCAAAGGGAAAAATATTTTGAGAAAACATTCAATTACAGGAGATAATTCCTAGGACAGACTCTTGGATAGTGTGAAATAAAATTCATATTTTATGGCAAGACAAAAATGTAAATATAAAAAACTTTATCTGCTCTTTGCTCCCACCTCCCCATACTGGATACTGTGTATCTATATCGTGCCTCCCCCATCGGCAAGAACAGTTGTTCAACCATTAAGAGCAACACTGTCCTAGCACTTACAAGACAACTCCTTGAAAGATAGCATTCCTCAGTCTCATAAGGGGTTTAAATCTGGACCGTGTAACCTGGCATTATTACCTCATTCAATGTGCAGCCCTCTGTCTCAAAAGTTACCTAAGTGGGCCTTGACCTCTTGTGGGTTGTAGAGTTCTCAGAGCTTTCTGAGAGCCTGTTCCTGAGTTATAATCCTCAATTCAATTCAAACAATATTTTCTTCATTATATCAACTAATTAATTTTCTCTCTGACAGTAGAAAAATGCCGGCATGTTGGTTCTGCCTCCAAGATATCATTACTCCCGAAATCAAGCAATGTGACTTTCTAATTCTTTTGGCACAAATGAGATTAATGATTATCCTAGGAATATTTATAATTTAAAAATAGATGTGCTTTCATACGGATTACCGGAAGGGCACTTCCAGGTACAAAAGTACAAAAGTCTTTCCGTATCCCCTCATTTCTTGTTCAAAGGAAAAATTTTCCAGTCTCTCTTCCCTGAGTTCCAAAGGGCAGATTCAGTTTCTGAAAGTAATGAGGGAAGGCACAAACAAAGGAAAGGCAGTCAAGGAAAACTGCAGTGATAGGGCAGGTCCTAGTCCTCCCCAGTATCGTACACAGCAATCTGATGCATATCTGAGTTCTGCTACAAGAACTAAGGTCCCCCCCACCCAGTGGAGGCTGAGCAGGAGCATATGGACCCCAGATTGGTTGGAACCAGGGGACTGATGATTGAGAGTCCTGGACCACCACCTTGTTACCTCACCACCAACCAATCAGAAGAAGGTCACACAACAGCAGACCTCCCCACCAAATTCTGCCTATACAAAACTCTTCACTAAAATCATCAGGGAGTTTGGGCCTTTTGATCATGAACTGCTCTGTTCTCCTTGCTTGCCCTGGCAATAAACCTTTCTCTGCTCCAAACTCCAACTTTTCAGTTTGTTTGGCCTCACTGTGTGATGGCTCCATGAACTTGGATTCAGCAACACTTTCATATGTCTGGATTTTTTTTCCCTTTAATTTGTTAGTCAGAAATTCCACCGAATACGGTAATCCGTATGAAAGCACATCTATTTTTAAATTATAAATATTCCTAGGATAATCATTAATCTCATTTGTGCCAAAAGAATTAGAAAGTCACATTGCTTTATTATAACTTGAGAGCAGCAACATCAAAAGGTCGAACACACTGATGGTGGGGAAGAAGAGGCAGATAACTCTGGAATAGCATGAATTTTGCCAAGGATGGGTCAGACCAGAGTCGCAGCCCTTCAGGGTGGTTTGGGCTTATGAGGTCTCTGGAGAAAGCACTGGAAATGCAGGCTGGAAAGGGGGAAAGGCTGTGGGATCCAAACAAATGCCAGAAAAGGGAAGAGGTTGTTTTTTCCTCACATACTTTCTCCAGGGACATAGGAATAATAGGCAGATACTATCAGCCAAATAATGGGCTAAAGCAGCTATTTGTGGACTTGCTTGGGAAACACTAACATTTAACCTAGTTTATACATAAAAGTATGTTCTTAGTCCCAAACAAGTGACTCACAAATGCACTTTTGGAATACAATCCATTCATAAATTGTGGTCTCCTCCTATAATTACATTCAGACAAAAATCCTCTGACTCATAAACAAATTAAACAAATAATTTCCTTCCCAAACATCTGTTAGTATGAATTGCAATCCTGTATACCAGCCACAAGATGCCTTATAATAACATATGTGGTACAACTTTAGCATATGAACAACATGAAGTTATGAGTTCTTATGGACCTGGCCAGTCATGATTAACCATTTATTCATACTCTTTCCCCAAAGATTTTAGTCAGGACTTTTTAGGGCAGTAGATGGTAACTTCATTCTTTCTTGGACAATCTAGAGGAAACATTATTTTTGAAGATAATAAACTCTGGGACTATTACTAATGATTTTATCTTTTCTTTTATAATATTCTTCTAACTTCCATTTACATCTTTATAGTTGAAATTAATTAAATCCATTTGACATCACTGGAAGTAGTAACTTTTCTGTAGAGAACAAATCCAATAGTTACTGTCACAGACTTTGGAGGTAGTTGATTGCCAATAACATAGGTATAAAGTAGATAAAGGATGTCATTAGACAGAACACTTATCTTGGTTAATAGGGAGTCAGCCTTCCTCTAAAATTATTTGGCAAAGCTAACATTTTAAAGTGATAATGAGAAAAACTAGATATTATATCATATGATAATAATACTCATTAATAGTATTCAGTGCTAATGATATTCTGGATCTTTTGATATGATATGGTATCACTTAATGCTATATATAAGATTAGGCAGCAGGTTTACGACAGTCTTAAAATGAAGAAAATGAAATAGAAAAAGATTAATCATCTTGTTCAAGGTTGCATGGCTAAATGGTAGAGTACATGTATGCCATTCTGGTGAGTAAAAGAAATATTTTGTATAATTGATTTTTAAAAGCTTAGATGATACATAAAAGCATACATCAGGCAGTTAGAAGCTTTTTGGGGAATTTAGAATTTTATTTTACATCTAGGAAGTCCTAACTCCAAAGACTATATTGTAGAGATTAGTTTCCTACACTTACATTTTTAAGAGAGCCTTTTGGGTCCCTTCAATAACACGTACTTCTGCAGATACTGTAAGAATTCTGTAGGAATTTAGGAAGAGGGAAAAAAAAAAAGAGAATGAAGGAAAGAAAAGGGGTAGGGAGACCTAGTGAAAAAAATAATTCAATTTGTTTCATAATAGACATGTTTTCTTCAATGTCATACCTATTTAAGAAATTAAACCAATACAAACATCTGTAATATAGTATAAAATACAACAATTATAACAAGAAAAGTCTAAATAAAGTGAAAAGCAAAGGCAGTAAAAGTGCATGCAGATATCAGTCCAGAAAGAAAGGCCTTACATGTAGCTAGTTGATGTACGGACATGGTAAAGTACGTGCTCCATTTACTTCATTGAACATTCTTTAGTTTATCTAACATAAACATTAAAACATAGAGAGGATCTTTTTTACTAAAAGTAAGATTTTCCAAAGAGGTAAAGGGGACTTTACCGTGTGCATGTATGCTAAGTCACTTCAGTTGTGTCCAACCCTTTGCAACCCCATGGGCTGTAACCTGCTAGGTGTCTCTGTCCGTGGGATTCTTCAAGCAGGAATACTGGAATGGGTTGCCATGCTCTCCTCCAGGGGATTTTCCCAACCCAGGGATCAAACCAGCTTAAGTCTTCTGCATTGGCCGGCAGGTTCTTTACCACTTATGCCACCTGGAAAGCCCTTGGGATTTCAACCAGTTATCAATTACCATTAACAAGTTATCTCAAAAAAAAATACTGACATACCATCGGTTATTCCTTACATCTTGTGAATGGTGCATTGGCATTTGGGCTTGGCTGGGCAATTCCTCTGCTGTTCAGGGTTGATGTCACTCACCCAGTTGAAGTCACCTGGATTTAGTTAGAACACTAGAACTGGACTGACCAAGATGCCTTAAGCAAATGTTCATGGTTGGCACCAGCTGTGTAAATAATGGGGTAGTGTCCCAGGAGGGCAAAAGCAGAAGCTGCAAGTCTTCTTAAAGCCTAGCCATAGTAGGCATACAATGTCACTTCTGCAGCATTCTGTTGGTCAACATAAGTCACAAGTCAGCCCAGATGCAAGAGTTGAGGAGAAAGATTCTACCTCTTGATGGGAGAAAATCCATATTGCCCAGAGACCTAGACAGAAAGATGCATAATGAACGAAGGGCCATTATTAAATCAATCCACCATAGGGCCATTAAGTGTTTTGACTCATTACTGAATTTTTACATCAGCATACAAACATGCTGCTGAATTCTTCCATCTTTTAAAAGAAAAATACGTTATCTTGACCCCACTTCCCTCTTAAGATAGCTCATCATTTCTTCTGTCTTTCTCTGCAACAAACCATTTTCAAAGAGTAGTCTGTTCTCATAGCCTGATGTCTTCTCTCCCATCATTCACTGTTAAACTGAATCCAATCAGGCTTTAGTCCTTACCACTCCACCAAAACTATTCATGTCACATTAATCAACAAGTTCCACACTGTTAAATCCACTTGCCAGACCTTAGTCCTCTCTTCTTCCACCTATCATCAGCATTTCACATAATTCAACAGTCCATCCTTCTTGTTCTTTACTTGCATTCTAGGATATCATGATACCATGAAAATACACCATTCTTACATAACTGAGGGACTGCCTGCCCCAACATTCTCGGATCCCCTCCTGTGTGGGTGTTGAGTCCATGTTGCAGATTGGCTGCTCCCAGCAAATTGCTATTCACAGCATCAGCACTAACACATGATCCTTAGAGATATAAAACTCCTCAAATTGGGGCTTCAGCTCTAGGACGTACCATCACCTGACTGAAATGTTCCTAGAACTGCACTGAAGACACCTCATTCCTCTCAACTTCCCTCCTCTTTCTCTGTTTTCATGATGCTCAGATCTCCATCAAGATCAAAAAGTTCTCTTCACTCCCTTTGGCTCCCTTCCTTCTTTCCTTAAAACTCCCCAACCCCCAAAAAAATCTCTTGTACATCTAACTTTTAGTTGGTAACTGCTTTTCTTTGGACTTGAATTAACACATGCTTCATTGGTTTCCCCTTACCTCATTAGTCCTTCTCAGGATATTTTGATGATTTCTCCTGTTTTGTACTACATTCTGAATGTTGAGTTGACCCCAAGGTCATTTTTGGTCCTACATTCTTCACAATCTATACTTACTGCCTAAGTGATCTCATTTAGACCCATGACTTTAAATACCTTCTCTATACCAATGATTATCATATATATATATATATATGTGTATATATATATATATATATATACATATATATATCTTCAACCCACTTGTAAATTCCATTACATCTACATTCAAAACATTTCATACTTTCTCTATATATATATCCCCAGTAGAGAACTCACAAAACTCTACACTGACATATCCATTGCCTGCCTATCTGAGAGCTCGACAGGGGACTTTCGCAGTTGTGGGTATGGGGCTGGGTTCATTTTTTTTTAAATGTATGAAGCTCTACATTTATAATTTCACCACATTGCTCTAAGTATACTTCAATAGAAAGTTCATATTAAAAGAAATCAAATGATATTTGAAGTGCAACATTTCCACTTGTGAAGTCTCATCCTCATATATAAGACACAGATGTTAAAACTGTCTTCACAAAATTATTGTAATCAACTAAGATAGTGTATATGAAACACTTTAAATGATAAGCATTATAATAATAAAGTAGATTTATTTACTTTATAATAGCAAGCTAACATATAGCTAGGGAAAAATGAATTACTGATTTGGTTTAATATGCTGAAATTCTCTAAGAAAGCTTCTAATATTCAAATTATTATATTCTATATTTTTGTACAGTCACAAACAAACCAAAGGAATAAATTAAAATTTTTCTAACCCTAAATGACATTAAAAAATACTGCATAATATGCTTACACAGTCAAAAAATCACTAATTCCTTAAAGCTTCTACTTACAAAGGAATAGAATATTTACTCACAGCTAAAGAAAACTAACCTGGTATAGTTAAAAAGAAATTAAATAGTAGATAATTACATTTCTACTAACATTTTCACATTCTATTTTTATTAAAATACTAACGTGAAATTATTTGAAGATTTTTTTTGTTGCATAAAGCATCTTAAAATATCTCAATTGTTATTTGGTAGGGCTTCCCAGGTGGCTCAGTGGTAAAGAACCCGCCTGCCAAAGCAGGAAACTCTGGAGATGTGGTTTTGATCCCTGAGTCAGGAAGACTCCCTACAGGAAGAAATTTCAAGCCATTCCAGTATTTCTGCTTGGAAAATCCCATGGACAAGGGGCCTGGCAGGCTACAATCCATAGGGTTGCAAAAAGTTAGATATGACTGAGGGACTGAGCAGGCACAACTGTCTATGAAGGTTTATAATGGAGACTAGTAGATTTATTTGAATTTAGAAAGAGAGTTAATCAATACATATTTCCTGAGCTCCAACTATACTACGCTGTGAATAAGATTTTAGTGTTATATTAAATTAGAAAATTAGACTGACACCCGACAGTAATAATTCTAACATTGCAATTACTAACACACACAATATTGAAAATTAAATATCTAAAACTAGCTTAGTGATATGTAATTCCCTTTCCCACAAGAATATAAAGGCTAGAGATTTAGAGAAGAACTTAGAAAGATGTTATTTGTATTCTGAAGGGTTTTACCTCTTCTCCCATGGGGGTGGAGTCCAGGGTGCTTTCTCCTCCCCTCAGCCTCAGGAGAAGAGCTTCAACAGGGCCTTCCAGAGATTTAGATGAGGTCCCTGCAGCTGAGGCATGTTGCATTGTTGTGTAACTCTTGCTGAAAAGTCTAAAGTGGCTTCACTCTCATAGTCTACAAGTTAGGGAAAAAGGATTCAAAGACTGTGTATGTGTATGCATATGGAGGGCACGGCAACCCACATCAGCATTCTTGTCTGGAGAATCCCATGGACAGAGAAGCCAGGCAGGCTACAGTCCACAGGGTCGAAAAGAGTCGGCCATGACTGGAGCAACTTAGCATGCATGCATGTTTTATTTATATGTGTCATTTTAAATAATCCAACTTCTTGGTAGCTCAGATGGTAAAGAATTTGCCTGCAATGCGGGAGACCTGGGTTCCATCCCTAGGTTGGGAAAATCCCCTGGAAAAGGAAATTGCAACCCACTCCAGTTATTTTTGCTTGGAGAATCCCCATGGACAGAGGAGCCTGGCAAGCTACAGCCCATTGGGCCGCAAAGAGTCAGACACAATTGAGCGGCTAAGCACAGCACAGCATTTTTAAGTGAGATACCTAAAAACTTGTAGTTTATTTTCCTTCAGTGCAATTATCTTGTATAAAAGCTAAGAACAAATGGGAAAGAGGGTGTAGAGGCAGTATTTTGTGTTTTACTAGCAAATAGTACACTTCTTAATAAAGAGTGAATTTCACGGACTTCCCTGGTGACTCAGACAGCAATGAATATGCTTGCAATGTGGGAGACAGAGGTTCAGTCCCTGGATTGGGAAGATCCCCTGGACAAGGGAATGGCTACCCACCCCAGTATTCTTGCCTGGAGAATCCTATGGACAGAAGAGCCTAGCAGGCTACATCCATGGGGAATTTAAAGAAATAGTGAATTGGTAAGAGGATAAAGCAAATGAACTCTGCAGTCCTCAGAAATACAACAAATCACACTAAACAACCACTTTAGTCAAAGGAAATATTTTTCCCAGAATGCTTGGATTCTAATGTTACTGAAACCAATGAAAGGCAGTGGGATCTGTCTTATGAATCAGTGGGTCAGGACATCACCCACAAGGTTAATCACAAAGAATACAGAGGTACAAAGAAGAGTAGAATTTTAATTTTATTTAATTCTATGCTCAGAAATGGTTTTTCCGATAGTCATGTATGGATGTGAGAGTTGGATTATAAAGAAAGCTGAGCACAGAAGAATTGATGCTTTTGAACTGTGGTGTTGGATAAGACTCTTGAGAGTCCTGTGGACTGCAAGGAGATCCAACCAGTCCATCCTAAAGGAAATCAGTCCTGAATATTCATTGGAAGGACTGATGTTAAAGCTTAAACTCCAGTACTTTGGCCACCTGATGCAAAGAACGGACTCATTTGAAAAGACCTTGATGCTGGGAATGACTGAAGGCAGGAGGAGAAGAGGATGCCAGAGGATGAGATGGTTGGATGGCATCACTGACTCAATGGATATGAGTTTGAGTAAGCTCCGAGAGTTGGTGATAGACAGGGAAGCCTGGCATGCTGCAGTCCATGGGAATGCAAAGTGTCGGACACGACTGAGCAACTTAACTGACAGACTGATGCTCAGAAAAACCCCAAAGGGAAGAAATTATGTATGTTTGGTTTTAAATACTAGCTATATATATATATATATATATATATATATATATATATATATATTCACACAACAGAAGGAGCTTGTGACAAGTGATGAGTACATTTCAAATATTTAGAGGATTTTGTTTCTGCAAATAAGAATAGAGTCATCAGAGTTTCTCTGTGGTAGAAATATCATGTTAACAGTTTTTCTTTTATATAACAGATACTTTTGAATTGGTCTGTTGCAACTAAAACTGAGCACAATTATCTGTCTTAAACACATATATACAGACATACATGTATGCATGTATGTACATACATGTGTGCATCCCTGCTCAGTTGCTCCATTGCGTTTGACTCTTTGCAGCTCCATGGACTATAGCCCACTGGATACCTCTATCCAGGGGATTTTTGGGGTAAGAATACTAGAGTGGGTTCCCATCTCTTCCTCAGGGGATCTTCCTGACCCAGGGATAGAACCCATGTCTCCTGTATTGGCAGCCGCATTCTTAACCACTGAGCCACCTGAGAAGGCCCATGTGCATACATTGTTGGTGTTCGGTGACTAAGTCATGTTGGACTCTTTGTGATCGCGTGGACTGCAGCATGCCAAGTTCCTCTGTCCTCTGCTGTCTCCCAGAGTTTGGTCAATTTCATGTTCATTGCATCGGTGATGCTATCTAACCATCTCATCCTCTGCTTCCCCCTTCTCCTTTAGCCTTCAACATTTCTCAGCATCTACATTACAATTACATACAAGTGAACATATATGAAATGATTTTAAGATTCTCCAAAACATAGGGAATAAAAAGCAACAATAACAGGAAAAATACTTTGGCTATTTTTCATACACATTTTTCTAATAAGTATATTTGCACATTATGCCAAGCTGAGGGACTTACACCCTCAGAATGTTTAAGCAAGAGGGAATGATAGACACCATGAAATCCAATCTTTATTTGTGTTCACATTACCATTGCTAGAAATGCAGCCTGTTGTGTTGGATGTCTGATGTCACACAGTAAGTGGTAAGAAGAACTGTATTATGTCGCTTCTGAGATAGTCCATCTACTTCAAGTGCAGAAAGAAAAGAGACAGCAGTAGTACTAGAAGTACCTAGGAGGTAATGAAGTTCCATTGGAATAAGCTAAGAGAATCTGCCCATTCCAGGACCTCAGCCCATCCTGTGTGAGTAGGCCAGCTCAGCAGATGCAGAGTGCTATGTATCTGCAAGAAGATAGATTTGGGACAATAGTTCACAGGGGGCCTAAGCAGCCCATGTGAGTAGGGCTGCCAAATAAAATACACACAGTTATAGTTTAATATCAGATAAACAGTATTTTATTTTCAGTACAAGTGAGTCTCATGCAATACTTCAAACATATTCTACATGTTCTACATATGTCTACAACATATAAAAGTTGTTTTTTAATCTAAACCAAAAATGTAACTGGGTTTCCAATATTTTCATTTGGTAAATCTGGTGACCTTATATTCAGGGCATTTCTAGGAGGGCAGGAATGTAGGTGGACCGAAACACATAAGCAGGCACCAAGTTGGTCTATGGGTTTCCTGAGAAAGGCTATGTCATCACTGATTCGGTGGGCCTAAAGGGATTTTCTTTTAAAGGCTGAAGTGACAGGAATAATTTATGCCTATTTCTAGAAACTTCAAAAAAGTCTTAGTTCAGTTATGAAGGAAGAGTATCTTTATGCTTTTTTCCAGATAGCTCTCGAAAGTTCTAAGAAAAGAATATATCAATACAGCAATTTTTAAAAAATAAATACCTGCAGAAAAAGAATTATGAGACAATGCAGTGGGAGTTTATAAAAAAGCCTTTCAATTTAAAAGTAAGTACTTTTGTCAATGCAATAAGGTAACAAGTTTTAAATCAACAATTTGTAGGCTAACCTTCAATTCTTGTACTTTTTAAGCAAGGAAGGTTAGAACGCAAGAAATAATGTTTGTTATGGAGGCTATATTGGGTTCTTCACAGAGAGGGTGAAATCAACTAATTATTAGATTGAGGCAGTCCTAAGACAATGACTTCTTGTCATATGGTCTGTTGCAATCCATGTAATTGCTTCATTATAACATAAATTTGTCTTAATTATTTGATTATTTACAAAGATGCAAAGTGATGACAAGACAAAATAGCAAATCAGTAATGTCCCATGTGTCATTACTCTCTTCCATTGATATTTTTGGTGCAGTTTAATATTATGAGCTTTGTCTTCACAAGACAGTTCAGGTACATTTAGAAGATGTAGTGAAGATGAAGAAGGGGCAGTGTCGGGAGTATGCAGCAAGCAAAGGACTTGCTTAGGGCTCCAACTTCAGATTGGATTGGTTCAGGTGAGTGGTGGTCTCAACTAACTTGGCCTGCTACAATGAACCAACTCCAGCAATTTAGTTTTGCATTTACCTTTGCATCTGCACAATAACCCTGTAAATAAGAATTACAATGAACAAATCATGGCTCAAAGTAGTTAAATAAATTTCCACGATTATGCAGAGAGGAATTGGCCTTGTAAGACTTGATTCCTGACCTGCCCATACCAGAAGTCAGACTCTTTTTAACCAATATGTTCTCTAACCAAACTCTTAAGGGGGCTGTGTGTGTGTGCGTGCATGTGTGCGTGTGTGTGAGATCTCGACAACAGGTCTTTTATATATTTGACATGATATGTACTGCCATGAGTTGAACTATGTCCCCCAAAATGATATGTTGACAGCTAACTCTGAACCTCTGTGTGTGTGTGTGTTAGTCCCTTAGTCGTATCTGACTCTTTGTGACCCTATGGACTCTAGCCCATCAGGCCCATCTGTCCATGGGATTCTCCAGGCGTGTACCTCTGAATGAAGCATTATTTGGAAATGGGTCTTTTCAGTAGTATTAGAGTTAAGATGAGGTAATGTTTCATTAGAATGGGCCCTAACTAACATGACTGGTTTCCATATTAGAAGGGAGAGACAGCACAAAAACAGTGAGAGAATATCTTGTAGGGATACAGAGGCTGGAGTGATATATCTACCAGCCAAGGGACATCAGAGACTGATGGGCTACCCCACAGAGCTAGGAAGAAATAAGGAAGAATTAGTCCCTAGAGCTATCATAGAACGTGATCATGCCTATCCCTCAATTTTTAAATTCTCACCTTCTGAACTATGTCAATAAATTTCTGTTGTTTTAAGCCACTCAGTTTTTCATAATTTGTTATGGCGGTCCTAGGAAATAGATATATACCAAGGTCTATAACTTTTCCTTAAAGTAACATACTTCTCAGTATAGCAAGAATATTCATTATAGAGAAAATAAAAAGGAATAAAATTAGTGGATTCTTATAGAAAAGCAAATCTTTTAAAATATGGTTGTAAGAAGAGATTAAGCATAATTAATATGTGAATTTTTCATAAAGGAAAAATGTAATGTACAAGCTGTATCGTTCATAATACTGTATATTTCAGGACACCCTTTTTAGCTGGGTTTGCATTTTGCTACTATAATGCAAATATTTTTAAAACCTGAAATCATTTGTTTACTTTATGAGATGCTAGTTTTTCAATCAGGACCTCTAATTACATATTTTCTTCTCCCACAAAAAGCATCTGTAACAATAAAATCATAGCAATTTGTTATATTATGAGAAGGTGTTTATTAATCAAAGAAACATCAAGCTAATGTATTATGTTGTGTTAATGTTTAGCTAATGGACATGTTTTTATTGTGTGACCATCTGCTGTGAAGCTTTTGTTAAAGCACTTCTACAAAAAATTGTTGATTAAAAATAAAGCTAGTAGATTTTCTAGTTTCATGCAAATCTCTTAAAGGGAAAGGTAAACCCACTACAATTTAAATTCTTTCTTTGATTAGTTCAATAAAACTAATGACTTTTTGACAAAGATTTGAGTCATACACATTTTGATAGACATGTTTAAGTGCATATAAAAGCTAGTTTTTCAGAAAATGTTACAATAAATGGCTTGATTCATTTCATAAATAATTATTAAAGATAATGCTGGACTTTTGATGGTAAAAAATACATCCTGATAATCTCTTATATTTGTATGAGGTTTAACGGTTTACCAAATGCTTTCATGTAAATTATTTCAATTATTGTTCTGAATATGGGAATGAGTAGATACTCTTTTCTGTGACAGATGAAACTGAGTAGAGGAGTAATGAATTTTTCAAGATAGCTGAACTAGTGAAAGACAGAGATTTGCACTTCATTAATAATGCTCTTTTAATTTCTGTATGGTTGGCTGTCAACCATAACTGTATTATACTCTAATATGTTGCTATCTGAACAAAATACCCTCCAACATTCTCACTGTCTTTCTCCAATTACACTTGCTTTCCAGGGACCTATAAACCACACCTTTTGATCACTGTTCTAGTGTTACAGCTATTCCACTAACCAAATCCCTTACTAAACTGCTCACAAGTTCTTTGCCCTGGATAAATTGTTATATTCTACTAATTATTATTTATAATATATTATATTTATAATATACACATTTATACTATATTTATATAAATATATTTATATTATAATTATCACTAATTATTATTCTAACTAATGCCTGAAGCATAAAATTATGCAATTGAAAAATCAGACTTATTATTGGTAAATTCAGTTGTATCTATTATGCCACTTGTTATTTTTTTAATTTTGAGTTAGCCATCTCTTACACTGTCTTCCAGCTTCTCAAGACTTATTTGTCCATAACAAAAGTGACTCAGCCATATCCAACTCTTTGTAATTCTGTGGACTATAGCCCCCCACTCTCCTCTGTCCATTGGATTCTCCAGGCAAGAATACTGGAGTGGGTTGCCATCCCTTCTCTAAGGACTCTTCCTGACCCAGAGATCGAACCTGCATTGCAGATAGATTCTTTACCATCTGAGACACCATATGGGTGCTTTCTTTGTTTTTTTATTTGTTTGTGAGTGAGGAGTGGGAATGGGGAACATTCTGCACTAGTTCACATTTTTCCTTTTTAGAGGTATAATTTACATATAGTAAAAAACCATGGGTTGCATGGTGCTGGAGCTACTGTGAGGAGATATATCACGTCCAAGGGCAGAGAAGCCCCAGCAAGACGGTAGGCATGAAACAACAGACTGGTTCCAAATCTGGAAAGCAGTACATCAAGGCTGTATATTGTCACCCTGCAAATTATTTAACATCATCAGTAATGCTGGAATGGATGAAGTACAAGCTGGAATCAAGATTGCCAGGAGAAATATCAATAACCTCAGATATGCAGATGACACCACCCTTACAGCAGAAAGCGAAGAACTAAAGAGACTCTTGATGAGAGTGAAAGAGGAGAGTGAAAAAGTTGGTTTAAAACTCAACGTTCAGAAAACTAAGATCATGGCATCCGGTCCCATCACTTCATAGCAAATAGATGGGGAAACAGTGACAGACTTAATTTTTTTGGTCTCCAAAATCACTGCAGATGGTGACTGCAGCCATGAAATTAAAAGATGCTTACTCCTTGGAAGAAAAGTTATGACCAACCTTAACAGTTTATTAAAAAGCAGAGACATTACTTTGCCAACAAATGTCCATCTAGTCAAAGCCATGGTTTTTCCAGTAGTCATGTATGGATGTGAGAGTTGCATTATAAGGAAAGCTGAGTGTTGAATCACTGATACTTTTCAACTGTGGTGTTGGAGAAAACTCTTGAGAGTCCCTTGGACAGCAAGGAGATCCAACCAGTCAATCATAAAGCAAATCGATCCTGAATATACATTGGAAAGACTGATGCTGAAGCTGAAACTCCAATACTTTGGCCACCTGATGCGAAGAGTTGACACATTTGAAAAGACCCTGATGCTGGGAAAGATTGAAGGTGGGAGGAGAAGGGGATGACAGAGGATGGGATGGTTGGATGGCATCACTGACTCAATGGACATGAGTTTGAGTAAACTCTGGGAGTTGGTGATGAACAGGGAGACCTGGCGTGCTTCAGTCCATGGGGTCGCAAAGATTTGGACACAGCTGAGTGACTGAACTGAACTGAAAATATAATGATTCCGTTGCTTATAAAAATAACTATTAACATAAGAATCAGACATGACTGAGGGACTGAACTGAACTGAAAAAGTATATGTCGTAAACATTCAGTTTAGTGAGTTTGGTCAATTGTATATAAACAAGTAACACAAAATGAGAGATAGAGCCTTCCCTACCTTTAGAAATGTCCTTATATTGTTTTCCAGTAAACAATGGCCTTCTAGAATTTTATTGAAATAAATTCAAGAGAGAATGGAAGAATTGTCTTCTGAGATAGCAAGTTTACACAACTATTTCATTATAACTTTCTGCTTTCAATCAGGTAGTCAGTGGAGAAGAATGGTCACTAAAGAGGAAAATGTTGATGCCAAATACAGTGGGGGTATTTGAAAAACTGGAATATTTTGAAAGGTAAGAGGGATGGAATGTAGTACACCAACAGATAGATTAGCTTAGGTAAGAGTACATACAATAGTACATATAATACAATTCATTATGGCAAGATGTAAAACAGAGTATATGCATATAAATGAAATATGTTTGTATATATGTTTAAAAAAGTGGTAATTTTTGGTTTTGTTTTTCCTGATTTTTAATAATGACTTTTAATATCTTTGCCACCTGCTGAAAATGGGATAGAGAGGGAATTACTTGGCACTTGAGAACAAAAGAAAAGTGATAGATTAGTCCTCCTATAAAGAGGAGTAAATATGTGCTTAGTTGTTCAGTCATGTCTGGCTCTTTGCGACCCAACGGACTGTAGCCCACCAGGCTCCTCTGTCCATGGGGATTCTCCAGGCAAGAATACTGAAGTTCATTGCCATACCCAGGTCTCCTGCATTGCAGGCAGATTCTTTACCGTCTGAGCCACCAGGGAAGACAGATACTTAATAGATTATACTAAGGACCAGTTAAGTTTTTCAAACTTAACATGTTCAAAACTAAATTTTTATTTTCTCTTTCAGAAATGCTCATGCCACTCTTCCTTTATCTCTGTTAATGAAAAATCTACTCTTCCAGAATCTGCCCCAACATCTTGAAGGTATCCATAGCATCTTTCTCACCCACCTCTTTTGTCCATTAGTTCCACCTTCAAAGTATAATCATAATCTAGTTACTTCATTCAAATCCACCATTACCACCTGTTTGTGTTTCTCAAAATTCATATGTTGAAATCCTAAGCCACAAAGGTGATGGTAGCAGGTAGGGCCTCTGAGAGGTGATTAGGTCATGAGGCTGGAGAGTAAAGAATCAGGTCGGTGCTCTTATCTTAATAAAAGAGATGCCACAGAACTCCCTAGCCCCTTCTGCCATGTGAGGAAGTAAGAAATCTGCAGCCTGCAAAAGATTACTTGTTTAACCATGCTGGCTAATGATCTCAACCTTCCGGCCCCTGAAACTATAAAATATAAGTTTCTCTTTTTTGTAAGCTACCCAGTCAGTGCTACTTTTATTACAGAGGCCAGAATGGATTAAGAGAGAAAATGCTTCCAGACTGCCATAATTCCTTACCTGGATTATTGCTATGGTCTTCTGAATATTCTTCCTGCTTTTGCCCTTACTCCTCTAGAGTCTACTGTCATAATCATCCATGTGGCTCCTTTTAAAACATAAACCAGATCATATCACCCTCTTGTTAAAATGCTTCTGTTAGATTTCTTTCTCACTCAGATCAGGAACAGTCTTTAGCAAGACGTCCTAGGCTCTGTACAGTTTGGCCTTACTATCTCCCCAGTCTCATCATTTCATCTACTACTCTCTTTCTCACTCACTCACTCAGGACCAAACATAATAGCCTTCTTGTTCCCCAGACACCTCAGATATAATTATACCTAAAGACGTCTGCAGTTGCTGTTCTCTTCGCCTGGTATGCCTTTCCACATGCTATTCACATAGCTAACTCCTGACAAGGGGTTTCCTCGGTAGCTCAGTGGTAAATAACCTGCCTTCCAATGTAGGAGACATGAGTTCAAGCTCTGTGACAGAAAGATCCCCTGGAGAAAGGAAATGGCAACCCATTCCAGTATTCTTGCCTGGGGAATCTACAGTTCATGGGGTTGCCAAAGAGTTGGACATGATTTAGCAATTAAAACACAACAACTTCTGATTTGCCTCGGTCTCTCTGCTTAAATGTCACTTTTCTGGAAAAGCTCTCCCTGAAAAAATAGTAAGAACTCCTATTCTGATACTCCTATCCTTCTGAAATATTTAAAATATTGTACTCGAACTTTCTTGTCAAGAATTTCACCCCTAGTTTAATTTCAAGAGAAAAAATTACTAGCCCTCTGGTGCATTGGACTAACCTAAACTGGGTCTTGAATTAGACTCTGATTGTTATGCAAGCTAGGCTTCCAACATAGGAACTTGAGTCCAACAACAGTCAGTGGTCAAAGCCCTGCAGCAGGCAGGTAACCAGTGATCCCAGCAGTGTGGTGATTCCAGTCAGTTGCTGGGGTCCAAGGACACTGGTGACACATTATCTGGACTTCCCAAAACACAACAGGACCATAGCCTAGCCAAGGAGGCTAGTCAAGTAGCTTATCATTTAATTCAGTACTCTCAAGTCATGGAGGAAATAAAATGCTCATCAGGATGCAACCAAGACACACAGATTGTAACAACATTGTCACAATTGTTAAGCCTTAGGTTAAGGCTGTGGATCTGAATAAGCCCATGAGTTCAGGATTCAACCCTGGTATACAGGATGTTGGATTGACAATATTATAATTAATTTAAAGACTCATAGGGCAAAGTATTTGAATCTACATTTACACTGCCAATATTGGTGAGGGTTATCTGAGCCTCTCAAAGCAGTTTATTTAAAACAGATAGTCCTAGGATAGTCCTGGACTCACTTAAAATCCCTTATATTTTTGGACTAGATTTTCACTTGTGGGGAGGGGAATGTAATTTATAATGCCTAATATAATGTAGTGAGTATGCAACAGTAATAACAAAATAAGAGGACAGAGGCAGCATATTTAATTTTCCTAGAACTTCTGTTTTACTATATTACTGCTAGGCACTTAGAAGTCATACCATAAATATGTATTGAATTGAAGGTACTATAACTAGATTAATATTTGAAAGTTTTTTTTAAAGCACACAAGGAAAGATATTAATCAAAACTGTAAAAAACAAAAAAGATATATTTGACTACTTACAAATGAAACTTTATCATGTCAAAAATAATCCCAAGTTCCAATAAAAATCCATGGTAAACTGAAAAAGAATTCAATGCATGTGGCATATAAATAGCACTATTAATCTTCTGTGAGAATATAAAAATATTTAAGATGAAAACATATGCACCATAATGTGTAAAAGGTATAAAAGGAAATTCAAAAAAGTAAATATAAATGACCCATGAATATATGAAAGTTTTTTATCAGTAATCAAAAAATGCAGAGTAGAATAATTTGAAAATGTTTTTCTTTTTTTCCTTTGCATCTAATACTAATGGTGTCCAAGGTGACTAGAGTTTGATATACTTTTCATTTTTCCTCAGTCATATAAATTGATAAAAAAAAATTTAGAATTTCTTTGGACAAAATGTTCAAGAGGTTTAAATATGTTTATAATATTTGAATCAGCAATTATGCTTACAATAATTTAACCTAGAAAATAGAAGAGCCTCAAATTATTTATAATAATTTATAACTATTTATAGTGGCAGGATTTCTATTTGCAGTAGAGAAATTCTATAATACAAAAATTCCAGAATTTTGGAAACTTTAAATAGAACAAAATTTTTCTCTAATATGCTCTGTATAATCATTAAATGGTATAACTTTGAATAATAGCTAGTAACAATGTATAATACTAATAACTAATATGGTAGTGGTAGTTTAGTTGCTAAATTCTGTCTGACTCTTGCAACCCCATGGATTGATAATTTTTAAATTATACAGGACATGTTATAGAAAAAAGCAAAGTAATGAAACCATATGTGTGTGTGTGTGCTCACTCAGTCATGTCTGACTCTTTGAGACACCATGGACTGTAGGCCATCAGGCTCCTTTCGCCATGGGATTTCCAGGCAAGAATTCTGGAGCAGGTTGTCATTTCCTTCTCCAGAGAATCTTCCTAACCAACCCAGGGATCAAATGCTCATCTCTTGCATTGGCAGGTGGATTCTTTACCACTGCAACACCTGGGAAATCCCATGAAACTATATACAGTATATTAATTTTTTGAAAAGTAATTTATACAGATAGAAAACATAATACAAAAATTAACTAAATTGTGAATGGTGGATAGACTTTTGGATGGTAAGAATATTATGTGTTTTTCATACTTTTCTTAACTTACACTACTATACCCAAGAAAATATTTTATATATAAAAGTTTGAAAAAATTAGGCCTGAAAGAACAGAGGAAAAACCAAATATCATGTTGTCCTACCAAACATCTCCCATTGTCATGGACAGAAAGAAAAAAAAAATAGCAGAGAATATCAACTGTCAATATGAGCCATATTGCTGATTCAATGTCTATTTTTAAGAAAAAGATAACTGAAAAATCTGAAGACCCTTAAAACATTAGTCATGTAAGCAATATGCTTTATTTTCTATATAAAAAACTTGAGGAACAGTATATAATTTGTTTAAAATTGAATTTATGTCTGTTTGTAATTTCCAGTTCTGTGTCTTCTCAAATATTCAGGCTTCATAGATCGGATGTGTGCATGCTCAGTTGCTTCAGTTCATGTCCTGCTCTTTGTGACCCCATGGACTGTAGCCCTCCAGGCTCCTCCATCCATGGGATTCTCCAGGCAGGAATACTGAAGTGGGTTGCCATGCCTTCCTCCAGGGGATCTTCCCCACCCACGGATCAACTCACATCTCCTCTATATCTTGCATTGTAGGTGGCTTCTTTATCACTAAGCCACCGGGGAAGCCCCATAGATTGGATAGGGTATATCAATTAGATTTTGGTCAGTAAATTAAACATTTTTTATATAAAATCATCTGTGCATGATTGCTACTGGCCTTAGATCAAGCACATGACCAGTTACTTATTGCAGTGAATACAGGATCAATTCACTTATGACAAGTTTAGGAGATTCACCTACACAATCATCTTCTAAGCAGAAATTATCCTCTCTCTGAATACTAAGTTCACTGCTTTCCTACTGAAAAAGAGAGAGACAGCTTTTGCTTTAGCCTTTAATTCTTTACTTGAATTTGTCCATAGTCTCAAGTATAACTTGAATAAACATTCAAAAAGTTAAACTACAATAAGTTTTAGGTTTGCTATTATATGATATCATTAGTCCACAGATTTTTATAAACCTTACATTTAATCAACCTAAATATCTGAATAAACATTTTTTAATTCCACAAAGAAATTACATCAGTCCAGGAATTTAAAACCTAAAACAGATCAAGATGAACTGAACAACAGGAATAATGTCCTCATCATTTTCCTACCATTCAAAGTGTTGCCAGAACATAAGGTGATAAACATTGTGGAACTGACTTTATTTTATCGTATTATTTAATTTGCTTGAAATTTATATATAAATATCCATACTATAAAAAGGGGAATACAGTTCTTTAAGAGGGGTTTTCTTGACAAAAGAATTCTCAAAAAATTCCATTAAGTATCTATTACCTTAGCATAGCTACAAATATAAAAATTAAATATGATTCCATTTACAAGAATATATGTAAATTTTCTCAGTTGTGTCTCGAATACATATATTGCACTATTCAAACCTCTTGTAACAAATTCATCCTTCTTTAAATATGACCATATTAATTTTCCTAAAATCACAGCTCTAAATAGTCACTTTATGCCTTAAGTTCCTTTACTGGTTTTCCATTACTTCTACATTCCCATACCAAGACATATCTAGGGAATTCATCTTGTTCAACCATATCTCTTCTAGCTAACTAATATTTCCAATTGTCTTTACCAAGTCTCTTTGTTTTTCCTCCCACCAAAATAGGCTACTCATTTTATCTAGAACATGTCTCAAGTTCCCTTGCCTTTGTTATTCCTAGCATTCTTTTTTTTTTTTTTTGGACCAGCACCACATGGCATATAGGATCTTAGTTCCTAAACCAGGGATCTGCTCTGAGGCCCTTACAATGGAAGTGCAGAGTCTTAACCACTGGACCTAGAGCAAAGTCCCAATTCATTCCATTGCTTAACTGCACTTTCCCCACTTCTGTTGCTGACATACTGTCCATCCTTCAAAAGTTACAAAGTCTTTGAACATACTTTTAACCTTGATTTCATTTTTCTCACTATGAATTCCCTTGATTATCCTCTTATGTCATTTGCACATTCTACAATTTACTTTGGTTATATAGATGTTTGTATTAGGCCCCTCATTTTTCCATAATCTTTAGAATAAGCAGAGTGCTTTGCTCAATAAATGTTTGTTGAATTGACCATCAAGGATACATTAAATGGATAGTATAAGGGAAGGAATGACAGATATAAATGGATATAGAATAAATATCCCTAAATGAAATGGAGAGGAACACACAACTGGGCTACAGAGGATGGGTTAGCTTTGGATACATTCTTTACTTTTTGCTTCACAAGTGTAAGTTTTATTGGACGGTGTCATGTTTTACTAATCTTTGATTCATTTCTAACATTACCAAATCACTACTATTTACAATTCTTGATGAATTTATCTTCAGCTTCTCAAAAATACTCAGGCATATGCTAACCAAGAATTTATTGGTTTTGATCAGAATTTATAAGTTATTATTTTAAATGTCAAAGCTATAAAATTTATAATAAATTCAGAACTAAATTGCTTTCTTTTTTTGTATTTGAAGACTTTTTTGAGTAGTTTTAGCTTCATGGCAATATGAGCGGAAGGCACAAAGATTTCCAATATATCTGCCAGACTGCACACATGCGTAGCCTCCATCATGGTCAACATCTGCAATCAGAGTGGTACATTTGTTACAACCAGTGAACCTATATTGACACATCACAGTCATCCAAAGTCTAGAGTTTACATTACTGTCCACTGCAGTGTGGTCCATTTTATTGGTTTGAAAAATTTTTAAATGACATGTTATATACATCCCATGGACAGAGGAGACTGGCAGGCTACAGTTTATAGGGTCACAAAGAGTTGGATATGACTGAAGCGACTTAGCACACACATACCAACACAGTCTCAGAAAAAATAGTTTCACTGCTGTAAAAATTCTCTGTGCTTTGCCTATTCATTTCTCCACAATCCTCTTCTCCCATCTCTTCTCCATCCCCTCACAACCAATGGTCTTTTTACTACCTTCATAGTTTTGCCTTTTTCAGAGTGCAATATAGTTCAAATCATACAGTATGCAGGCTTTTCAGATTTGCTTTCTACAATTTTTTTGTAGTATGTATTTAAGGTTCCTCCATATTTTTCATGGCTTGGTATCTCATTTTCTTTTAAGAGTTAATAATATTCTATTGTCTGTGTGTACTGAAGTTTATTTGGTCCACTCACCTTGAAGGGTATCTTTGTTGCCTCTGAGTTTTGGCAGCTATGAATAAAGCTGATATAAACATTTGCATGTAGGTTTCTGTGTGTATATAAGTTTCCAGCTCCTTTGTGTAGATACCAAGGAGCATGACTGCTGGATCATATGATAAGAGTATATTCAGTTTTATAAGAAACTGCCACACTGTCTTCCAAAGTGGCTGCAATGAATAAGAGTTACTGTTGACCCACATCCTTGCCAGTATTTGGGGTTTAAGCCATTCTAATAGATAGGCAGTAGTATAATATTGCTGTTTGAATTTGTAATTCTCTATTGACAGGTGATGCTGAACACTTTTTCATATGATTACTTGTCATCTGTGTATCTTCTTTGATGAGGCATCTGTTTAGGTGTTTTTCCCATTTTTTTTAATGGGTTGGGTTTTTATTATTGTTTTTAGAATTCCTTGTATAATTTGGATAACACTTTTTTACATTTTTGTAAATATTTTCTCCCAATGTGTGTTTTGTCTTTTTATGCTCTTGACATTATCTTTTTCAGAGCATAAATTTTTAATTGCAAAAAATTATTTTAATTTTGACCTTTAAAAATTGTTAATCCTTTCTTTCCTAGATTATGGTACCTAAAAAGTATTGTGATAAAAAGTCATTGTCATATCCAACATCATCTAAATGTTCTTCCTTTTCTTCTAGGTATTTCATTTTATTCATTTTTGTTTCGTTGTTTTGAATTTTTATATATGAATTTAAATCAAATTAGATATACAAAAACAAACCAAAATAACAACAACAAAATACTGTACTGTATTAACTCGCTAGTAGCATAGACTAGGTGGCTAAACAACAAAACTTATTTCCTTGCATTTCTGGAGGCTAGAAGTCCAAGATGAAAGTGTCAGCAGGGCTGGTTTCTTCTGGGATTCTCTTTCTTTGCCATACAAATTTTCCCCATGTCTTTACATGGTCTTCCCTCTGTGCTTATCTCCAATTTTCCTTTTCTTATAAAGTCATCAGCCATATTGGATTAGAATCCATCTAATGAGCTCATTTAACCTTAATTATTTCTCTCAAGACTCTATCTCCAAATACAGTAACATTTTGATGTGCTAAGGGCTAGAACTTTAATTGTGAATTAGGTATGAATTGTGAGAAGATACAATTCGGTCTATAACATTTACTTATTTTAATATATTTTCTTCTGGGAAGAGAATAGTAATCCTTTCATTTTCTTAAGTTATGATAGAAGAGAATTTAAGATAAGACATATTTTATCAGTAAATAAGCAAATCCTACCTCACTTAACTATTCAGACTTTTAAGAGTGAGTTCTGGAACTGTCTGTCACATCCTTATCCTCATTGACTAGTGTGTTATCTAAAACAGAATAGGTTAGTAAAGATTTGTGAGTTAGATGAATATATGAAAGAAATACCCATTTACTTAAGACACTGTGATAATTACTGTTAGGAAATCAAGGAAAACACTGTGCTGCTTTCAAAGAGTGTGCAACATTAAGGGAAGGATTATAATATTTGAAGTCTGATAAAAAGCAGTATTGCAAACTCAAATGCCCTCAAGGGTCAGGCGACTAATTTAAATGTGTGAAGAAGCTATGAGTAAGAGAATAAGTAATGACAAGGCCTTCCATAAACTAGAAAATCAATGCTAGCTTAATCAAGTTATAGTTCCTTAAAGCAACTACAGCAATACTGAACTACCAAACAAAATATATCTGAAGGTTTATTTAGGACCTAAATCTTCAATCTGAGTAAGCCAAATAGGTCATTCTATACGTCAAACCATTGCTAGACAGCAATGTGATCTAGGCAAGCTCTAAATGTCTTCACTGGTTTAAAATATGTAAGTAATATGATGTAGAAATCTTTACCAATTTATAGACTGCATTAACTAATAGTAGTAAACTTAACTTTTCCCAGTTGTAATCAACTATGAATCCTTGAATTTACATGATAGACTCATTTTCTTTAGTCTTTGTCCATACAATTTTTTTTTTAAGTAGTTTTCTTATCCTTCATCTAGAAGACAATGCAAAGAAACCATTTCCTGGCAGCAGCCATTAGAGCCAAGAGGGTTTCCTCAGTTGGGGAGGATGGCTGGTCTTCATCAGGCTTGTCTTATCTGCTGCCACCTTGAAGTCTGTAAATAAGTCATTTCATTAGCTCTTTAGTCTCCCATGTGCTTTTATGCTCAGTCATGTCCAAGTCTCTGTGACCCATGGATTGTAGCCTGCCAGGCTCCTCTGTCCATGGGATTTTTTTCAGGCAGGAATACTGAAGTGGTTTGCCATTTCCTCCTCTAGGGGATATTCCAGCCCCAGGGATCAAACCTCAGTCTCCTGCATCTCTTGCATCTCTTGCATTGGCAGGCGGCTTCTTCACCACTGAGCCATGCGGTGAGCCTCTGGTCTCCCATTCTCCTGCTGAAATGCATTGGCCCTCATTAAAAGCTTGCTCTTTAAAATACTGGTGCAAATAAAATAGTTGGTTTAAATGGAGGTAAGATAGAGATGAGGTGAAATTGATTTAAGAAGAAAAGAGAGAGGCTTCTCATGAAAAATGAAGGAATGGTTGTAGAAAAATACAGATTATTGATGCTGTATATAACAGCCTGTCTATCCATTCTGCATTTCTGTGAAGTGTTGGTTCTGGCCAGACCATTGCACTCTCTCCAGATCAGTCCTTCTCAGTGTGGCCATGAGGCTAGCAGGGATCCTCATCCACTATCCATACAATTTTTAAATGTGTTTCTGTTATTCTAGAGGGGCTTATAGCTTATTTACTGAGATCCTATGTGGCTAAAAAGAAATCACTTTGGGTCCATTATCATAAACTAATGCTATGTCTTTGTTTTTCATAACCATTATCAATTCCCTTCCTACTGTACTATTCATGTCTCAATTAAATGTGTATATTTAGCAAATATTGAATGAATTCCTCTCCTAAAACATGTTCTCTCACAAAAGAAAATGTAAATGATTAGTATTTTATATTCTATATTATACCTAGTGCTTGATTTAACCTAGGGCTATATGTATATATAAATTTTCATAGACATGGTTAATAGGTCCCATTTTTTATAGCCCTCTCAAACTTTTTATATATAAGTGAAGGGCTCTTTAATCCCTTCTCTTTGAGAGATTTATGAATTGAATATATGTGTACACCATCTGACCTCCGGGCTCTACAGTTGGCTTCTTTTTTAATCAGATATTTATTTGGGAAGACATTTTAAGATTTCCAATAAATATCACATATTGCTGGTTAACAAAAAAGGTATTTTTCCACTCTGAATGACTTTTGTATTCCTGAAACGTTTCAATTGGTAGAATATTAACAGAGATGCAAAATTACAAGATGCAGCCAGGAGCAACGGGAACTTCTCTAAAATGCTCAGCGAGGACCCTGCTGAGCTCAAACGTCTCCCCACATTTTCTTTCTCATATTTAGGAGAACTGTAAATCGCTGGAAACAGCTACTTCATTTCTGTTCTCTGGCCAGAGCCTGAATCCCAAGGGACATTCCAGGGGATATGGGTTTGATGGCTTCAGCACACCCTCCTGAGGACTCTGCATACAAACCACAGCTGAACTGGCCGCCTTCGGAAAGACAGGGCATGTTTCCAGCCGGCAATAGGACTGCATTATCTCTCCTCCCTGGAGAGAAAGGGCCCTTTTGATCAAGTCTGCAGTCACCTCTGGGTCAGAAGGGAGCACCTTGCATTAGTCTTTCTGGCTCTTGCCCAGCCCGCAAGTGGAGTCCATCTGCTTTTCTGCCAGCACTTGTGTAAACCTGAGCACCCACATTAGGAAGGGAGGGGTAGGGAGAAGGATGAGACATAAAGAAATTCAGGTATGAATTGGGGGCCAGATGTTTCTGTCGGAGGGGGCAATCCCCCTTTCTGCTGGAAAGTCCTATTTTTGTGTTGCTGAACTCCAGTTTTCAGCACCCCGATTTTTGTGCTCTCTCAGATTTAGGATTCATTAACCTCCCTGCTTTAGAAGCACATTTTTAAGATAACAGGCGAATGAAGAAGGCTTTCTGCCTGACCGGAGTATCTTTCTTCCAGGAAAATTCCATCTATGTATTAAACAAATTTTAAAACCGAAACTGTCAATTCAATTATCTTTAAAAAGAAATAAATGCACAGGATTTTACTTTATAGTTATCTTTCTATTAGATAGCATGAAACCATATTCTAAGAAGCAGTTACTTCAGCTAAGGAAATCTGCTATGTGAACGTTTCCATAGGTTTAATAAATTACCTCATACACAGTATCATGGATGATTAGCAAAATATTAGATCTTTATTTTTTAATTAGCAACAAATCCCCAAATATTAGCAAATATTAATTTCATCACCTTCTTTTGGGAGATTTTTCCATAGTGAGTAGCAGAAAGCTTCTCTAGATGCTAAAATGAGATACCAACATTACCAGCGTTTGAAGATTGACTCGAGGGAAATATCGCTGATTACAGCAGAAAAGACAGTGGAGGGAGAGTTGAGGAAGTTTGTTCTTCTGTTCATGAGATTGTCACTAACTTCATATGTAAGCCACACCAGACACACTGCCTATTAAATTAATGCCTATGATTTTCTTCCTTCCCCTGTACTCTGAGGAAATTCCTTAAACTAGAACTTTGCTTCTCAAAGCATGGGCTGCAGATGACTCCAAAGATTGTTGGAATGGCAGGCTCAAATCCCTGTTCCCAGAACCACTGATTGAGAATCTGCCTTTTAACAGATTCTCCCTGTGATTCACACTCACATCAACAGTTTGAGAAGCACCGTGTAGTAGAGCTTCAAGGACCCTCTTCTTAAATGACCCATGGCTAAATGGCATAAAAACCCATAAGATGTGGTTACGTCAACAAGGTGTCCCAATTTAGCTCAAAGGAAGACTTGTGTTCTTGAGTTTGGTAGAACTGGGAAGCAGGTGACCACAGTGGACATTGGTGTTTTCCCATAAACTTATGTACGTGGTGCCTTTGTGTTCTAGACTAGGAAGAAGGAATTCAAAGTGATCAGAGGAAAAGATGAAAATAGCAGGGGAAATGGAGGGAGTGAAACTAGTTCTGCCTATCTTCAAGAACGAGTTTTGAGATTCTAACAAAGAGGACTTGTAACCAGAAGTTGAATGCCATCATTATAACCCATGATGATTTGGTTTGGGGTGATAATTTGGAGCAGAAGCACCTCTCCCAGTTTGTTCAGTAAGAGGCAGCAGCAGCATCCGTGGGCACTGTGGAGGAGCAGAACTAGCTGCTGTGCCCAGAGACAGTTAGGGGGCCAGCACGGTTAGGGAGTGCCCCACTGGCAGTCAGCCTACTTTGGGTCACTGCACTTTTAGGATGTTGCTAAAACAGAAGAACATGTGTGGACCAAGGACAGGTTTGGGAACACACCAAGTGGTGCTAGTAGAAAAGAACATTCCTGCCAGTGTAGGAGACCTAAGAGACATGGGTTTGGTTTTGGGTTGGGAAGATCCCCTGGAGGAGGGCATGGCAACCCACTCCAGTATTCTTGTCTGGAGAATCCCATGGACAGAGGAATCAGGTGGGCTACAGTCCTCAGGGTCACAAAGTCAGACATGACTGAAGCGACTTAGCACACACACATACACACTGAGGATGCCTGGAAATAACTGTTCTATGGTCAAGTGCTAGGAATAAATCCATCTTCCCCTTCACATCTGCAAATGTTTTAGTGAATGGTACTCCTTTCCAGGGATTCCCAGGTGGCTCAGTGGTAAAGAATCTGTCTGCCAATGCAGGAGACACAAGAGACATGGGTTCATTCCTTGGGTTGGGAAGATCCCCTGGAGGAGGAAATGGCAACCCATTCTAATATTCTTGCCTAGGAAATCCATGGACAGTGGAGTCTGGAGGGCTACTGTCTGTGGCATCACAGTCGTACAAACTGAGTGACTCAGCGTGCACATACTCTTATCCAACCAAGCCAGGAGTTATAAATAATCTTTGACCTTTCTTCTCCATCATTCCTGTATACAATCAATGTGCAAGTCTGATCAATTAAAACTCTTTAATATTCTCTAATTCTCACTTTCACATTCTCACTCAGAGTAACATCTTGTTCCAACACCATTGCAACTGGCTACACTGAGACTCTTCTTATTCTCCTCCAAGCCATTTAGTATGATTTGGAAGTCCATTTTTAACTTGTTCCTGCATAACTTACTAGTTTCACCTTTATCCATTTCCTGACACCATATGCAATATTTATGTACATGAATTTTATTTTTCAAATACTTTTGTAAAACTCCGAGTCTTTCTACATGTTTCCTCAGTTCGGTGGCCTGTTTGTGCTTTGTTGCTCAGTCTTGTCTGACTCTTTGCGACCCCGATGGACTGTAGCCCTCCAGGCTCCTCTGTCCATGGGATTCCTCAAGTTGGCGTAAGTATGACTCAACCTTCAAGTCTTAACTTAGATGAAGCTGAAATACACTAGATAATTGGGATGCCACTAAAATGTTGTAACAAGTTATATAGCACATATAACAAGTAGAAGTTTCCTCCTCTCAGAGATCAAGGGGAGGTTCCCAGAGGTTTACTGGGGCCTTGATTAACATTCCCATCTTTAACAATAGACCAACTAATGGATATTAAAGTCCACAAAATCCTATTAGAACTTTAATAGGTGGATGTTTCATTTCCTTCATAGTACAGTTCCTCAGTGGAAGCATCTCAAATGTTTTTCTTCTGTCAAACATATGAAACATAAGCTGTGACTAATTATAAGTAACTCTGAGTTACTAAACAGACTACACTACTATTTCTAGTCAATCATATGCCCTGTGTTAGCTGTTCTACATGACTTTGAGCCTATGACATCAGAATATTTTAGTTAAGGGTTAGCAGAATGCTTTTCTAATAGTTCTCTATTCCTGGTTCTCAGCAGACAGCTTTGTTACACAGAAAAACCCTGGAGAATTGCAGGAGCCTTCTTCTCCAAGCTCATCTTCTTTACCTCCAGTTAGATGAATAAGTCTAGCAAGTGGCTTACTAGCATTCTCTCTTCCTCATGGTTTGGACTGTTTCAAAAGTGAAACTTCTGACCCCCAGAACTAGAGCACGGCACAGCTCCATGGTTTCACTTCACAAGCATTTATGTCGTGACCAGTTCTCTCTGCTGTTAATCACATGACGTTTCACCGAGGCTTTTCTCAAGATCCCTAAGTTCATCGGAGTCAAGGATAGCTTTAAATCTCACATCTCAGCATTCAGGAAAGTGTTTGTTAATTTTGCTCTTCTCAGAAACAAAATTTTATTATGTGGTTCAAAGTGAATTAAAAACAAAAAAAAAAGACTCAGAGTCCTTCTGCAAAACTCTTAACCTCAATGGATTCATAATTTAAATTATTTTATGAAAGACAGACAAATTAAAAAGGCAGTGAAGAAATTTAGAGTCCTGCATTTTGGGTGAGGGAAAGAGTAAAGTCCTTATTGACTCCCACGTGTGTTTTTACTATAAATGGGTATTATTTCTATCTCCTCTAACATTCATACTGATTTCAATATACAGAGAAACCTGAGGCCAAGTGAGGTTTTCATGGTTCCTCTGTTTCCTGGTGAACATTTTACATGACTATTGTGAGATGGTGTCTTCAGAAATTCTTCTTTTCGAGATTCCTTTTATTGGACATAATATCCCTCCCAACTTGGAAATGCAAGCAGGCCTATATATTTCCCATTTCTTGACTGTTCTGGCAATTTTCCCCAAAAGGGAGGAAAAACCCTATAAAATTTCTTCTGGCCCCCCAAAGCAGAAACATCTGCTGGAGTCATGAGTAGCCTGTTGGCGCTGCCTCAAAGTCCCAGCCTGGAGTTGATTATCTCCCCACTTCGCCAGTGTCCATGCACTCAGCAAGGAACACACTGAAAGGTTTCTGGGAAGACTCATTATAAATAATGAGAACATGGAAGAGAAGAAAGAGGGAAAAGGTTCAAGCTACTTTGGCCCATGCATTTTACGAGTTTCACAAACTAAAATCATTAGACCACCAAACTGCTCAATTAGAAATCAAGATTTGAAAAATTAGGGCATTGCTTTCTGTAAATACAGCTGCTTGGCAAATGCAAATGAAAAACGTGACAGATTGCTGGTTGATTTTTTTTCCTATCAGGAAAAAAATAGTCAGTTATTTTAAGTGACACTCTGGGGAAAAGATTGGTTGCTGATCTGTCTTTAAGTTGCCAGTTGCATCTTACCTCACAGTGAAGCTGGCAGTGAGTAGAATTTTCTGGCTTGAGTGCATAGGCATTTTTTATTCTTTGAAATAGTTTAACAGGTGCAAGTGAAGTCTTGCTAGAAATGCTTATGTATGACAATATACTGAACTCTTTCCTAAATTAATTCACTCCACTCAGTGTACAATATAACTTGTTGCAAAATTTTTGGTGTGCTGTCAATTCAATCAGTTACTTAACAGATTAAAATAACCCTAGTTCTTTGCATCCTTCAACAACTCTGACAATTTTATTATTTTTCTACCATCAGTTTTTCTAATGTTAACAACTGACAGGGTCAAAATGTTCTTTGTCATTCTGATAGGATTTGCAGAGAAAAAGTATGAACAGAATGGATTTGAAAAGGCCTGATGAAAGTATTTAGATTAAAATTTCAGTGTATACCTAAGAGGTATACAAGGAAAGGTTAAAAACTAGTGAGCTACGAGTGTCTACAGAAGAAAGGTCATTTGTATAAATGGAGGTGACTTATTCCAAGACAGAATTCTCAAACTTGATGGCATGATAGACCCTTAGAGCGCTTGTTAAAGATACTGCTGGGCCACAGCACAAAGTTTCTGATACAGTAAGTCTGGGGTGCTACCTTTAAGTTCCCAGGTATAGGTTATGGAGCTGGCTGGGTGACCACACTTTTCCAATCACTACTCTAAGAGACAGAGAGAAGAACCAAGTCAAAACCCCAGAGCGTCTATCTCAAGAGCCTCCTCAGATTTCAAGGCTAATGGACTATGAATCAGTTTTCAATCAGCTCACAGCCTTATTTTCTTTTAACTCTGGGTACCAAGTGCATCTTCACCTATTATAGTCCACCAACCAAACACCATACTTTCATGCTAGGGTAGACTAAGGTGACTATTTGACCTAGATGTTCTCCTTTTCACATCTGTATGTCTATATTGCCATTTCATTCAAATGTCAAGTTCTCTTGACCATTGATTGCTCTGATGACTTACTTTTAATTCTTTTCATATTGAAGTCAAACCTGCCCCAGTACCACCCCAATCCACACTCAGAGACATAAACACCACAAACAGGACTTCCTTGGTGGTACAGTGGATAGGAACCTGTCTGCCAGTGCAGGGGACACAGGTTTGATCCCTGATCTGGGAAGATTTCACATGCCATGGGCAACTAAAGCCCACATACCACAATGACTGAGCCTGTACTCTAAAACCCGTGAGCAGCAACCACTGAGGCTGTGTGCTGCAACTAGCGAAGCCCACATGCCTAGAGCCTGTGCCCCACAACAACAGAAGCCTGTACTTTGCACTGAAGAGCAGCCTCTGCCCTCTGCAACTAGAGAAAGCCCGCACACAGCAACCAAAAGCCAGCACAACCAAAAAATAAACAAAGAAATAAATTATTAAAAAAAAAACCCACAGGCAAATCTCTTCTAACAATTCAGTTTGCTTTCTCATCATGTGCTGATGTGAAATTCTCACTTGTAAATTCGTAGACTAAATCTCAGCCCCCTCATATCTTTCAGCTTAGACTCACACCCTGCAGGAGCGTCTTCTGACAACACCTATCTCTGAAACTTGTTCTAACACCCCATGTTTCTACAACACTTCTTTAATAAACCTCCACCAACAACTCTGCTCAACAAACATGTACACAAGCACCTTATGTTCCTGGAGCCTTGTTTAATGTTCCTCTGGTGAATTTCCCACGGAAGCCTACCTTGTAAAATAATTTTTATAATAACTTTTGTGCTAATATAGAAGTATTTCTTGATGACTCAGCCTTTTATAGTTTAGTATATTCCCATGCTTTATTGTGGGGACTATAAACAGCATTGAGGTTTTTCTCTTTTCTTAAAAAAAATACTATATTAAATAACTCCAAGCCAAGATTGATTTCTGACAACCTGTGCCTTTTAATTTTTAATATTTTATTATGAACTAATTTTAGACCTACAAGAAAACTGCAAAATAGTATAAAGTTTCCTTATGTCCCTTGCCCTGCTTTCCCTAATTTACTATATTATATAACCAAAACATTAAAAAGTGATTTTATATATATATATACATATAATGTAAAAACAAAGAAAAGTAAACACAGAACGACTTGTACATTGACACTGATCTCTTTTGCTACTGCAGAACTCATGTTGGATGAAAGTGAATGATGAATTCAGAGATCCCACATTTTTTATAGGTGCCAGGAGTAAATTTTACTCCACATGGATTTTTCTCAACCAATGTAGATAACTCCCAACTGCCATGCTTCAAGGTATGAGAATTATTATCTCAGGTATGTTTTAAGTCTATTTCCCTTTTGCTTTCTATTAGAGTAGGCTAGAAATATAAATAAACATTTGTGGCATTAAAAGAAATGAGGAAAGGAACTTTATCATTCAGGCATAAGAGTCTCTCCAGTGCCCACAGCCTTCACCTAAGGGGCCCACTGACAAGCAGCTCTGGCTCTGCAGTACAAATCTTGGGCACAGCTGTCTTTACAGAGGCTGGCGTATCAGCACCTTATGTCCAGACTCCCTACATGCATCTTACAGCTACTGCTGGCCAAAGTCTGGTCATCCTCACCTGGGTGTCGTGAGGCGCTGCGGGGGCAGACTCAACTCCCAGTGTCCCTCACATGGAAGGATCTCCCCTCCCTCAGAGCCAGCCACTCTCTCTCCTAGAGTTATCCCATTCTATCCTCTCTACTGCACAATTCTCATATTAAAAATCCACTAAGAGCTTTCTCTTATTCTAAACTAAAGCATAAAGCTATTCTCTCATTCCCAGGGTGCATTGCATATGACGTGCTAAACTCGATCCATTTTTCTCCTCATAACATTCCCTGCGATATATGTATCTTCAAAGCTACATTACATTAAATGTTAAATTATATAATGTCAAATATGCCAATTATATTAAATTATACTTGTCTGACAGATTCCATAGTCTGTTTTTTAAATAAAGTTCAAGTTTTAACCTTCCAAAACTATATAGAAGGAAAAAAAGGATTTGTGTTAAATTTTCAAACTTTTCGTTTGGGGGAGAGAATGGAGGGAAGAAAGAAATCATGATATTACAGGAAGGGACATTAACTGACATATGATTATTGTGGAGAACATTAAATATTTTATAAAAACTGATATTTCCAAATTTCTAAAGACAAAGCTGACCTATATTGCATGCTATGTGTAATACTAAACAATGTTTTAATTTTATAGAAAAGACAACCACTGAAGTTTTTCTTCAGTTTGGGTAAATATGTGAAACACTTGTAACCATTCTGTAGGAAGAATGTTCTCCCCGTGACAGTTGTGCTGATGGATCGTGGCAGTTTGTAGGGCTGCAAAGGAATTCACAAAATATCTCAGCATAATACCCTGAAGACCCACCATTAGTGGACTCGAGTTAGTAATTGGCCCTGCTGGATCTCTATGTTTGTCTTGATTTTAGTTCATGTTTCATACACTGGCATCATATCACATGGATTAAATTAAAATGCTGTAATAAATATATAACAGTATTATATAACGTAATAAATATACTCAGAAATGTGTATTGGTAGAATATAATAAATGTTTCCTTTTTAGGTAACAGTCCAGGGTATTTATTTCGGTTGACAAGAGCTGCATTAGTATTAATATTCAATGACCTAGGCTCCTTAAATCTGTGGCTCCTCTCTAATTGCTACTGCCTCACTGTCATCTTCAGCCAGTAAGCAAAAGAGGACAGAGAACTTGAAGGAGGCAAATATCCACCTGAAAAGCTTTGTTTCAGAGCTTACTCATATCACTTCCTCTCCCATTTTACTGTTAAGATCTAGACACAGGGACTCACTTAACTGTTGACACAAGAAAGCTTAAAAAATGAATTTTAGCCCCAGTTCTACTAGGAGAGAAGTAGAGGATGGCTCAGGGTGCAGGACTAGTAATTTCTTCAACAGGTATCACAACAGGCAACAGGACAGCGTGATAGTGAGTGCTAATAAGTTCAGAAGACAGCAATACAGCTCCATCTTCTTGCACAGCTTATTGGAGTATAGTTGTGGCTTCCAGGTTTGGACACTTAAGCACAGAGACATATTTGGAGAAATGCAAAAAGATAAGGATGACTTAACCATTTTTATATAAGCAAGTATATCAATATTTCACTATGCTCTAGGGTCAAAATTTAATACATTTTAATATATGGGAGCATCAATTATTCCTTTTCTAAAAATTTCATTGAAATTAAACTTACAAATTTGCATTAGACTGTTTAGATATTTGAAAAAACTATAAAAAGTGATGTTTTCTATAACTTGTCTTAGATTTTATATTTTTATACATTTTAACATATTTTTAAATGACATTCCATCACTGCAAACAACAGAGGTAGGTCCAAAAGAAAATATTGTTTTACATTTATGTTAAACTCCAAACGCATATAATGTTGATTATTTTCCAGTTTTTAATTTCATGTGTTCTAATATTTACATCCCAGGATGTTAGAATGAGACAGATGTAGTGACATTTTTAAAGCCAAGAAAACCATAATTTGGGAAAGAGACAACCACATGGAAGTCCAGAAACAATTATAAACACATGGGTTACCTGGCCCACACTGGTAGAAAAAGGCTAGAAAGGAATACACGAACAGCATATTTACTCAAGTCCATCAAAATATCCACAAAAGTAGTCTTCAAGTGTGTGCTCATTACATACTATACAAATAACATTTTATATCATTTCTCCATCCTGTTTTCCTCTCTGAGGTTTTCTATTGGCTTTCTAAAATACAAAAACACATGCAAATACACATACATAATCAAACACAGTTTAAGATTTACATCAGAATCAGAATATACACTGGAACATTCAGCCACTGATTTCTTATTGCACAGAGTACTAGAAGACTACCAAAATTTCCAAAATTTTTGTGCTCTATATCTTTGATTTGCCTTTAACTCTAAAAGGTTTTCCTCATCCAGTAAAACAATATAACTAAACTTTTAAGTCTCTCATGATGGAAAAGGCAAACAATTTGTCTATTTTTAGTCTGTTATTCTTCAATACTTTATTAAAATTATAGCCAAGGATATTATTACTTACAATTATATAATAATCTATACAAAAGAACTGTTCTAAAACCACACATATAAAAAAGCCTAAATAAATACCTGGTTGATATACAGAAGGCAATTGATAAATGTCAGCAATATATATAAATATTTATATGGGAAAATATTTATAAAAACCAGATGAATAAATGAATTTTATTTCAAGCACATATTAAAAATATAAAGGTGAGTGCTAATATTTGTTCACAGAAGAGCTACATGAATGATAACTCACTTACAAGTGGTTCCCTATATCTGTTTGCTACACCAGTGCCTCATTAAGGAATGAAACACACACCCCCAACACTTAGCACATGAGAACTCTGCCAGCATGGAACACATTAAGCTTCATCAAAATGCTTTTGGAGTCCATGAAATGCAGTGCTACAAGGGAGCCACACCAGAAGCAATTATTAAGTGACTGGGGAGATAAATGTAGCTATTAATACTGCACACCTGCCGTTCTTCCCTCTGCACTTTGATCTAACAGATGATGATTTGTAATGGCAAAACCTCAACACCCGCCCACCTGTAGTTTATTAGGAAATCAGCCAAGTAACAGGATTACTTAGTTATCAGCAGCAGGGAGGTAGACATGCAAGGATTCCGTTTTTGTCATTTCACGGGTGACACCTTCATCCAGAAGTCACCCTTGGCGTCTGTGCTACACTTGGCCCGTCATATGCAAATTTAGCATCCCAGTGGGTACATGCCTCTTCTTATTCAAAGACTGTGGCTTTATGGAATATTATATTGCTTTTAAAAGAAATGTACCTATGTATTAATATCATTTTTGAATAGTATGTGTTTGCCCACTTTATACCTCGAGTGAAAACCACATTTTGTATTTTCTGTTAGTGTGTTTCACATACTATTTAAACTTCACCTAAGGGTGGAGTCTTTGGAGATATTTTTAAAACATGAGAATAACCACATAACTGCTTATTCAGCTACAGGAAAGAAGCTATTAGGTTGTTTTTTCACTGAACAATGTGGAAAAAAATCATTCATTGCAGGACAAAAATTTCAGTTGTTGTGGAGGCTCTGCATTAACTCGGCAGTTTCATTTATTGTACTTCATTCGCTTCAAAAATATCCTCACCATAAACTAGCATTGTAGAACAGAGACATTTCTTATGGTTGTAAGAGTAAGAAAAAGCATGAGAATCTGAGAACAATAGACAAGGAAACACCTGGAGTAGCAGAAAAGTCACTCCAAAGCAAAATTAGATGTTAAAGTCTAGTATGCCTATTAATATTTTGTGGAAATTTAACATATACTTAGTGTCTCCATGGCAAACAAAATAGATACAAACCAAATTATTTTTAAGCATCCAAGTTACTACATGATTAAATTCTCTTTTAAAAATTTGTTTCTATTTGTAAACAATAATCATTATAATTACAATTCCAACATCATGAAGTAAGTTGTGTGTTAGTGTGTATGTGTCTGTATGTGTGTGAAATACACACCCAGATTCAATGTCAGTGTCACCTGGAAACTTTTAATGCTCCATCATTTTTTCCCTTCTAGAACTGTTTTACTTTTCTCATAAGAAAATAGAATTATTCTTTAATTCACTTAACAATAACTTTTCTGGTCATTTCACTTTAAATGGTGAAATCACTAAAGTGGTCTTCATAATGTGATATTCACATGCTTCCATGGAAATTCCCATTGTTTCATGAAAAAGAAAAACTGATTTGAATCTGATAAATGTCAGATACGAAACAAACCTACATCATTTAAATTGACTCTGTAAGAGCCATCTTTGATAAATATTCACACAACTTAGCAGAGGCTACGGTTTGCAATAGAAACAGAAGTTACTAGATTACAATTGCTAAATTAACACAGACATTTAATTCTTCGTGTCCATCATAAGTCAGGCAGGGCCCTACTACCAGCAATGATCCTATCAGGGACTGAAGCATCCCTAGGAAGCTGTAACTGTCCTTCAGGAAGAGTCTGAGGGTTAAACTTAAGTTTACTCTGTTTGTGGTAAACTTCATGAGAAAAAATGTTCGCTATTTATACATAAATACATGGAAGAGTATAAATTATTCTTATTTGAGAAACTCGCTAATCATTTAAAAATATAATATTTATCTTCAGAAAATGTACTAATAATACAGTGCTGGCTTACATATAGAAACAAAGTATGTGAAAGTCAGAGATATATACATTAGAAATTTTGAGAAAAGTTGATAAGTATGATATAAATCAGTGAGAGGAAATTTGTGAGTGATGAATTTAAATAAAACAGCAATACAAAAATTTAATTCCAATATCAAACTGTTTTTAAAATCCCAAGATACTCTTGATTTTATATCTAAATTTATTTTTTTAATGCAAGGATCAGCAGATTTCCCCAAGCAGGCGTATCCACTGGAATCAGTACTGAAGTAGCAAAACCTGAACTGCTGGAAGCGTAGTCTGGACAAGCCTGAGAGAGAAAATTTCCAAGGGAACTTACGACAGGAGGGCCCCTATACTTTTGTGAGTGTACCCCCAGGAACTGGAATAGGTACTCACAGTGAATAGGGCTTCTCTGGTGGCTCAGCTGGTAAAGAATCCACCTGCAGTGTGGGAGATTCCAGTTCGATTTCTGGGTTGGGAAGATCCACTGGAGAAGGGAATGGCTACCCACTCCAGTAATCTGGCCTGGAGAATTCCATGGACTGTACAATTGCAAAGAGTCAGACACAACTGAGTGACTTTCACTTTCATTCACAGTGAATATCAGAGAAAAATCCCCTCATGCTTCTGGAAGAGAAAAATGGAAAATGGGCCATTTCCAAGTACTCCCTAGAACTCAGGCTTCCCCGGTGGCTCAGCAGTAAAAATCTGCCTGCGATGCGGGAGACATGGGTTCCATCCCTGGGTGGGGAAGATATCCTGGAGGAGGGCATGACAACCCACTCCAGTATTCTTGCCTAGAGAATCCCATGGACAGAGCAGTCTGGAGGGCAATGGTCCATTGGGTTGCAAAGAGTTGGACACAACTGGAGTGACTGGGCACCCCTAGCTCTCTTCTTAACAAGACTGCCCTTAATGAAACCAGTTTACCAGTGACTACACCACTGAGATTTTATCAGAGCCTAACTGACCTGGAGAAGGAAAATACCACACTTGAGCCCAATCTAACCATCCTATCCCACCTAAAGGGGGCAAAACCTGAGAAGAACTTGTGTTCACAGATCAGAGGTATGAGTTCATTAAAAGACTAAACATAGTCCTCATTACAGTTCTAGAGAAAGCTTCCCTTTCCTTCACACCTTACCACATTACTTAAGGTCTATTTACTGCAGACCACATTACTAAAGGTCTGTTTACTGCAGTAACTTTTACCTAGTACATCACATATGACTATCATGTAAAAAATTACAAAGCGTACTAAAAGGAAAAAAAAAAACAGTGTGAAGAGACAGAACAAACAACAGAACCAAATATAGGAAGGTAGCTAGAATTATCAGACTGGAAACTTAAAACAACCCTGATGAATACAATAAATGGGTAAAGTAGACAGAATGCAAGAATAAATGGGTGATGTAAACAGAGAGATGGAAATTCAAAGAAAGAATCAAAAAGAAATACTAGAAACCAAAAATACGGTAAGACAAATGAAAAATGCTTGTGATGGGCTCATTAGTAGACTGGACGTGGCTGAGAAAAGAATCTCTGAGCTTGAGAATATGTCAATAGAAACTTTCAAACTGAAAATGCAAAGAGATTATAGGCTGAAAGTAACAGGAGGGACCATCCAAAGACTGTGGGATAATTATGAAAGGTGTAACAAATGTCCCTGACTCTTTGCAACCCCAGACTATATAGTTCATGGAATTCTCCAGGCCAGAATACTGGAGTGGTAGTCCTTCTCTTCTCCAGGGGATCTTCCCAACCCAGGGATAGAGCCCAGGTCTCCCACATTGCAGGTAGATTCGTTACCTGCTGAGCCACAAGGGAAGCCCAAGAATACTGCAGTGGGTAGCTTATCCCTTCTCCAGCAGATCTTCCCAACCCAGGAATCAAACAGGGGTCTCCTGCATTGCAGGCTGATGCTTTACAAACTGAGCTATCAGGGAAGTCCAAATAGAAACTTTTGAACTGAAAATGCAAAAATTATAAGCTGAAAGTAACATAAGGAACTATTCAAAGACTGTGGGATAATTATGAAAGGTGTAACAAATGTGAAATGAAAATACCAGGAGATAAAAGAATAAATACTTGAGACAATAAAGAATTTCTACCAAGTAATTTCAGTCACCAAACACAGTTCCAGGTAGCTCAGAAAGCACCTAGCAAGATAAATGCCTCCTCAGCAAATCAGTTTAGTTCAGTCACTCAGTCATGTCCAACTCTTTGCCACCCATGCACTGCAGCATACCAGGCTTCCCTGTCCATCACCAACACCCAGAGTTTGCTCAAATTTATGTCCGTTGAGTCAGTGATGCCATCCAACCATCCCATCCTCTGTCGTCCCCTTCTCCTGCCCTCAATCATTGCCAGCATCAGGACCTTTTCCAATGAGCTGGTTCTTCACATCAGGTGGCCAAAGTATTGAAACTTCAGCTTCAGCTTCAGCATCAGTCCTTCCAATGAATATTCAGGACTGATTTCCTTTAGGTTTGACTGGTTTGATCCGTGCAATCCAAGAGATTCTCAAGAGTCTTCTCCAACACCACAATTCAAAAGCATCAATTCTTCAGTGTTCAGCTTTCTTTATGGTTCAGCTCTCACATCCATACATGACTACTGGAAAAACTATAACTTTGACTAGATGGACCTTTGTTGGCAAAGTAGTGTCTCTGCTTTTTAATGTATTACATGCAAACTGAAGAAAATAAAATTTTAAAAAAATCTTGAAAGAAGAAAGAGGGAAAAATATTAAACCTTACCAATAAAGAACAAAAGGTAAGAATTACTTAAAATAATAATACCAAGTGTTTTTGAGTACATGCACTTATGTATATCATATATATGTGTATTTATGTATATTTAAGTATGCTTATTCCATGGATGGAGGGGCCTGGTAGGCCACAGTCCATGGGATCACAAAGAATCAGACACGACTGAGTGACTTCACTTTCTTTCTTTCTATAGTTCCTTTTGGAGAAGGAAATGGCAACCCACTCAAGTGTTCTTGCCTGGAGAATCCCATGGACAGAGGGATATAGTGGTGGGCTATGGTCTATGGGGTTGCAAAGAGTCGGACATGACTAAGCAACTAACACACACACACACACACATATATGTATAAGTGAAATGAATGACAGTAATAATACATGAAGGGAGGGAAGAATAAAGACTTTTTTTATTATAAGGTAGTCACACTGTTTATGGTATGCTATGGTGTTATTTGAAAATGGACTTAGATTAGCTGTAAATGTGTACTGCAAATTCTAAGGAAACCACAAAGAAAAATGTAAAAATAAATATAACTGATATGCTAGGAAAAGGGAGAAAGTGGAATAACATAAAACACTAAATAAAACCACAAAAGGCAGAAAATTAGTGGAAGATGAAAACAGAAACAAAGAACAAGAGCAACAAATAGAAAACAATAACAAATGCAGTAGATATTAATCTGACTATACCAATGATCACTTTGAACATCAATGGTCTAAATACGTCAAGTAAAATATATGATAGAAATTGTCAGAGTGGATCAAAACCATGACCCAACTATATGTTGTCTACTAGAAACATACTTTAAATATGAAGGCACATACAGATTAAAAGGAAATTAATAAATAAAAATACACAATGCTGACATCAACCAAAAGGAAGAAGGAGCTATATCCAATTGAGAGAGAAGAGTTCATCAGGTATAAAGAAAGACATTATGTCGTGATAAAGATGGCAATTTTTCAGGAAGACATAATAATCCTTAATGTTCATGCACTTAAGAAAAAAAGAGTATCAAACTATGTCAGGCACAAAGTAATATGACTGTAAAGAAAAATAGATTAATCCACTACCATAACTGGAGACTTCAACACTCTTGTATCAGAAATGGACAAATCCAGGAGACAGAAAATCAGTAAAGGTATCATTGAACTTAACCATACCATCAATCAGCTTGATATAATATTCTATAGACCACTTCAATTCATCAACACGAAAGCATACACATTTTTCCCAAACTTATATGGAATATTTACATAGAGAGACTGTACTGTGAACCATAAAACACACCTCAACAAACTTAGAAAAATAAAAATCTGAAGAAGCTTATGGCACCATAAAGAAAGGAAGTTTTGTACACACACAACACACACACAGACACACACATATTGATGAGAACATGTCAGACACAAGAGCAAACTGAAAATGCACTCAATGGCCAAAGCTGGAGCAACGTAAGCAAGAAATCAATAAAAACCATGAATGAATCCGAATTGATACAAATAAATAATAAAACATAGAGAGATGGAGAAGATACAAATCTCCAATGCAGAAAAATTCCAAATAATATATGTAGATACTCCACTCTGAATGAAGTTGAGCACAACTCCCCACGTTGTAAGTATGGGCTATGCATAGTAATATTGTTTCAAAGAATACATTATGGAAGTAGGGGATGAGGGGGTGAATAACTTTACAGTGAAGAAACCTGAGAAACACTACCTCAGCCAGTGACAAAGCTCAAAATTTAGGATAAGTGACAGCATGCTGATAATACATACCCTTGGCAAAAAGAGATAAAATGGCATTTTGTCTTTGTGGTCTTATTTCCCCAAACTCAAAACGTCAAACTAAACATGAGAATAACATCAGACACATCTCAGGAGAGGGATAGTTTACAAAGTAACTGAACAACACTCCTCAAAACTGTTAGTGTCATGAAAATCAAGGCAAGTATGAGAAACTGTCATAGCCAAGAGGACCCTAGGAAGACATAATGGCTGTAAGTAATGCAGTATCCTGGATGAGATCCCAACGCAGAAAAAGGCATTGGGTAAAAACTAAAGAACTGTGAATAAAATATGGACTTTGGTTAATTATATCAACACTGGTTTTTTAATTTTAACAAATATACTTGCTAATGTTGTTTGTTGTTCAGTCACTAAGTGGTGTCTGAGTCTTTGCAACCCCATGGACTACAGCACACCAGGCTTCCTTGTCCTTCACTCTCTCCCGGAGTTTGTTCAAACTCATGTCCATTGAGTCAGTGATGCCATCTAGTCATCTCATCCTCTGCTGCCCTCTTCTCTTTTTGCCTTCAATTTTTCCCAGCATCAGGGTCTTCTTCAATGAGTTGGCTCTTCACATAGCTTCAGCATCAGTCCTTCCAATGGATATTTAGGGTTGATTTCCTGTAAGCCTGACTGGTCTACTCTCCTTTCTGTCCAAGGGACTATCAAGAATCTTGTCCATCACCACAATTTGAAGCATCAATTCTTTGGCACTCAGCCTTCTTTGCAAGTTATTTTACATTTGCATTCTTACAAATACTCAACAAAAAATTAAATTTCTATAAAAAAAGATGGAAAATTTCTTCAATTTTCTCATGAAATCACTTTAAACATGATATTATTTTGTGCAAAAATAGTACTATACATCAGTATCTATAATATTTATGGCAAAATCCAAAAGAAAAATTCCATTCAGCAATATATAATTTTATACCCAAAATACAAACATGATTTTTATAAAGAAATTAATAGATAATCTTAAAATATAAGTTAAAAATTATCTGATATTTCTAAATCAAAAATAAAAATAATATTATTGTTTCACTGGATGATAGAAAGTTGTTACTGGGCTTACTTAAAATATTTTTTAAGAATTAAAATAAATTTCAACATGAATTCCCCCTAATCAATAATAGACATCATTCTTAGTATTGATCTTCATAATAAGCAAGATGACTGCAGTAAACATTATTCTAATTTTAGCTAGTGAATTAAGACTCTAAATAGATATAAATAATATTGGGCAAGTAGAAGAAAAGTTACCATCATTTGTAGAAGTAGAATTCTTAATAGTCACCTAGAACCTAGTATTTCCAAAATAAAATTATCTCCCAGAACACATACCAAATAGTGTTTTTCATGTCAGGAAATGATACCACATCCATCAACTAATTCAACAAGAATCCAAAAAGACATTTTTGATCTTTTATTTTCCTCACCACCCCATTTAATTCACGAGCAAGTTTTGGTGGACCTATCACCAAATTAGTCACTTCTCTCTCAAGTGTCTGTTATAATAATCTCCAAAATTGACCTATCCATTTCTACGCTTTCCTTAGTTAGCAACTCTAGTGATTCTCAAGTCAATTAAAATTTACTTGCTAACAATTTAAACTTATCAATATGACATGATGTTTTTATAATATAGCATATAATAGTATAGAAATCAAGTGATTTCCACTAGAAAAACTAAATTCAAAGGAAAAAATGCTATACTGAACCAGTCAAGTCAAAGAGATATTCTTCTAATTAGGAGAACTCCTTTGTTGTTTATTTCCTCACAGGAAACATAAAAATATGATGTCAGATCTTGGGTAAAAAGAACTATTTCTTCTGAAAAATTTCATTAGAAAAATGGAGAATCTATTTCCACCAAATCATACACCAAAGACCAGAAAAAAAATGGTGAAACAGATACTGACAACTGAATAAGAAATAATCCTGATTGGCATCATTCCAATATCCTGATAGAAAATAAAGCTCATAAGATATTATTACTGTTTTGAGTGAGAATGCACCTGAAAACACTTTTCAGGACATATGTGTAATGCAAATAAGTTAATAAGGAATCATTTATAACTTGTCAAATACTCAGTTGAGGAATCAATATGTGTACAAGTGAGTCAGTATGAATAAATTACCATTACTCCTAAAATATCATGCACATGGATGGAAAGATGGATGAATGAAGGGGTGGATGGAGGAATGGAGATATAAACAATCAGGATAAAAAGAAAATATATTCATGGAATGAACAGGGGCTCTTTTGAGAAAGCAACTTAATCATCTTAAGAACCTCAAAGGTAAAAACTATTAAACCCCATAGGGAGCTATAAATAAATGTTTTTCTTTAAGTAAAATATGGAAAGGATGAGGGTTACAGATACAGAAATAAAATTATGAATTTTCTTCTTGAGGAGTGTGTAATAAATTTTTCTCTTAAAACACTAACATTTCTGCAAATTGCAGTGTACATAATAACATTAATGCAATAAGATGTCCTATAGAAATTTTATGCAGAAAATGCAATTAGAGCCAAATAGTAAAAGTGATAAGAATGTGATGTTGTACTAATAAGAATACATGAAGCCAGACTTGTACACCTGACTGTAATTACATCACTAACACCTGAGGAAATGAAAGCTGATTAATGAGAAACAGATGCTAATTTTGAAGCCTGCAAATTCAGATACATTCAATAATGTGAAGATGTGGAATGCAAAAGAAGTAAGGAATGCATCATATAGAGAAAATATAGAGCAGGAAAAAACAGAACTGTTTAAAAAATTGTGTAAAATATAACATGGACAGAAAAATGGATCAAAACTAAAATGAACTAAAATGTGGGAGCCTTTATTTTTTGGCTATTTGAATGTTACTCAACAATGATAGTCAAAACCAACAATTTCATAGCTACAAGAAATGTGAATGTGGTTCATTTCATTATGTCAATTTTATTAATTACATATTTGTTCTAAAATTAATCTGAATCTTAGCATATAAGCAAAAGTTGAGATAAAATATGAAATTAACATTTTTAGAAAGTGTAAGTTCTCCATGTGACCACATTAACACTGATGGGCAAAACATGTCATACTAATTAAATATTAATATTAGCATGGTGAAAAATTCCATTTGGAATGATGAAGACATAGTAAATTCTGATTTTCCTTTTTTTTTCAGCTCTGCACAGCTTGTTACCAGGGATTAGTTCCTCAACCCGAGAGTGAACCCAGGGCCACAACAGTGAAAGCACCAAGTCCTAATGAGTGGATGGCCAGGGGATTCCCATGATTTTCCTTATTTCTTAATCAGTTAACAAAGTTACTTTTTCTTAGTTTCAGCAAAGCCCCTCCACTTCTTTAAGATCTTAAGGTAGATGACATTGACTTACTTTTCAACCTCAGAATAACACCTGCAATTAAGATGTTACTCTGCATCATTTACATCATTACATTATGCAGATGAGCTTTCAGAATGCTAACTAGCATATTTTACTCCTTGGCAGCTGCAGTACAATTTTATTCTTTGTAACAGGAATTGAAGCACCTGCACTTCAGGGAACCAACAGAACTAGAGGGAGACAAACCATCAAAGCATAATAATCCAGAAAAATCTCTGAAACTGTGTCACTGTGGAAATTTAATTCACTAGAGATAGGAAGTATTGCTTCATAATTGAGCTAAATAAAGGGAAAAAATTGTATTGAAAAACCTGTTCAATTCTTCCAGTGCCCTGAATGGTCAACATCTATTAAAGAGCCAGAAAATGTCCTTCAAATCAAGGTCCCTGCTTTCCTGGAGGCAATAAAATACATGACACACAAGGAGTGATGAATTTCTGAGGCTTCTGGAGAACACCAAGTCCTTGTAGTCTTTTCACATTGTGTCCTTTACAACCTAGCTCCACATTTATTTCAGTTTCCTTGAGAGTTTAGTGAGGTTATTTTTAAAAAAACACCTTAAATATTTAGTATAAGACTAAAATTATAAAATATATTTCCTTGGAAGACAATTTTAGTGACAGCAAGAGAGTCTGTATCTTTCGGAATCTTTAATTCCAATGATATTATTAGAAGAAAATCATGCTATTTATTTGAAAGATGTATGTTTTCATGAGAATAAAAATAATTGCTGTATCAATAAAAATAATTGCTTTATCAGTTTAATATACTTTTGCCTACAGCAATAACATATATCAAAGATTTTTTAAATTGAATCAAAATATAACACAGCAACTCCATTTCTATCAAAGGCAGTAAATCTGAAAGGCAGTATAGATTCTCTTTTTTTCTACCATAACAAAAAATAATGTCATACTTATTTAACCGATTTCTGTAATAACAGAAATAATTCTAAATTACCTCCTATTTTCAAGCAAAAATGATGACATTTTTTTAATTTAAATGTATCATAGACAATTAGGATAGAAGAAAAGTTTTTTTAATTTCCAACCACTTAATATAATAAATAATGACTTGTAAGAATTTTACGTGCTTATATACACTATCAGGATTATAACTGGAAGTGAGGAAACATCAAAGAAGTTTGCAGTATTTCTTAAGAAAACGTAAAATCTATTTGGTTTGGATATCAAGAGATAGCTAATTTTAGGTGTCTATACTTGACTTTCTCAGAAGTGGTTTTCTCTTTTGCCAGAAATACACACACCCACACACAGTTGAAGTAAATGCAGTTTAACAAGACTTCATGGTTTTGTACCTGATCAATTCTTCTTTTATACACGATTAGAGAAAGCTTATTTTAAATACTTTTTCCAATAAAGGCAGAAACATTTACAGATTGGAACCAGCATTTTAGGTGAATGCTAAAACAAAATATACCTAGTGGCCACCAACAGGGAAAGCTGACAATCTCAAAACAAAAAGTGCACAAATCCACCAATCATACTAACATTAATTATACAATTCAGTGGTACTTTAACTAAAAGATGCAGTTCTACACAGTAGCCAATACACAATAAAACACAGAATTCCTCCAGGGGTTAATTAAAATTAACTGCCTGCATATAAAGACTGGATTCTAGGAAATAAAGTTGCTGAATAGAAGGCAATGGGAAATGCCCTTTATTACATGCAAAAAAAGCAAAACACTAGAAAACAGCACAGACCCCCTGGGTACACATCTGCAGAACTAAAAATGGAAAAACTTGATAAAGACTGGGGATTAGTTTCACCTTCTCTAAAAAAATCCAACCTGTGAAAAATTCTCTAAAATCTCCTTTTTGTTTTATTTTCCAATTAATATGTACATATTAAACCAGTGTTTTATTCCTAGGGCAACTTAGTTCTCGAGGTTAATATTAATGCATTAATTCCGGGACTCAGTCCTGGGCCAATTTGAATTTAGGTTTTCATTTTTAGCTGTATCATAAATGCTATTAATTGTGTCCAAGATTTTATTGAGTTCAATTAGCAAGATGGCCTTAATATTCCTCTTGGTTCGATTAAATTTTAAGTAGATTTCTTCCTAACTAGAGGCCCCCAGGGCTTCCCTGGTGGTTCAGATGGTAAAGCATCTGCCTGCAGTGCAGGAGACCCAGGTTTCAATCCCTGGGTTGGGAAGATCCCCTGGAGAAGAAAATGACAACCCACTCCAGTACTCTCGCCTGGAAAATTCCATGGACTGAAGAGCCTGGTAGGCTACAGTCCATTGGGTCACAAAGAGTCGGACATGATTGAGTGACTTTACTTTCACTTTTCTTGCAGAGGCTCCCGATCTTACTTTTTGTTAGAACACTTACTTAGTTTTGGAAGTCTTGGCCACAGCAATCAGAGCAGATAAAGAAATAAAAGGGATCCAGATTGGAAAAGAAGAAGTAAAACTCTCTCTGTTTGCAGATGACATGATCCTCTACATAGAAAACCATAAAGACTCTACCAGAAAATTACTAGAGCTAATCAGTGAACATAGTAAAGTTTCAGGATACAAAATCAACACACAGAAATCCCTGGCATTCCTATACACTAGCAATGAGAAAATAGAAAGAGAAATTAAGGAAACAATTCCATTCACCATCGAAACAAAAAGAATAAAATACATAGGAGTATTTCTACCTAAAGAAACAAAAGACTTGTATATAGAAAACTATAAAACACTGATAAAAGAAATCAAAGAGGACACAAATATTTGGAGAAATATACCGTGTTCATGGACTGGAAGAATCAATATAGTGAAAATGAGTATACTACCCAGAGCAATCTATAGATTCAATGCAATTCCTATCAAGCTACCAGAGGTCTTTTTCAGAGAATTAGAACAAATAATTTTACAATTTGTATGGAAATACAAAAAACCTCATATAAAACCTCACATAAAATCTCAAGATTGCCAAAGAAATCTTGAGAAAGAAGAATGGAACTGGAGGAATCAACCTACCTGACTTTAGGCTATACTACAAATCCACAGTCATCAAGACAGTATGGTACTGGCACAAAGACAGAAATATAGATCAATGGAACAAAATAGAAAGCCCAGAGATAAATCCACGCATCTATGGACACCTTATCTTTGACAAAGGAGGCAAGAATATACAATGGAGAAAAGACAATCTCTAACAAGTGGTGCTGGGAAAACTAGACAGCCACTTGTAAAAGAATGAAACTAGATCACTTTCTAACACCATACACAAAAATAAACTCAAAATGGATCAAAGATCTAATCATAAGACCAGAAACTATAAAACTCCTAGAGGATAACATAGGCAAAACACTCTCTGACATAAACCAAAGTAGGATCCTCTATGACCCACCTCCCAGAATATCGGAAATAAAAGCACAAATAAACAAATGGGACCTAATTAAAATTAAAAGCTTCTGCACAACAAAGGAAACTATAAGCAAGGTGAAAAGACAGACTTCAGAATGGGAGAAATAATAGCCAATGAAGCAACGGACAAACAATTAATCTCAAAAATATACAAGCAACTCCTGCAGCTCCATTCTAGAAAAATAAAAGACCCAATCAAAAAGTGGGCCAAAGAAGTTAACAGACATTTCTCCAAAGAAGACATAAAAATGGCTAACAAACACATGAAAATATACTCAACATCACTCATTATCAGAGAAATGCAAATCAAAACCACAATGAGGTACCACTTTGCACCAGTCAGAATGGCTGCCATCCAAAAGTCTACAAGGAATAAACTCTGCAGAGGATGTGGAGAAAAGGGAACCCTCTTACACTGTTGGTGGGAATGCAAACTAGTACAGCCACTATGGAGAACAGTGTGGAGATTCCTTAAAAAACTGCAAATAGACCTGCCATATGACCCAGCAATCCCACTGCTGGCCATACACACCGAGGAAACCAGAATTGAAAGAAACACATGTACCCCAATGTTCATTGCTGCATTGTTTACAACAGCCAGGATATGGAAGCAACCTAGATGCCCATCAACTGACGAATGGATAAGAAAGCTGTGGTACATATACACAATGGAATATTACTCAGCATTAAAAAAAAAAATTCATTTGAAGCAATTCTACTCAGATGGACGAAACTGGAGCCCATTATCCAGAGTGAAGTAAGCCAGAAGCAAAAACAACAATACAGTATATTAACGCATATATATGGAATTTAGAAAGATGGTAACGAGAACCCAACATGCGAGACAGCAAAAGGAACGCAGATGTATAGAATAGACTCGTGGACTTTGTGGATGAGGGCAAAGGTGGGATGATATGGGAGAAGGGCATTGAAGCATGTTGATTGTCATGTGTCTAATCAATCGCCAGCCCAGGATTGATGCTCGGGGCTGGTACAGCGAGATTTCCTGGGGGGGAGGGAGGAGCGAGGGGGGCTCCAGAGGGGAAGCATATGTAAACCCATGGTGATATCATGACAATGTATGGCAAAAACAATAAAAATAAATAAATAAAAAAATAAACTATTCCAGGGCAGAGAAAAAGAAAAAAAAATAAATAAATAAAATCTACCTATGCTTTTCATAGAGTATGGAAAGTAGAGGGTAAAAATAAGTATTTCTGAATTGCAGTATGAATGAATGAAGAAATCAGGGGTCAAAATATATAAAGTGCCCCCTTCAAAAAAAAATTCATGGAGACAATATTTTTCTAAGCACCTCCTTTTTTTTCCCATATTTGCTCTGCATTTTGCCTTCTCAGTTTCCAAAACTAAATTGATTCTCTTGCACATTCCTTTAGCTTCTAAAAATAATTTAAGTAACAGTAGATCTGAAGCAACTAACAATAACAAGTTTGAAATGCAAGTTGTGTATATATCCTCCCAGAAAAATTTCAAATGTTTTCATACAAAGATTTTCCCATATTTTACATGTTTACACTTAAACAAGAATTCTTTTAAAATATTATTTAACTAATCTGATAATTATGAGCAGAAATTTGAAATATAAATATGTAATAAGATAATGAGATATTATATCCCCAAAGAACTGTATTTGAAGACAAATCTGTACCTGTAATATAAGGTATAAGAATTCAAAACATAACTCAGTATCATTTTCTTTACAAAGGAAATGACTAATTTATATTTCTATTTGAAATATTCTAAATATTTAATTATATAATAAATTTATATAAAATAAATTTTATTTATATAAAATAAATTTATATTAAAATTGTATTTATTACATTAATATTACTGTTAATTTATTATTAGAATAATAATTTTTATTACAAATATGTATTTGTAATATTTATTACAGACCAGTAATTCTGTTGGTCTGAATTACACATATGTGTTCTAAGTTAATTCACAGGTAATGCCAATAAACCATGTTTGCACAAAATGACATATTAGGAGAGGGATTATGTATAAGCACTTCCAAAGATTTGTAATGACTCCACGTATTTCTCATATTAGGAATAATTTACATTTGCTATCTAATTAACAAAACAAGCCTTAAATATAACTGTGAGTAAAAAAAAAAAAAAACAACTAAATTCCATGTGGTAAAAAGCAGTGTTGTATGTGTATCTGAGCCTAGGGTCTTCTTTTCTAGAAGGGAGATCTGAGAGGTTTAATGCCCTGAACACCACATTTGGTACATGCATTTTAAATGTTGTTTTATTCTTTTTAACCACTTATTACAATGCTCATACTATCTGAATAATACTTGTATGTTAAAGTGGATATAAATTTTGAGTCTTCAAAGAATAAGTGTGGTGCTGGAGAAAACACATGAGAGAGTTCCTTGGACTGCAAGATCAAACCAGTCAATCCTAAAGGAAATCAGTCCTGAAAATGCACTGAAAGGACTGATGCTGAAGCTGAAGCTCCAATACTTTGGCCACCTGATGCGAAGAGCTGACTCACTGGAAAAGACCCTGATGTTTGGGAAGACTAAAAGGAGGAGGAGAAGGGGACGACAGAAGACGAGATGGTTGGATGGCATCACTGACTCAATGGACATGAGTTTGAGCAAACTCTGGGAGATGGTGAAGGATAGGGAAGCCTGGCATGCTGAAGCTTATGGGGTTGCAGAGAATCAGACATGCAGAGCAATCGAACAACAAATATGTGCACATTCACAGATTCTGCAGATGCAAACAACCATCATACTCTACTGAAGATCCATTTAGAAAACAAAATTGGCTTCTGTATGTGGGTATTTTCTATGCAATAATGATGCATAAGAAATAAAAATAAAGTCTACTCTTTATTCCAAAGGATGGTGGTCTAGTGGTTGGGGCTACATGCTTCCTCTGTAGAAGGCATGGGTTCAATCCTTGGTTGGGGAACTAAGATCCCACATCCCCTGAGGCGTGGTCCCAGAAAATATAAATAAATGTTTTAAAAGAAAAGAAATAATATGATATAACTAGTAAATAGGAGAATGCAATGGCAACCCACTCCAGTGCTCTTGCCTGAAAAATCCCATGGACGGAGGACGCTGGTGGGCTGCAGTCCATGGGGTCACAAAGAGTTGGACACGACTGAGTGACTTCACTTTCACTTTTCATTTTCATGCATTGGAGAGGGAAATGGCAACCCACTCCAGTGTTCTTGCCAGGAGAATCCCAGGGACAGGGGAGCCTGGTGGGCTGCTGTCCATGGGGTCACACAGAGTTGGACACGACTGAAGCAACTTAGCAGCAGCAACTAGTAAATAAAATCACAATTCACAAGAGGAAAAAAAATCATGGCAAGGTAATATAGGCAACAATGGTTTAATTAAAACCTGGAACATGGTATGAACTTTAAAATTTGGGTAGAATACAAGGTAAAAACAATAAAGAGGAAATGTTTTATGAGATAATACATGACAAAGAATAGAAGTGGGGATGAGCATAAGTCTTACAATACAGGGGATATTACAGGTTTTCACTGTATGAAAATATTGGGTGGATATGGGCTAGATTAGAAGAAATACTGTGACTGGACAGAGAAAACCTATAGTTGGCATAATAGAAAGAACAGAAGAGAATGGAAGCTTTCGTGTAGGGAAGCAATGTATAAAACAAGCATGGATTCTTCCAGGAGCAATGAGTGAATGTAGGTGAATTAAAAAAGCTAACTAGGGAACTACTTTTGCAAACCAGGAGTGAGTGGTTATGAATATGACTAGGGTGGTAGCAGCAAAAGAGAGAGAGAGAGAGAGAATGAATTTAAGTTGCCTGCACCTCATGCCCAAAAAATTAACTGAAAGAAACGAGTAAGTCAAAGATGACTCCAAGACTTAACCTTAAGTGACTGGAAACTTAATAGAAAGAGAACGTCTGATAAGAAATACTAATCTAGGATGGGAAGCTAATGTATGCTTTAATATCTGTTTATTGTGATGGAATCATCCAAGAAGATATGTTCATTGGGCAACCAGTGAAGGAGCTGAAACTTGTGTAAGTGGACTTGAATTATGCTTTTAGATGTATAAATATATGACAAATGATAACTTCCTATATCATTTATTCATTGTCATTTATTCATGTTATATATGTCAAACATTTCAAAAATAATATCAGGTATGTATTGAAAGTTTCTAGGAAACATTTTCATCTCTGTACATGTCTTTTAATCCTTACTACAAACCCTCATTCCAGGTATTATTGTTATTCGTGTTCACTCAGTCATGTCCAGCTCTTTGAGACACCATGACTGTAGCCCACCAGGCTCCTTTTTCCATGGGATTTCTCAGGCAAGAATACTGGTGGACTGCCATTTCCTTCACCAGGGGATCTTGCCGACCTAGGGATTAAACCCAAGTCTCCTGCGTCTCCTGCATTGGCAGGTGGATTCTTTACTACTGAGCCAACTGGGAAGCCCATTCCTGCTATTAGCCATTATGTGAATACGAAAACATCTAAGATACAGAGAGGGTAAGTGACTTGCCCAAGGTTCCAATAGCTACGGACATAGCTACCTCATAGGTGCTCTGAACCCAGGGCCCAACCTGTAGGCTCCACGTAACACTACTGCAGGCGCCAAGGGTAAACAGGCTCCAGACATTCCTAGAACAAGAATTAGTTGGTTCTGCTAAAACTGAAAAACTGAACTCCTTATTCAAAGATTACTGAGAACATCTGAGAAATAAAATCTGTAACAATCAGCAAACTGTATAATCACAAAACTGATTTTCTTTCAGAAAAAGGGAACACTTTGTTACTCAAAGTATATACTCATTACAGAAAGCATACATTAAGCGAAGTGTGTCAATATTATCTATGTGTATGCAGACTTAATTTTTACAGATTTTTGTAACCTCCAAGGTGTAATATGATTTCAAAGACTAAAACAATGGTTTTAACTTTTGTATAGAGCTCTTTACATATTTCCCAGCTACTGCTTTAGAATTAGTTTTAAAAATTCTATAGATCACCTGGAAATTTTGATTATATTAATTTTCTCTTCATAAACAATGGCATCATGTATGGATGTGAGAGTTGGACTGTAAAGACAGCTGAGTGTGGAAGAACTGATGCTTTTGAAGTGTGGTGTTGGAGAAGACTCTTGAGAGTCCCTTGGACTGCAAGGAGATCCAACCAGTCCATCCTAAAGGAGATCAGTCCTGGGTGTTCATTGGAAGGACTGATGTTGAAGCTGAAACTCCAATACTTTGGCCACCTGATGAGAAGAGCTGACTCATTTGAAAAGACCCTGGTGCTGGGAAAAATTGAGGGCAGGAGGAGAAGGAGATGACAAAGGATGAGATGGTTGGATGGCATCACCGACTCAATGGACATGGGTTTGGGTGGACTCTGGGAGTTGGTGGTGGACAGGCAGGCCTGGCGTGCTGCGGTTCATAGGGTCACAAAGAGTCAGACAGGACTGAGTGAACTGAACTGAACTGATTATTACAAGATAACACAACTGAAGATAAGGCTGCATAGTAACAATAGAAATTTGAAACTAGACCAATGAGTTTTCTCAAGATAAACTTCTCAGTGCACTCCTACAATTCTAACTATGGGGTAATTGTGTGTTATAGAAAAGAAATAAAAGATATTATTGAGGAACAAATAAAAGCAATATCAGAACTCCCTCTTTGCTCTAATTTACAACAATGCTACCATGCATTTTATCCAAAATAAAGTTTGCATTCAACCTTACAGGGTCATATATAAACTAATGTTAGTACACAAGTATATTACACACACACAAATATGGATCAATTGTCCAATTTTTCTTTCATAGATAAAGTTAAAACAGCAACACTTTATTTTTTCTACTGTGGAAATTCAAGACTCATTTTACATATTTATATCCCATAGTCTACACATTAGCAAATTCTTAAAACTGCAAGACAAATTGTGCCTAGTAGTGAATTCCAACTATGCAAATCACATATTCCATAAGCTATCTCCAAAAAAAGTGCAACTGAATACACAGTAAACGTGCTTTAAAAATAAATATCTTTATTTCTTCGATTGGCATGAATCTCTCCATGTGATCTAACAAAAACTATAGATCAAAGATTGGATTCAGTTCAAAAATTAAAATAAGTTTCTGAGTACTGATAAATTTAATATTTTGGGTGGTCTAAGTGTGCATGCTGCTTTCTGAAACCACTTTATTACTGCCCAGAATAATTGCGCCTTGGTTATTCTTAAGTAATCAAGTAGAGCCTCTAAGAAGTAGAAAACATACCAAAATAAGACAGTAGACATCGTTACTGATTTAATCATAACTAAATTCTGTTGATCTCACCCCAAGATATTCTGACTATAATCTTAGAATATAAGGCAGGTTACAAAAGAAAGAAAAAAAATCCTCTGTTAGGCAATCAGAAGTTCTTTTTACCTCAGCATCCCAGTGAAGCTTCTGAATTAAAAATAATGAAATGACAGAAATTATTTCTGAAATAATTTGAGATAAATGCTAGTTTCTCTTGTTAATGGAAAGAGTGTTTATCTCTTTAACAGAGGTGCAGAAATGCTACTGTGCATTTATTGGATTAAACAAAAGGATGTTACAATGTATCTAATTTTTAATTTTTTACCCAACATCTAGGTGTTCAGGGTGAAAGATACTCTGACCAGTCATGTCATGAACTGTTCTTACAGGCATGTTCAGTAGCAAAAATTACATATGAATGTGTATTCAGATTTTACAGAAATGAGTTCATTCTTCACTCACTGTTTTCTGACTTGCTGTACTTGTTTCTGGCTTGCCTATATATATGCATGCATGGGTATGTGTATGTACATGTGTGTGTTGTTAATACTGGGTTCTAATTTTATTATGGACTCTGGATAAATCCTTGTATTCAGTACCTCAGTGTTGGATAGGATATTTGTCCAACTTTTCAGTAATTAATATTAAATGTTATAAGATAAAACTATAGTAATATCAATAACAAAATCAAAAATTTCAAACTTTATGCAAAGTTAGTGGACAGTTTCTGTAGGTCCATTTTTTTACTTTGCTATATGGGTTTCTAAGAATCAGTTAATAAAGAACACCATTTTATTTGGTATAAAGTGTCTCTATGAAACTCTTTCAAATACATATATTTGCATCCTCTCACAATCATAGTTATCTCACCAATCCTATCTACTTGCCAACAATTTCTTTGTGTGTGTGCTAAGTTGCTTCAGTCATGTCCAACTCTGTGCAGTCCCATGGGTTGTAGTCCAATAGGCTCCTCTGTCCATGAGATTTTCCAGGCAAGAATACTGGAGTGGGTTGCCAAGCCATCCTTCAGGGGATCTTCTCAACCCAGGGATTGAACCTGTGTCTCTTACCTCTCCCACATTGGCAGGCAGGTTCTTTATCCCAAGTGCCACCTGGCAAACCCCAATTTCTTTATTCTTTGACAGATTTCTAGAAAAAGTGGTCTGTTTCTACTGTGTCTACTTCTTCAGACTACTCTCAAAACTGTACCTTCCTCAACTCACAAAATGCTTTGAAAAATAATCAGAGGTTCTCAAATTCTCCAAATTTGAGATGATCCACATAATTTCTTTTGTTTCCCTATTTTATATAGCACTGCATTAGCCTGCTACTCCTGGAACCTTCACTATCAGTTTTGCTTAATCAGCTTCATCGTATGCTAGTCAGTTTAACCTTTATCCTTCTAATTTTTCTCTATATACTTCTTTTTGTAGGTTTCTCAATCCCATGGCATCAGAAATCCACATTCTACACCCCAGTGTTCAAATCTACATTTTACTTTCAGAGTTTGTATCACCATGTCTAATTACTTACTTATTGAATATTTCTGCTCAGGTTATCTTCCTGTCCTAGAAAACCAAGCTTGTGTTTTAAATATTTAAATGTCATTCCTGTCATCAACTATTCTCCAATAAATTTTTTTAAGTAAAACATAAAAAATACATCATTCCTTTAATCATACCTCCTGCCTTCTTTCCAATTTCCTTAGCACTCTAACTGCTAACAACATCAAGTCCAACCTCTTCAGTCTATCATTTAAAGTACTCACTTATTGCAACTACTGATCATTTCAATAGTTACGCTTCAGTATAACTTAGGTAGCAACTGAGTGCTCCAAGAAACACTGAAATTCTGTTTCTCTTTTCTGTATATCATTCTAATTACTCATAATCTTCTCCCACTTCATGATCTGTTTAATGCTTATCCATTCTCCAGAAACATCTTTAATCTCCAAAATGGTATCTTTATTGTTCTATCAAACTCTTAGTTTATTTCTTTAGTATCATTTATCACAATTCTTAATTATCAAATACAATAATTTGTGTATGTATTTATGATTCTATATAATCTGTGTATAGGAAGACCAGAAATATCAGTAGATTGTAAGCTTCCTTTTATCAAGGTATATGTCTTTGGGAGATAATTCCATTTTGCCTTTTCATTTTTATGATCAGAAGCACCCTAAAGTGATCCCCCAGTGAGTCTCACCCTTGTATAATCCTTCTCTCAGAGGATGAGAGAAGCCTATGATCTCCTTCTAACCAATTGAATGTGGCAAAAGTAATGGAATTAGTTAGGTTATACTGGCAAAGATGATGGAATAGTCACTCCCATGATTACATGTAAAACTCCATTTTAACAGACTGGAGAAAGAGAGTCTCCTGCTAGTCTTTAAAAAAAAGTAAGCCACCATGATATATTGGGGGAAAAAAAAACTTTAAAAATCTCTAACAGGAGAATATACCAAGTAACCATGAGTGACCTTTAGAATTTGACCTCTAGAAACTAGGTGCCAGACAGTGAGACAATGGAGACCTCAATCCTACAACCACAAAAACCTGAATTCTGACAACAAGCAAGTAATCCTAAAAGAAGACTTTGAGATTCCAAAAACTCAACTAGCTGACACCTTGAATTTAGTCTATGAGACTTTGGACAAAGGACCTTTATACCATGCCAAGACTTCTGACCTATGGGAAAAAGATTACAAATATATTCTAATCCACTAAATGTGTGATACTTTGTTGCATGGTAAAAGGAAACAAATACAGGTCCTGATGGCTGTATTTTATTCTAGACTGTCTTTTTAAGAATGTTTGCTTGGTAAAGAGCCTTGGAATATTAGTATCTCCTCATAATCTTGAAGGAAGTGTTGTTTACTGACCAATTTATAGTAAATGTCTCCTTCCAGAGCAGAAGGCAGGTGGATTCACTTACCAATGATTCGGGCTCCAAGCCCAGTGCTTCTCAGCTGTGATTCAAACTCATTACCCATGCAGCATCTATCTGGGCCCTTTCTTGTCACCCCTGTAGGATATGAAGTACAAGGGGAATTCACCCAAAAAGTATTAAGACTCCGACCCAGACCAGGAGTCTTATACCCACATCTATGAAACTGTGGTAGGATGATTCATATGGGCTAAGTCCCTGCAGTCGTGTCCAACTCCTTGCAGCATTATGGACTCCAGGCTCCTCTGCCCATGGGACTCTCCAGGCAAAAATAATGGAGTGCATTGCCATGCCTTTCTCCAGGGGACTCATTAGTCTACAAACAGATAGCATCTGAGAAACTTCTCAGTTCTTGACAACCTCTGTCTTTACCTTTTTATGCCCAACATCTAAATAAGACTTAGCATAATGCCTCACACTAACACTAAGCAGGCACTTAACTAAAACATTTTAAAGTAATGAATTTATTGATGAATCCAACATAACTACTATAACTCAGAGGAATTCTCCTCATGAAATATGTCTTTTACAATCTGTGAAATTAAGGTAAAATACAATTTTCTGTAATTTCTTTATTAATTAATTTTAAATAGGTAAATTTTATATTTGATTCTTTAGACCCAAATAAATCACATGCTTGTTGAGAACCTGCATTCTTATTCCAGTCAATATTTCTAATAGTGTCTACAGAAGATAGTATTTAATAAATTAAATAACTAATAAATGTACCCACTGAATTATTAAATTTGGTTTTTAATGCAGTCACACAATTTTGGAAGCAGTAGATTTTCCACATCATTTGCAAGTGATTTGCTAACTAATACGCCAACTTTAAAATAATGAATAAAACACAGTCACTAGCTATTTGACCAATGTTCATCAACTTTTTTTATATAAAACTTCTGCTGGTATATGATTTCTTTAGAGATATTTAGATTATCGATATGAGCTTCATTCACACTTAACCTACAGCATACAGGCCCAGGATACTAAATTCTTAAGAAGGTTAATTTGACAATGTGATTATATTAGAATAAATTATACAACATTTTTCTGCTTTTGATAGTATTTTCTATGTGTTGATTGAACATTCACATTAATTACCTTTCATATTCACTAGGTTGGATAGGTAATCTGTTATGAATGAGGAAACTGAAACATATGAGTTGCCTATATCACACACACACACACACACACAAAAGTGCATGCATGCTCAGTTATATCCAACTCTTTGCAACCCTATGCACTATAGTCCCCCAGATCCTCTGTCCATGGGATTTTTCAGGCAAGAATACTGGAGGGGGTTGCCATTTCCTCCTCCAGGGGATCTTCCTGACCTAGGGATTGAACCCAAGTTGCCTGCACTGGCAGGGAGATTCTTTACCACTAGCACCATCTGGGAGGCACATACTATTAATACTAAAAAGTAGGTCTCTTAGGTCATAGCCCACAACATTTTTAGGTAAGTTGCATCCTTTACAAGCCACAAGAGGTAGAGGATGACCCATGGAAATCTGTAACTAGAAAGTAAGAGAAATATATACTTGGGCTTGAAATATAAAGGTTCCACGTTTCTTCAGTTAAGCAAAATAAACATTCTTGGATTGTTAGAGATCTGGCATTTTCTATCTTCACTTTAAAAATTCAGTTTAATTTGGAATCATCTGAGAGGAAGCTGAGAAGACAAATCTGTTTCAGTCTCTAAGTCTCTAAATCTGCCCTGTCTCTAAGGAGAATTCTCATCAGGTAAAAGACAGCTTAAGTACAGCAATTTAACTAATTTGAAGGTTTCTACCACTAAAGTGCCTTTGCCATCTTATATCTGATGCTTAAAATTCAAAACAGCAGGCTCAGATGCAGCTATAAGCTACTAGAAAAATGTGATCTTGAATACCTCTACCCTAACATGCTATTACTTTTATCCTGAGAGCCAATGATAACTTCAGAAGACATCTGAAATCTCCTGAAATTTTTTCACATTTGCTTATTTTGAACATAAGCATCTTTTTACGGAAAGTTTATATGGGTTTGATGAGATTCATGGTCTAAGAGAAGGAACTGAAAGGATCACAAACACAAACTGGATACTCTAAAATATAGACTAGTAGATAACTAAATTGAAGGGCATTTAAAATTTTTAAGAAATAATTTTCATTCTTCTTATAAAAGTCTGTAAATTATTATATAATTTCTTATGGTAGAAAGATTTTTTTTATAAATCAAGTTATTTAACAAATATGTTCATTCATCACTATTCTGTGATTTTACAGTGCTCACCAACTCTTTGGGACCCAATGGACCGTAGCCCACCAAGCTCCTGTGTCCATGTCCATGGGATCTTCCTTCCTCCAGGGGATCTTTCCAACCCAGGGATCAATCCTGTGTCTCCGGCCTTGGGATGCTGATTCTTTAACACTAGTGTCACAAGGGAAGCCCAATGGTTATACAGTAGACCTTACTAATAGTGACTGCACCATCTCCAAAATCTCAATTTCAAACATCTAAATCTTTGATGCTTATCCTCTGAGCACATTAACAATACTGCTCATACTCTCAAAATTCTTCAATTCTTCTGGATCTCCAATCTACATATTCACTTTCTATCTCTCACCTGTTCTCATTTATCTTCTTCATTTAAATTTCATGGCCCATCATTATAATAATTTGTGTACACACCCATAATTCCTTGGCCAATTTTTCTCTTAAGTTTTACTTGCTTGACCAAAGTCCCCCTCTCCTTAGTTTTTTTTTTTTTTTTTGATGGGTGGGTGGTTTATAAACTAGTCCAGGCCAACTGTTTCACTTGTGACCTTGGTCCTACTATCCATCATTTCTCACTTAATCTATGAATTTGTTCTTGAAAAGCCTGTGTTCTCTCCTGGATCATGATTTCCCACAGTCACTACACAATACCTATAATGATATAGACATGCTTTAATGTAAGACTGAGAGTTTTTTTCCCAGATCCAAGACTAGATTTTTTTCTATAAAGGGATGATGCTTTTTAATGAATTCTACTTCAGGCAGTTGAGTTCAGTCGCTCAGTCATGTCCGACGCTTTGCGACCCCATGAATTGCAGCATGCCAGGCTTCCCTGTCCATCATCAACTCCCAGAGTTCACCCAAACCCATGTCCATCGAGTTGGTGATGCCATCCAGTCATCTCATCCTCTGTCGTCCCCTTCTCCTCCTGCCCTCAATCCTTCCCAGCATCAGGGTCTTTTCCAATGAGTCAGCTCTTCATATGAGGTGGCCAAAGTATTGGAGTTTCAGCTTCAACATCAGTCCTTCCAATGAACACCCAGGACTGATCTCCTTTAGAATGGACTGGTTGGATCTCTTTGCAGTGCAAGGGACTCTCAAGAGTCTTCTCCAACACCACAGTGAAGCATTAATTCTTCAGTTCTCAGCTTTCTTCACCATCCAACTCTCACATCCATACATGACTACTGGAAAAATCATAGCCTTGACTAGACGGATCTTTGTTGGCAAAGTAATGTCGCTGCTTTTCAATATGCTATCTAGGTTGGTCATAACTTTCCTTCTAAGGAGTAATTGTCTTTTGATTTCATGGCTGCAATCACCATCTACAGTGATTTTGGAGCCAAAAAAATAAAGTTTGACACTGTTTCCACTATTTCCACATCTATTTCCCATGAAGTGATGTAACAGATGCCATGATCTTAGTTTTCTGAATGTTTAACTTGAAGCCAACTTTTTCACTCTTCTCTTTCACTTTTATCAAGAGGATTTTTAGTTCCTCTTCACTTTCTGCCATAGGGTGGTGTTGTCTGCATATCTGAGGTTATTGATATTTCTCCTGGCAATCTTGATTCCATCTTGTGCTTCTTCCAGCCCAGCATTTCTCATGATGTACTCTGTATATAAGTTAAATAAGCAGGGTGACAATATACTGCCTTGGCATACTCCTTTTCCTATTTGGAACTAGTCTGTTGTTCCATGTCCAGTTCTAACTGTTGCTTCCTGACCAGAATATAGGTTTCTCAAGAGACAGGTCAGAAATTCTACTTAATTTACTTAAATGCTGTTGACTTCACAACCCACTAATCAGTCAGTCAGTCCTGAAGGAAATCAACCCTAAATATTCATTGGAAGGACCGATGCTGAAACTGAAGCTCCAATACTTTGGCCACCTGATGTGAGGAACTAACTCATTGGAAAAGACGCTGATGCTGGGAAAGACTGAAGGCAAAAGAAGGTGGCAACAGAGGATGAGATGATTAGATACCATCAGTGACTCAATGGACATGAATTTGAGCAAGATCTGGGAGAGAGTAGTGGACAGAGGAGCCTGGTGTGCTGCAATCCATGGGGTCACAAAGAGCCAGACATGACTTAGACTGAACAACAACAATAAATGGGTCAAAGCCTCAGTTTACCTAAGGACCTAGTGTCATGATTCTCCTTGGAAGAGGAGCAGAGGCAGAATTTGAGAAAAATATTGCCTTACCAGGTGAACAGCGGAAGGTTTGGCAGAGCACAATTCCCAAATGTAGGGGCAACTAGGGCAGTGGAGAAAGAGCTGGGATCTAAGTCAGAAAACGTGGACATGTTTGGGTCACCTTCTACTCGGGGCTTCCCTGGTGGCTCAGACAGGAAAGAGTCTGCTTGCAATGTGGGATACCGGGGTTCAATCTTTGGGTTGGGAAGACCCTCTGAAGAAGGAAATGGCAACCCACTTTAGTGTTCTTGCCTTGAAAAATCCCACGGATGCACGAGCCTGTCAGCGACAGTCCCTGGGATCGCAAAGAGTTGGATACAACTGAGAGACTAACACTGGATTGGGAGTTTTTTCAGTAGAAAGAAACAGATGATGGGGTTGAAGAAGGGAAGAGCAAAGTCTTAAACGATACTTTTAATAGAGATATTTTAGTAGCATATCATAGACTATAGCTGGTTAAGAAGAAAAACACAAAGCACGTGGCTGTACAGTGAAGGAAGCTGGTGGCCAGAGAGTTACTGTTGTTCAGTCACTAAGTCATGTCCCACTCTTTGTCACCCCTGGATTATGGAAGAAGTAATGTGCAAATTAAATGCAAACAAAAATGTGGCAAAGATGGAGAGGATGCATGGTAAAGTATAACATATTACTCAGATAAATGTTATTATTATTGTAATCAACTCCAAGAAAACAAATACAGACTATGGTTCACATATTTATTTTTCATTTTAAATTCTTGACAGCAGAGTAATTTTTCAGATTTATTTTCTGGCACAGCAGGGATGCTTCTCAAAGGTCTATTTCACATAACAATTTTTGTCCTGCCACTTGAGATTTGTAACAGAAAAAGAATAGCTTTATACCCTTTAATGGCCTACCACATAGGTAAACTCTTTAACTAAAGTCTATTGTAGTGATTTGCATTTTTGTTACTGCAAATTCGTACATGACAAAAATTAGTAAAGTATAATATTCTGCAAAGAAAAGATGTAAATAGCTCAAAATTATAAATTTGTTTTACCTTCTACATAGATGACATCCAATGAACTAACCAAATAGATCATTTAATGCAAACCGTTAGTTGATTGATATTCTTTTAAACAATTAAGCTACCACACTCAAAACTGGAGTAGTAGTTTTCTTCTTTTATTACCCACCAAGGATTCACAACTTGACTTCATATTGTAATCTGCACTCTAATTAGATTTTCTGACCATTGTTTAGGAAACAGACAGAAATCTGTTTAACATTATCGTAATACCTTTGTTTCATTTTGTTGCTATACAAAAGATAACAATGAAGCTAAAAATGTATGCATACATTTTCAGAAACTTTTCAGAAATTCAGCACAATTGCTTTGCACAGGAAAGAACTTATTGAACGGGTTGTTTTCAATGTTGCCTGAAAACCAGTTTTACTTTTTCCCAGTACAACTTATAGATTCAAAATAACCACAAAAATCTCCTTTGAAGTTGGTCAGAGTTCTGAGCTGAAGTAAATTCTCCTGGGAAAAGAAGGAAAAGCTCCAAGATGATTTTTAGAACTGCTTTACTCCACTATGTGTCCAATACTCCAACTTCTATTGGACTTCTAATGATATTGTTGATACAAAGACAATATTGGAGGCTTATCAATTTACACACTTATAATGCTAGCTACTCAGACCAAGCATTCATCAAAATATCTAGGGGAACCAATTCTTGATTATTAATATTTTTAGTATACTCATTCTGTGATTTACACAGTAAACCAGTCTCTGATAATCTTTGATATATTGCCAACCATTATGTACTCTGTAAATTACTTCAATATGTTCACTTAAAATATCTATTTAACAGGGAATGTCTTAATATAGACAATACTTAGCACTATGCAAAGTGAAAATGAGCTTTTTTTCTTTACTGTTTATTATGTGGAGCCATTACTTCACATTATTGGCTGTTAGTGTCATACTGGTTGACAAAATATACAAAATATTTCCTTCTATTGTAAATCTTGAGGTATTATATTAAACGTCTATTTAAATGGAAGTGGTTATTGGTTTCCCATTTTATTATGATGCCTCTTTTTTCCATTTGGTCTTTTTATCATTTTGACCTTAGGTTAATAAATACAAGAAACAATTTAAGTGGAAAGATTATTTTAATCTTAATGCTTTCTAGGTATTAGATCTTTCTGCTCTATTGAATAGGAAGTAAACATTAAAGGAAAATGAACACTTAAAAATACTGTTTCATCCCTCTGTTTGAACCCTCAAGCTACTAAAGGTAATAAACAAGAGGAAAAAGAGATGGAATCAAAATGTAGAATTGCTGTAGTATATTCGATGTCACTATGTCCTTTGGAGGTTCTGCTTTATTGCCAGAAAAAAAAAAAATTCTTCCAAAGCATGAAAATATTGTCTTAATGGGACTCTTTTAATAGACTACCGAAGACTTTCATACTATTCAAAGTTGCTTTAAGAAGTAACGGAGTTTATCCTACGGCCAACAGGTAAAAATCTATAAAGACAGGCTAAAAAAGATTAAGTGCTCTCTTGAGAAGAACATAATTAAGAAAGATTTCACTGAAATACACAGAACTGAACATGATAGAAATAATGTCAAGCAGACTATTTTCCACTTAAAGAAGATAACAAGATGAGGGTTCAGGAATGGGACTGGGGGAGAAAGGAAATTCAACGCAGATGTCAGGAAGTACTTTTTCATTAAATAGATCACAAATACTTGGGAAAGAAGTCTAAATAAAAAAACTAAAGGTGAAGTGAAATCATTGGCTGTAGGGATTAAAGAATTTTTAGTACACATTTTAAATGCAGAACATAAAATCAGAGAAAACATGATTTATTTCACAGATTAACATGCTTTTTTTAACCACCTTAATTAAACAAACCCAAAATAAAGTATGCAAATCAAATTAATTTTAACTTATAAAAAAAGCAAAAGAAAGAGAGGTAGTACTAATTTTACTACACAAACTCTTGATCTACTACATGTAAATCATTTATTCAACAAAGTGACTCTAGACTTGTCGAAGTCTTTTTTTATTGTGAGCAATTACGACAGTGTTCTAGCTCAGAGATTTCTTAAATATAGTCACTTTAACTTAAAGTCACAGAATCTTACACTTTTAAAAACTTGCCAGTATTCTAAAAATTATTAGATTTGATTCTTTAAATTTTACAGAAATTAAATGAATACATATTAAATTGCAGAGCCAGAACCCCAAATCAGAACTTCTAATGTCTCTTTATAACTTCATGTCCTAGAAGAATTCAGACCAGCATATCCAAGACTCTTTTCTTCCCCTCACCTCCCAAAGTCTTGGCCTCCTATTCTGCATATTTCTAACCCTCGGTCTGAAATCAGTTATTCTTAGAAGCCCTTGTTTTCTGTGGTGGGGAATAGTTTTTACAGAAAATAACTTGAGCTTTTACAATAGAATTGCAAAATTTTTGATTTAAAAAAATTATGAGACCATACTGTTATTTTCACTTATTAATTATACCAGAGTCGTTCATTGTGGTTTTAAATTCCTAGGACAAAAATCTAATTATATGCCAACATATCGTGACCTATGAAGTGAAAGTGAAAGTTGCTCAGTCTTGTCCAACTCTGCGACCCCATGGACTAGTCCATGGAATTCTCCAACTGGAGTGGGTAGCCTTTCCCTCCTCCAGGGGATCTTTACAACCCAGTATTTTGACTTGTAAAAAGTAATACAATTTGGTACAGCCACTACAGAAAATAGCATGGAGGTTCCTCAAAAAACTAAAACTAGAATTACCACATGACTAGCAATTCCACATTTGGGCATTTATCTGAAGAAAATAAAACACTAACTCAAAAAGATATGTGCACCCCCATGTTCATTTCAGCATTATTTACAACAGCCAAGAAATGGAAGCAACCTAAGTATCCATCAGTCCATGAATGGATAACTTTACATCTATAAAAATAAAGAAAATCCTGCCACTTGCCACATTATGAATGAACCTTGAGGGCATTAAGCTAAGTAAAATAAGTAAGACAAAGATAAATACCACATGATCTCATAATTTCACTTTTATGTGGAATCTAAACGAACATAAACAACAGACTCTTAGAACAGACAACAGATGGGTGGTTGCCAGAAGAGAAGCAAGGAGGCAGGGGTGAAAGGAAACAAAAAGAAGAAATCTCCAGTTTATGAAATAAATGCCATGGTGAAGTAGTATACCTCATGGTGACTATAGTTAAGAATACTGCATTGTACATTTGAAATTTGCTAAGAGTATATTTAAAAGTTCTCATCAGAAGAAAATCACTTCTGTAACTATGTACAGTAATGAATGTTAATTAGATTTATTGTGAGGAGTATACAAACAAACATGAAATCATTACATTGTACACATAAATCTGTTACATTTTAATTATATATCAATAAAAATTAAGATTTAAATAAACTGTCTCTATTGAAATAATATTACACACTTTGTAAATGTGAAATAAATATGTGGTAATTACATATTATAATTTATTCATTCAAAAGGGTTTTACTAACCACTAAATTCAAATTACTAGACCAGGCTATAAGGGCTGGAGGACATTAAGATTAATAAAACTGAATTACTCTTCTTAAGGAGTTGACAGTATAGAAAGGGAGAAAACATATTAGTAACTTTTCTGTAAAGCAGTGTAAAATAAATGCTGCAAAATTCCCTTGTTCCTCCCCATAAAAACCAAAACAGATGAGGAGAAAACAAAATTCTTAGAAATTTTGGATGGAATTTTAGTTATTACAAGAAAGAGCTTAAGAGAAGAAGCAGAATAAATGGTGTCCAGGGAAGACACTAAAGAATGAAAGAGAAGCTAGATTTGAATAATAATTTTATGAGAGAGGATTACAGGTCAGAGACACTTCTTCCAAAGATAATGACTGTAGACATCAGAGACCGGATGATACGCTTAACAGGAGAGCAGATTTTCTTGAGGAAAATATTAACTTAGCAAATGAACTAATTACAAATCAACTAATTTTTATATTCCAAATGAAATCTCAGTATGTGATTTCAGATCTTGCTACAATACTAATAAAATGTGAATATTTGTTTGCTGATGAACTTCACTGAAAAATAAAGTGTTGAGATAACTGTGAAGGATCTGAAATTTACCCTACTTGCAAGTTAACAAGTTAGCCTGCTATATTTTCATGGATTCTAGCAGAAAACGTAACTCCTGGGCCAGAGACAAAAAGCATTAGAGCTCACAGTAATGGCAGTAGCAAAAGTCAGTATTTTCTCTCCCTGGTTCCTCAAGCCCTAATTCCTGCAGTAAGTTCAGGTTTTTCCTAATTGAGTGCTTGGATCCAAGGTCATACCTACCAACGAAAATCTTGGCATTCAATCCAATTATGTGTATTATGAGGATGAAATGGTTAGATAGAATCACCGACTTAGTGGACATGAATTTGAACAAACTCCAAGAGGTAGTGAAGGGCAAAGGAGTCTGACATGTTGCAGTCCATAGGGCCACAAAGTGGCAGACATGGCCAGTGACTAGATAACAACAATGTGTATTATAGATATTTCCACAGATAATCTTGATTTACATTTTTATTAAAACCACTTAATAAAAGTTGAATTTGAAAAAAGGTTCAGTAAATTTGAATCATACTGGAAATATATAAATTACTGAGCAACTCTTTAAGTAAACTTTATACATGTCCAGCACCATGCCAGTAGTAGAAGGGACAAAAGAAATCTTAGATGAAATTTGTTTTCTAAGAATTTATATTCTAAATGAAAATATGAAAAAAAATTAGAACTTGTAACACAGACTAAAAGATTAAAAATAGATTCATAAATAGAAATATTTCAAAATAATGCTTTTTATGGTTTATTAATTGGGAATTGATGCAAAAGAAAGCTTCAAAGTTTCAACATTTGTATATATATACTCTCCATGTAATAAGAGGAATATACATAGTTATTAAAAGTATGTATGCTTAATTCAGAGATCCTTTGCTGAAATCCAGCTGTTTGTCTTAAAGCAAGTAGTTATTTTAACCTCATTAGATCTCTAAGTCCTTATCTGTAAAATAAGCATAATAGTTGAATGGACTTCATGGACTGTTATAAAGATTAAAAAGTTAATATATGTAAAACTCTCTGTGACATAGTAACTACTATAGTTTAACTTTCACTGTTATTTTTAAGAACCAAATAGCTGCACTCTATCAAGACACACATACGTAAATGTTTATTTACTTGACTCTATTTCTTACAAGATGGTAAATATCATGATATTGGGTACCATATTGGGTTTAGTGAAAGTACAATGCCTACACAATGTCAGATATATTGTAGCCGTTTTATACTTACTTTTAAAAGGGTGGGCAAAGGGCAGGGGATAAAAGAAGGAAAGAAGGAAAGGAACTGCAAAAAAAAAAAAAGTGAATGAAAATAGTCTCTTATATTTTCAGACATATATGCATTTAATTTAAATACAGCTGCAACATTTTGTTGAGTAAGTAAGGGGCAGAAATAAAGATAGGCTATCTGATGGATGAGAGATTTATAGGGCTTTAGGGAGGTCATGGATGGGAGGGTCTTCTGTGCAAAGAAAACAGCATAAACATAGATATGCAGATGTTAAAAGACACAGAATCTTTAAGAAAAAATGTATTTTCTGTGGACTCAGTACTTCATTCATTCGGAAAATTGAACAAAACGAAGCTGTAGTAGTAAATTAGATCCAGACTTGGTAAGAAGTGATATGTCATTACTTTTTTTTATATTGAACAAGATGAATTTAAGGTTTTCTTTTTCTGTTTCTGATTTTTTGTTTTTATTAATTTATGTACGTATTTTATGTTTTAGGTACTTTTACAGTTTTTTTTTTAAAGAAAGATGAAGTGTTTTCCTTTAATTTTGCTAGCTTTAGATAATTCTGTACAGTGGCTATTTATGAAAAATAAGTATGTGCAACATGTTTTATCACTCTACTATTGGAAACCTGAGCCAGTCCCATGCTGGAAGACCCTCTGAATAATTAAGATATAGAGCCATGACGCTGTAAATCACAGGGTTAGCCCCAGGGTTGGAAAGAGCCTCAGGTTTTGGACCGCCATCCCCTCAACTGCTGAATCCCCTCTACAAGATCGCCACCAAGTGGTCTCAGAATCCCTGTGGGAGAAACTGGCCTGGATTTACTCTCCAAATTAAAACAGGACTAAAATTTAAATATAACTCATAAAAAGTGGTGTCTTTAAGCTAAGACCTGTATAATACTGACCTTTAAAGCTCCTAATTCTTGAAGAAGACTCATCTCTTTTTCAAATAGAGTTTGAGGTTTAGATTTGAAACCTCATAGTTTGATTTAAAATTAAACTTTTTAATTTTAAAAGTATTCATTTAAAAATATTTCTTTCTGTATACAGCACTTTTGACAGAAGCCGGGAAAGAAGAGGCCAGGAGCTAATGAACATGAACATAAATATAGCGAAAGAAAGCAGGAAAGAAGAATTAAGGAATGGACAACACATTAAAAACAGCAGAGTGTGCCTCTTCTATTTGCTTTTGTATTTTATTTTTAAGGGATGTGCATGACTTTGTTATAAAAGATTTATCAGTGTCACAAGTAATGAGACATAAGCTAGTGTTTTTATCAACACAAGCAATAAACGCTTAGATGTTTAAAGCACTTGGCAAGACATTGGCAGAATTTGAAATGAGTTGAAAGGAATGATCACATATAATGCGGGATGTGCTGCTTGTTCCTAAAATACACACAGGGTTCTGCCTTCTTATGCCAACTGTGTACAGGAAGTGATTCTATTAAGCTGAAGCTCCAAATCCTTATTGGTCACTTTATAAAGCAACTACAATAACAAAAACAAGACTAAATAAAATACTGATCTAACTCAGAACCAAACAAAACTTTCCATGGTGAAGAGAACAAAAATTATTTACCCTATGAGAACAGTAAGCTAAAGTGCCTTGGTTTGGCTCTCAGGGAGATAACCTAGCCCTGCCCACCTGTGAATGACTGCAACCTTCTTGAAGTTACTAGCACATTCCCCTGCCTGAAGTGCTAGGGTTTCCCTGGTGGCTCAGTGGTAAAGAACCAGACTGCGAAAGCAGGAGACATAAGAGACATGGATTTGATCCCCAGGTTGAGAAGGTCCCCTGGAGTAGGAAATGGCAACCCACTCTAGTATTCGTGCGTGGAGAATCCCATGGAGAGAGGAGTCTAGCGGGCTACAGTCCACGGGGTCGCAGAGTCAGACAGGACTAAAGTGACTAAGCATGCACACATGAGAACAGCAGGTAACTGCATTCATTCCTTATCTCAATAAACACAGAATTATTTACAGATTAAAAATAATACCCCTTCTGGATTTTGCAACTCCAGGTACCCCTTTTCTGAAAACTAGAGAAAACCACAAAACTAAAGGTATAGTTGATGTGGCAACGAGATATGTCATATTCAGACACTACTGCCAAAATGTTACTCCTTCATCCATCTCAGCATTATTTTTATGCATTTATACTTTTTTACACTCTGCTTTGTTTCAGGGTCACACAAACATGCATATGCACACACCCTCGTGTACACATGCAACATCACCCCTACCCCCACTCCCAAAAATTCAGTGTGTAATTGAGTGACATAGGATGAAGAGAAAATAAGAGAGGGAAAATTATAAAACCAGGTTCACTAAGCCATACCATGTGGCTCAGTGAAGTAAAAGCAAGAAATGATCGTTAGATGAACCTAAGAGCAGGCTCTAAAGCCTTTCTTCCAGACTCATTGAACCATAATTATTACCATTTCAAACCTGCTCATTGCATTGACTGTGTCTCCACTCTCCATGGCTGCCATCCAGTGTCATTATGGTCTTTTTCTGCAGTTTGTCAGATGATTGGATGTTGCTTTTTGGTACCCATGCTGATGAGGAAAGTCAGGATAGCTTTTAGGAATGGGTCTGGGAGAGTGACCTGAAATAAGTGATGCATCTTTTCCCTTTGAAACTACATAAAGAATATATCTCCTATCACCAGCTTTCCTTCTAGAAACTGCTCTTTACCTGTCTGAAGTTAGTGAGCTCAGCATTCTAAGTTGTTGTTTTTTTTTTTAATTTTCTTTACTTTATTGTGTTGGTTTTGCCATACAATGACATGAAACCGCCATGGGTTTACATATGCTCCCCCTCCAGAACCCCCCTCCCTCCTCCCTCCCGATTCCCTCCCCCTGGGAAATCTCGGTGCACCAGTCCCAAGCATCAATCCTGGGCTGGCGATTGATTTCACATATGATAATTAACATGTTTCAATGCCATTCTCCCATATCATCCCACCCTTGCCCTTATCCACAGAGTCCACGAATCTGTTCTATACATCTGCGTTCCTTTTGCTGTCTCGCATGCAGGGTTCTCACTGCCATCTTTCTAAATTCCATATATATGTGTTAGTAGTCTAAGTTTTTACAAGCATTCCGTTTTCCTTGGGTGGAGGGTTAGATCTTTCTTTTCATATTTCAATAAGCATTCTTTCTTTACAAAGCAAGGTAGGTATTTGTTTTTTCTTTTGGGGAGGAGGAAGAGAGTAGATAACAACCAAATAGAACCAAAGCCTCTATATTTTGAGAAATAAATCCCTGCTGTGCAATTTTTAACTCATTTGGTTAAACAGAAAGATATTTTAAATGTAGTCTGTGACCAAACACAGCTGAAGGTTTGATAAAATTTACTGAGAACAAAATGTAATCTACATGTAATTGATTCAAAATATTTCATCCAAATATAGTCTCTACAAAGACCTATTGTCAAATAGTAAAAGTCAACTATTCAACATTTCCAGCCACATAGCATATTATTTCAGTCACTGTTCTAGGCATTTTATACATAATAATATAGTTATCCTTTCAAAAACCCAGATAAGAATCATCCCTTCATGACAAATTAAGAAACTGAGGCAGCAAAAGACTAAGTCACTTGCTTGGAGTTAGAGCGGCTGGTGGCAGAGCCAGAACTCAATACACTGCAGTCTGTTCCCAAGCCCTGATCTCATTTACTAGGCTAGTTTGCCTCTGAGAGAGGTGTGAAGTTTCTATGCTTACTTATCTTCTGGTATTAGGCTTTTAGTTTTATCATCATTTATTTTGATGCCAGAACCAGTCACTGTAACTTAATTTGGACAGTCCTTAGATTATCTGAGATCATTTAGTTACACTCACAAAACAATACATCAAAATTACTCCCAGGGGTGGTATGTCTCTTTTCTAGAATTACAGAAGTCATTTTAATGTTCTGTGGCTTGGTCTCTTCACTTATAAATTTGGGATTTTCATAATTTGTTTCTCAACTACAAAAGGAAACTGAACTTATATGATTATATAAATCAAGGTAGTTACCCTCCCTGAAAATCAGTGCATATCCAGCAGTCCTCAAACTGGTAGGACATCTCCCTGAGAATACTGCTTTTTTTTTCTCAACTGATAAAAGTACATGGACCATGGGTATAGGATTCCCTCAGATGCTGCAAAAATGTGATTATGGGACCACTACTTAGATCTACTCCATCAAAATCTCTGGAAGCTTGGAATTAGAATATACAATAAGTTCCCATGTGATCTTTATATACTAGAATTTGATAATCATTACTCTTGAACAAGCCTTGGTTCTCCAGCCTGATGACACAGTGAATTCACTTGGGAGCTTTGAAAAAAGTTAAACTGAATGACTTATAATCTTGGATGGCATGAGGCCTGAGCATCTGATATTGTTAAAAATGTGCCAGCTGCCTCATGTTACCTGTATGCTTTAGCCTGAGAACCACTGCCTGTCTTCAAGTTCATAGAAAATCATGGAAAAGGCACACCCTTTCTCATTTTAATAATCTAGGAATAATTACTACATCATTAATTACTAAAAAACCACCCTTGCGAGGTTATTCTTTTCAACCTATGAAAATGTTGAAATACATGTTTCATCCTTATTGTCACAAGAATACCCTGGAGGCTACTGTATTGATTTCCTTTTTACCATTACAACAGGAGTATCACGTGACGGTGGTCTTCATAACTGTGCTTGTGGAGTTTCTTGCTCTGACAGTATATGGCTATACTAGAGAATGAAATGCTTTTATACAACCTAAACTTCAAGCCCTAGTTATGCTCTTGAGACTCAAATACTATCCATGAGTGATGCTATAGAGCCTGTTAAATCTCCTCACTCTTTCCATATGGAAATGCTTTCCTCAAAACTGTTCGCTAGGGACAGAGGAAAAAAAAAAAGAGGAAATTATTTAAAATACATTGGGATTTTTAAAAGGACATGCTATATACTGTATACTCAAGTGACAATCTTGAATGGACCATGATGACCCAATACTTTAACTTTGTGATTTAGTCTGACATTAACATTTTAACTTCCAGTTCAACAAATTTAAGTTCAATTAGTGTAATGAAGCTGGATGCCATACTTATTGCTGCTTTTAGAATGTACTTTGGGGAAATTGATTTAGGCCCTTTTTATCCTTGGGAAATATGATTTTATGCTTTTAACTTTGAAAATGAAAACAATATGTAATAATATGAACATAGAAATTCACAGCAAAAATGAGTGGGGTTTAAGAACCAACTGGCTAGAAAATAGCAAATATGGCATTGAATAAAGAAATACAACTGCAGTTCCTGATAGTTAGCGTAAAAGCTTTATTATCCCACTTCAAGATAATGCAGGTAAAGAAACTGCTACCTTGCACACAACTGAGGACAAATAATATTTTCTTAGCCAAGAGAGACACCTGTGGATTTGAAAAGGCTTGCAGATGATCTTCACAAATGATACCTTGGAGATAATCACATCAATGGAGAGGTAAAAATCCAGTGGCTGGGATTTTGACAGCATGTGCTCCATTTAATAACAGTAAAAAAAACCCCAAAAACTTTATATGATGCATTGCACATTGTACTTACTACCCTACAAGAAAACTGTAATACAATAAACAAAGACAAAACAGATCCTTGTACAGTTAGGCAGTGATACGTTTCCAAACACTGATGTTCTTTCTTCTCCATTTCAGTTATATCATGTTGCTCTATGCCACCAGGTACCTGCCTACCCAGAACTAATACATCAGTGACTTCTGTAACAACCAGGTATCTTATGCAACTACCTCATTCCCAATCAGCAGAATCTTTCTCTAGTGACCAAATTAGATTCACAGTCCAATAAGACTACATGTGACACACCAAGTCGAGTCACCTTGGCTCTCACATTTTAAAACTATACAACTTATAAAGCACTGGTCCATGAGAAGATAAGGAGCTTATTCTAGAAAATAAATCAATGTATCATTGCTTTTATCAAGGAAGTCTTTCCCAAAGAATTGTCAGCTGAGTCTAACAGTGTACTTTGTAATGAAATGGCTTTACATCTCAGTGCAATGCTTTATCTTGTTGCAGACCAGTAGAAAATGATTCACAAACTTGGCAGCCATCTTCAGACTAGATTTGGGGTAGTACTGTTTAAAATATTTATTTACATCTATAATATCTATCATGAGTTGAATAGTAAGTAGCCCCCTAAAAGTTACACCCTCCCCTAACCCACAGAACTTACAAATATGACTTGATTTGGAGACAGAGTATGTGCAGATGTAATTAAGTTAGATGTCTTGAGAGGAGATCACACTGAATTATCTGGGTGGGCCCTAAACTCAATGTCAAGTATCCTAACAGAAGACACAATAGGAGAATAGACAGAGAAATTGGAGATCACCACGTGAGGACAGAGGCAGATATTAGAATTATGCAGCCACACACCAAGGAACACCTGGAGCCTTCAGAAGCCGGAAGAAGCACAGCCCTTGGAGGGAGTGTGGGCTTCAGATTTGTGAGAGAATAAATTTCTGTTGTTTGAAGTCACACAGTTTGTGGTGATTTTTTTTTATAGCTATAGTAGCCCTAGGAAATTTATATAATGCTGTAACTTTCTGTTAACTTCTAAAAAATTATCACATACATTCTTTAGGAACATATTTTAGGGAATATAACTATATCATATATACATATAAGTATATGCAAACATATATATACAGATGCATGTCAAGGACAGTGATTCAACAACAAATTAAAATTTAATGGTTGTAATTCATAGTTTATACAGTTCTTACAATTAGTCAAGCAAAGGACTCTCATTTAGGTTAAATACATTTAAGACCACTGAACACCAAGAATGAAATGAGCCAGTAAATACCTCTACTATATTTTTGTTAGCAGAAGGGACTTTTTATCTCTTCCACAGAAACATCATGCCATGAATTATAATAAGAAACTGGACATGGCATTTATGGTATGATTTCTGTATACACACAAAAATATACCTAAATATAGAGAAATACAAATTTATACACTATTATCACATGAAGCATAAACTGTGGAGGCATTAATATGTGAGTTCATGATTTAAGTGTAAGAAATTTCCTCGTATTCTATTTCCAAGTGCAAACTGATTTGGAAAACGATTGCGAGAATGCCCTATAATTAGCCCAACCATTTTATTTTTTGTTCTCTTCTTTCGAAAGGGAAGGAGTAGTTTGAATCTCATCAGAGTGAACCACAGCGTACAGGCTCTGGATTTCTAATCCATCAAGAATAAAACCCTTTCCAGGATCTCTCACCAATATCACTTTCTCTTTCTCAAAGCATTTATCCTCCAGTTCACCATGTACGGCCGCACCTGCATGGTATATTCACATTCACTGCCGGAACTGCCGAAGAGTGACTTGCAGTTACCACGTTTCTGTTAAAATTAGCTAGGCTCTCTCTGTCTGAGAAACATCTGCTTTGAGATACTGTAGCAGCTGTGATGATCTAATGGTAAGCTAAGCACTTCAGTATTCAATCGTACAAAAGGGGCTTTGAGGAGAATGATAAATGACCTAAATTAGATGACGATTTTTAAGTACCTAATTTTAACCTTGCCCATAATGAATGCTTTTTTCCTCAAGCTTCTTTGCACCTGTCGCTCTTGGAAAGCAAAAAGCAAGTACAACGTGCCTGCTTGTCACGGAGTTCAAGTCGCGTGCTCCACAGACTGTTAGGCGATGCCTGAAATGGTGGCGTGGACACATACTGTGCCTTTTAAGTCCTTTCTCTTCATTTGGTTTCCTCTGATTTCCTCTGGTCTGAAAAGGCAGAATTTCCTCCAGAGATGCATGTGTACTGCAAAAATAATATTATATAAACCTACACATCCTCCTTATCTTGCTTCATTCTTAGACTAATCAATATTTTTCTAGCTAAAAGCTTTTCCATACAAAAAGAACATCATTTTGATCTAATTTTATATTTACCTGTCTACATTGTCTGGTAAATATGTGCACTAGGTAATATTTACTATATGATTTTTAAGAAGGTATATACCCTCTTACTTAAAATTATAAAGTAATTGGGTTGTAGTCATCAAAGGCAATCCCTTCTGCCTCGCCTACTCCCACCCTTTCCCATACACACATTAAAAACAGAACAATGATAATGTTCTTAATATCCTGAAAGCAATGGAATAGTAAATATCCAGTTTACAAAATACTTAAACATCAACAAAGTATCTCTTTTATTTCTGATAATAGGGTCATTCAGTAAGCTTCTTCTGTGATAGATAAATGATATAAGATTCAGATAGCTTAATGGTGAAGGCTAAAATAATTTTCAGGTTTGCATTAATTATATTCTTATCTGTTTTATTATATACTCTTTTCACTACATAAAATTGATAAAGAGAGTCCTTAGACATAGTATCAACCAGTGGTCAAACGGCTGTGCCTTCTATGTATGAAAAGCCATAAAATGAAGTGAATTTCCATTATTTTCTTTATGCAATTAACTTTTCAAAATTATCAAAGTATTACTTACACAGAAGACTGGTAAAGTAACACAGTGGTGTGTGACAAAAGCTAATATATGTCCTCCCTAAGTCTTCTCCATTTAAATCCTTGTTTCCAATAGACAATCACTATTATCTATTAAATCCTTGTCTCCAATAGATAATCTTTGCCCACCTCTAAAAAAAGACAAACATTTACACACATGTAGAGTTTTATTTTTAAGGTGTCTTTAAGAAAATGTATTACTTCTGTAGACACTACTTTTCAACTTGCTTTCTCTCCGTATATATCATCGGCTTATCTCGGGTGCATAGGAAAAGAATTCACCCAAGACAGGCTCTCAATTTAGGCCACAGCTGGCATTTACAATGGCTTAGGTGAAGAAGACATTCTGGCCTACTGACCCCTTCCTGCTGAAGGTATTCTTATGCTTCATCTTGTGTTATCAACCCAAGTCAGGATACCTAGAGATCCTTAGTAGTATATGCCTGGCACAGTGACTTCTATATATTACTTTACTTGTTCATATCTTCTGGTATTTCATGGTTATCCATTCAGAAGCATGTACTCCTCCTTTACCTCATCTTCCAGCATTAGAGGACATTCTATTTCAGATAAAATTTCAGTCTTGGGTGTATATCTACCATATATATATGGTATATACTATGGTATATATACTATGGTATATATGGTATTTATTATATATATGGTATATATTATATATATATATATATATAATTTCAGTCTTGGGTGTATATCTACCATATATATACCATATATATATGGACATTCACATCATTTCCAGATTTTTGCAAAACTATTTACTTTAAGAAACACTGCATTTAACATTATATCATGAAAAAATGGGGCTACACATACTTATTTTTTAAATTTTATGGGATAGTTTCCCATGAGTGGGGCTGTCAAATTTATGTCTGTTTACATATACAACCCTTTTAATATGTGCTATTGCTTTTTACAACTTTTGTCAGTCTTACAGAAAATTTTTCTCACCTTTATTTTGATGTGTGTTATTCTGACTACTATTATTTAGATTTGTTATTTTGTGACTTTTCTCCATTTTCTTTGTTCTTTAATTTTGGTAATTTGTTAGTTCAGAATTAAAGACACTAATCCTCTGTGCTTCAAAAATATATCTATGTAGCTTATTTATCTGTTGACCTTATTTAAGACATTAATTTTTTCTGTGTATGAATAATTCTGTCTTCTTCTGACTTCCAAGTTTCTGGTCTTGGTTTAAAATTTTCTCCTGTAATATTCACAGATCTATTAAAATATTTTAATAGTTTTAATGTATATATAATTTATTATCAGATGCAGTATAATAGAATTTATTTTTATTTCCTCCTAGGGAGACAAATACTTAATATTCTCAATGAGTTTGCTAAAATTTGCAAGATAGCTATTAAGAGGCTCAATCCACCATGGGCCCAAAGCGTCCTTGTATATTCTTGCTGAGTATGCCAAGAATGAAAGCCCCTCACAGCTCTGTATCCAGACGATTTCTCAGGTTTCCATTTGCAGCAAAACCCTAGAGGATAAAGCCTTCTCTTTCTTAGAAACAAGTTTACTTGTCTCTCATTATAAAAGTGGTTGATTCCCCAAACTCAAGTCTTTCTGTTCTGCAACAGAACCCACTGCAGGAGCAGGCATGCACCCGAGCCATATACTTCACCTGCATAAGACTTGAAAGGTAAAAGGAAATGATGCAAACATGCTCAGATCATTGCTGTGACACCAAAAGTGAATCCTTTCTCTGTCTTCTGTCAGCATCCATTAAATAGTAAAAGAGTGACTAGAGTAAAATCCCATACCTAATAGTCAAGATTAGATAAATGTATACACACACAACCATACATACACAAACAAACAGTTTCGGTGAGCATATTTTCAAGATCTTATGTTCTTGATTATTTCTAACACTTGATCTAATCTTGAGAGTATATATAAAAATGTAAGTTTATAACTGCACTTAATTAAATTCTCTTTTTGAACTTTGCTTTATATATATTTGTTCCCTGGATTGCTTCAGCCACTCAGCATCTCTTTGTAAATGCATGTCTTAATATGAAATAATACATATTTTCTTAATAAATTTGAAGTCAAATTTCTTTTTGTCCTTACTCTCTCAGCTTCAGGCTCCTGGTTGTACTTATTCTGTTAAAATCTTCCCATTCCTTAATTTTCAAACTACTGTTTTCACTCTGATCTAGGTGTGTCTCATAACAATTACATCATTGTCTTTTTAAAATCAAAACTGGTAATCCCTATGTATTGCCATCATCAGTTTAGTTGCTCAGTCATGTCTACATTTTGGCAGTCCCATGGACTGTAGCACGCAAGGCCTCCCTGTCCATCACCAACTCCCAGAGCTTGCTCAAACTCATTTTCATTATTTCAGTGATGCCATCCAACCATTTCATCCTCTATCATCCCCTTTTCCTCCTGCCTTCAATCTTTCCCAGCATCAGAGTTTTTTCTAATGAGTCAGGTCTTTGCATGAGGTGGCCAAAGTACTGGAGTTTCAGCTTCAACATCAGTCCTTCCAATGAATATTCAGGACTGATTTCATTTCTCTTGAGAAACCTGTATGCAAGTCAGGAAGCAACAGTTAGAACTGGACATGGAACAACAGACTGGTTCCAAATAGGAAAAGGAGTACATCAAGGCTGTATATTGTCACCCTGCTTATTTAACTTGTATGCAGAGTACATCATGAGGAACGCTGGGCTGGAAGAAGCACAAGCTGGAATCAAGATTGCCGGGAGAAATATCAATAACCTCAGATATGCAGACAACACCACTCTTATGGGAGAAAGTGAAGAGGAACTAAAAAGCCTCTTGCTGAAAGTGAAAGAGGAGAGTGAAAAAGTTGGCTTCAAGTTCAACATTCAGAAAACTAAGATTATGGCATCTGGTCCCATCACTTCATTGGAAATAGATGGGGAAACAGTGGAAAAAGTATCAGACCTTATTTTGGGGGGCTCCAAAATCACTGCAGATGGTTATTTTAGCCATGAAATCAAAAGATGCCTACTCCTTGGAAGAAAAGTTATGGCCAACCTGGATAAAATATTGAAAAGCAGAGACATTACTTTGCCAACAAAGGTTCATCTAGTCAAAGCTATGGTTTTTCCAGTAGTCATGTATGGATGTGAGAGTTGGACAGTGACAAAAGCTGAGTGCCGAAGAACTGATTCTTTTGAACTGTGATGTTGGAGAAGACTCTTGAGAGTCCCTTGGACTGCAAGGAGATCCAATCAGTCCATCCTGAAGGAGATCAGTCCTGGGTGTTCATTGGAAGGACTCATGTTGAAGCTGAAACTCCAATACTTTGGCCACCTCATGCGAAGAGTTGAGTCACTGGAAAAGACCCTGATGCTGGGAAGGATTGGGGTCAGGAGGAGAATGGGAAGACAGAGGATGAGATGGCTGGATGGCAGCACCGACTCGATGGACATGGGTTTGGGTGGACTCTGGGAGTTGGTGATGGACAGGGAGGCCTGGCATTCTGCGGTTCATGGGGTCGCAAAGAGTCAGACACTACTGAGCAACTGAACTGAACTGAATTGAATACCTTTAGAATGGACTGGTTGGATCTCCTTGCAGTCAAAGGGAATCTCTAGAGTCTTCTTCAACATCACAGTTCAAAAGCATCAGTTCTTTAGTGCTCAGCTTTCTTTATAGTCCAACTCTCACATCCATACATGACTATTGGAAAAACTGTTGCTTTGACTAGACAGACCTTTGTCAGCAAATTGCCATCATAGTGAACAACTGATTTATGTTTTATTTTTGATTCATCCTATCTTAATCTACTTACTACTTTTACCAGTGTAAAAGTATCTTATTTTTATCTTTCCTTATATGTTATGGCTCAATTAAATTTAGTTTTTATATATACTATTTATTTTTCAAAGCAATACTCCAAAATGGGTATTATTATCCCCATTTTAAAGGGAGAAAAAACAAGGACTCCAAACGATGGAATGACTTAAGGTCACAAAGCTAAGATGTGGTAGATGTAGGATTTAAATCCCAGATTGCTGTCTCCAAAGACCATTCTCCTTCCAATACACACATTTCATTATATATTATACATTGAATCATCCTGCCAAAAAAAAACTAATACAATATTTTAAAGATTTTTCAAATACCATTTGAAATTTGCTGCCAAATATGAAACTTTATCTCTGAAACGATATACTACACTTTTGAAGACAGAGCACCTCCTTCTATAGCTTTCCTTTGAAGAAGGAAAGCCAGATACAGAATTCCAGGATCCCCTTCCTCAGCTGGTTCTGAGTTAGAGCTGCCAGTGTGGAGCTTTTGGTATGAGAACTGGAAGGTGAGAGAAGCCATTATTCCCTGGGGACAGCTGCAAGCAGATAAATGTCGGTCCTCAGCAGTTTTCAGGCTGTAGAAGGCAGCTGATAGAATGGGTGCCAGTCCCTGGAAGCTACCTACTTCAATAGTAAAGGCTGAGATGCTGGCAGAATACTTCTAGAGTGCTTAAAGTTTCTAGAAGCTCCTAAGGATATCTAGAGGACTACTAGTTTTGACACTGCATTTTTATCCTTTTGACCCCCCCTTCACCCATTTCTCCCACCTCTCTATCTGTAGCTTGTTTTTTTGCCTGTTTGTTTTTACTATTTTGTGGGATTTTCCTTTTTTTTTTTTTTTTTTAGATTCTACATACATGAGAGATCACATAGTATTTGTGTTTCTCTGTCTGACTCATTTCACTCAGCATCGTGCCCTCAAGGTCAATCTACTTGTCAAAAATGGCAAGATTTAATTATTTTTTATGGTTAAAGAATATTCTAATGTATATAAATATGCCACAATTTCTTTACCATTCATCCATTGATGGCTACTTAGGCTGCTTCCATGGCTGGGCTACTGAAAATAATGCTGTCATAAACATGGGGTACAGATATTTTTTCAAACTTGTGTCTTCATTTTCCTTGGAAAAATACCCAAAAATGGAAATGGTGGATAATACAGTAGTTCTATTTTTAAGTTTTTGAGGAACCTCTATAGTCTTATCCATAATAGCAGTACCAATTTCAATTCAGTTCAGTTCAGTCATGTCTGACTCTTTGCGACCCCATGGACTGCAGCACACCAGGCCTCCCTGTCCAGCACCAACACCAGGAGCTTGCTCAGACTCATGTCCATCGAGTCAGTGATGTCATCCAATCATCTCATCCTGTCGTCATCTTGTCTTCCTGCCTTCAGTCCTTCCGAACATCAGGGTCTTTTCAAATGAGTCAGTTCTTTGGGTCAGGTGGCCAAAGTATTGGAATTTCAGTTTCAGCATCAGTTCTTCCAATGAACATCCAGGACTGATTTCCCCAGTGAACACCCAGGACTGATTTCCTTTAGGATGGACTGGTTGGATCTCCTTGTAGTCCAAGGGACTCTCAAGAGTCTACTCCAACACCACAGTTCAAAAGCATCAATTCTTCGGTGCTCACCTTTCTTTATAGTCCAACTCTCACATCCATACATGACTACTGGAAAAACCATAGCCTTGACTAGACAGACCTTTGTCGGCACAGTAATGTCTCTCCTTTTTAATATGCTGTCTAGGTTGGTCATAGCTTTTCTTCCAAGGAGCAAGCGTCTTTTAATTTCATAGCTGTAGTCACCATCTGCAGTGATTTTTGGAGACAAAATAAATAAAGTCTCTCACTGTTTCTATTGTTTCTCCATCTATTGCCACAAAGTAATGGGACTGGATGCCATGATCTTCATTTTTTGAATGTTGAGTTTTAAGCCAGCTTTTAAACTAGCCTCTTTCACCTTCATCAAGAGGCTCTTTAGCTCTTCACTTTCTGCCATATGGTGGTGTCATTGGTGTATCTGAGGTTATTAATATTTCCCCTGGCAATCTTGATTCTAGCTTGTGTTTCATCCAACCTAGCATTTCGTATGATGTACTCTGCATGTAAGTTAAATAAGCAGGGTGACAATATACAACCTTGACATACTCCTTTCCTGATTTGGAACCAGTCTGTTGCTCCATGTCCAGTTCTAATTGTTGCTTCTTGACCTGCACACAGATTTCTCAGGAGGCTTTTAAGGTGGTCTGGTATTCCCATCTCTTTTAAGAGTTTTCCAGTTTGTTGTAATCTATACAATCAAAAGCTTTGGCATAATCTAAAAGCAGAAGTAGAAGTTTTTCTGGAACTCTCTTGCTTTTTTTGATGATCCAATGGATGTTAATAATTTGATCTCTGTGCCTTTTCTAAATCCAGCTTGAGCATCTGGAAATTCACAGTTCACATATTGTTGAAGCCTGGCTTGGGGAATTTTGAGCATTACTTTGCTAGCATGTGAGATGAGTGCAATTGTGTGGTAGTTTGAACATTCTTTAGCATTGCCTTTCTTTGGGATTGGAATGAAAACTGACCTTTCAGCCCTGTGGCCATGGCTGAGTTTTCTAAATTTGCTGGCATACTGAGTATAGGACTTTCACAGCATCATCTTTTAGGATTTGAAATAGCTCAACTGGAATTCCATCACCTCCACTAGCTTTGTTCCTAGTGATGCTTCCTAGGGCCCACTTGACTTCACATTCCAGGATGTCTGGCCAAATTTACATTCCCCCTAATAGTGCACTAGGGGTCCCTTTTCTCCACCTCCTTGCCAACATTTCTTATTTCTTATCTTTCTATGAATAGCCATTATAATAGATATGAGGTGCTACTGAAACTGAGGAGGACTTTTTGGGGTCTTCCCAAGAATAGACAGTCCTTGGTTCCCCCGACTCTTATTTGTATAAAAGCTCCTTAGACCTTTCCTAACTTCCAAAAGGCAAATTTATCAGAAAAGTGAGAAAATGCAGAAAGAAATAAAAGCAGTAAATCAAGATAAAAGAATAGCTTAGCTATAAATCAAAGTCAAGGACCTGTAGTTCCTCCTCACGGGCTGTAGATAATACCCTGAACCACATCCCTAAGTTGTTTTGCAGATGCTACAACATCCACCAAAGATAACTGCATGCTGACCACCAACACCATGACTCAAGACTGATTGGAAGCAGAAGGCTGATGGCTGAGATTCCTCAAACAACATCCTCTTACTTCTCCACCAACCAATTAAAGAATTGTGCAGTAGATCATCACCCTTTCTGTGATCTTCTCCCTCACACTCTCTTTAAAAACCTTTCCCTGAAAGCCATTGAGGGGTTGGGTCTTCCAGCATAAGATGCTCATCCTCCTTGCTTGGCACCCTGTAGTAAACACTGTACTTTCCTTCATCACAACCCAGTGTCAGTATATTGGCTTTTTGCAAAGCACGTGGGTGGACCCAAGCTTGGTTCTGAAATAATATCTCATTGTGATAATTACATTTTCCTGATGATTAATTATGTTAATCATCTTTTCATGTACCTGTTGTCCATCTGTATATATCTTCTTTGGGAAAATATTTGTTCAGACATTCTGTCCACTTTTGTTCAATTATTTATTATTAAATGTATTTTATTGCTTTTTTCCTTATTAATTTGGAAATTTCTGCTATGATTTTTATTTCTTCAAATGAATATGCAGTAGTCTGCTCAGGCTTCTATTACAAAATATCATATACTGAGTGGCTTAAACAACAGAAATTTATTTTCTCATAGTTATGAATGCTGGAATTCCCAGATCAAGATGCTGGCCAATCTGGTTCCTGGTGGAGAACTCTCTTCTCAGCTTGTAGGTGGCCACCTTCTTGCTATGTCCTCATAAAGTGAAGAGAGAGAAAATAAGATTTCTGGTGTTCGTTTTTATAAGGGCACTAACTGCATAATGAGGATGCCACATTCACTGCCTCATCTAACCCTAATTAACTCCCCAAACCAAATAATCAAATAGTAATACTATCACATTGGGCATTAACTCTTCAACACATGAATTTCAGGGGACACACACATATTCAGCTCATAGCAGGTTATTTTTCCATTTCTTGTAATCATATCTAAAACTATTTTTTCTAATAATTACATGGAAATCAAATTAAAATACCATCTCAATTAAGATGCTTTATTTACCTATTTCTTTCCAAATTCACTAGCAAAAAACTTTTTATTTTCCCACTATCTGTCTCTTCTCTGCTCAACTATCAATCTTATGACTTTTGATGAGATAATTCTCTTTAAAATTTTTATTTATTTAGCTAGTTAGTTATTTTTGGCTATGTTGGGTCTTCGTTGCTGTGTGGACTTTTCTCTAGCTGCTGCAAGTAGGGGCTACTGGCTAGCTGCAGTGCAAGGGCTTCTCATTGCACTGAATTCTCTTGTTGCATAGGATAGACTTAAGGGCATTCATGCTTCAGTAGCTGTGCTCACAGGCTTAGCTGCTCCATGGCATGTGGGATCTTCCTGGTCCAGGGATCGAACCCATGTCTCCTGCACTGGCAGGCAGATTCTCTACCATTGAGTCACCAGGGAAGCCCTGAGACAATTTTTAATTCTAAGCTCTTAAGATTTACATATACAATATGCCTCTTCTTTCAAAATCTTCACCCTTAAAATAATAAAATCTCAGTCACATTGTTATTCATTTAAATTTAACTTACACATAAAATAGTCAATGCTTTCTATTAACTATTAAATTCACACTTGCTTAGAATACCCTTCAAGTGTTTTCCATAGATGAGATGGTGTTTTCTATTAATTGGTGTTCATATTCCTTTTGCATTGTTCTATAAGTGATTTCTGAATAAAGAAGTCAATATTTGAATAAAGAAGTTTAAAGATGAATCTGGAATCAGATTCTGCAGCTTCCTGTCTGAGACACTTGAAATGTTTCCTCATATATAAATTAAGGATAATAAAATAACCCATCTCAAAAGACTGACGTGTATATATATATATAAAAACATAAAACACATAAAATGATTCTTAGCACATGGAGCACATTATTAGTGTTGGTTTGTCTTAGCTGGGTAAGAATTGTTGACAATAAACATTTTCCAGCAGTAATTTTGTTGTTCAGTCGCTCAGTGTGTCTGACTCTTTGTGACCCCATGGACTGCAGCACGCCAGGCCTCCCTGTCCAACACCAACTCCCGGAGTTTACTCAAACTCATGTCCACTGAGTCTGTGATGTCATCCAAAAATCTCATCCTCTGTCATTACCTTCTCCTCCCGCCTTCAACCTTTCCCAGCATTATGGTCTTTTCCAATGAGTCAGTTCTTTGCATCAGGGGGCCAAAGTATTGGAGCTTCAGCTTCAGCATCAGTCCTTCCAAAGAATATTCATTCAGGACTGATTTCCTTTAGGATTGACTGGTGAATCTTCCTGCAGTTCAAGGGATTCTCAAGAGTCTTCTCCAACACCACAGTTCAAACATATAAATTCTTCAGCACTCAGCTTTCTTTACAGTCCAGCTCTCATATCCATACATGACTATTGGAGAAAACAAAGCTGTGACTACATGGACCTTTGTCGGTAAATTAATGTCTTTGCTTTTTAATACCCCATTTAGCTTTGTCATAACTTTTCTTCCAAGGAGCAAGTGTACTTTTAATTTCATGCAGTAATATGCAGATATTATTTTACCACCATGTAGTTTCCAGAGTCACACAAGAGAATTTCGATGATAAACTAATTCTTTATTGCACTATAACATTTAATATATTCTATTTGTACTTAGAAATTAAGAGTTGAAAAATAACATGGATTTTCTTTCATAAATCTTGTCTTGAGTTTGGAAAATCTTAAAGACTCCAGACTCATGTCTCCAACTAAGAAAAGCTTTTCTGTTACTTGTTTAATTATATCAATACATAAAAATTTATTTTTAAGTTTCCTAATATACTTGGTATAAGCTTGATTTGTAGTCTGATTGCACATTGATCAGAAAATACAATCTATTTTGCATCAATTCTACCAAATAATAAAGCTTCCTTATGGATTAGTATGGAGTCAATTTGTATAAAAAGTTCACATTTATATAGCCTGGGCTTCCCAGGTGACTTGAGTGATAAAGAATCCACCTGCCAATGCAGGAGACGTGGGCTCAATCCTGCGGTCAGGAAGATGCCCTGGAGAAGGAAATGACAACCCACTCCAGTATTCTTGCCTGGAGAATCCTATAGACAGAGAAGCCCGACAAGCTACAGTCCATGAGGTTGCAGAAGAATCACAAAACATATAGCTTATATGCCTGTGGAGAAGGCAAGTTTCTACATATTTATCAGATTACTTTATGTTATTGAACATTACTTCTTTTAGTTTTTTGCTTAACGAATTTTTGAAGAAGTATATTACATCTCCCAAGATTACACTAGAGTTGGCTAGATATTACCCATAATAGTTTTTCTGGTTTTCTGTGTATTTAACAAATATATAATTTTTAGCCATCAATATTACATTTTGGATTACTTATTGTTTTTACATTATATAGTACCTTCTTTGGAGAATGAAATGCCAACTGACTCCAGTAATTTTGCCTAGAGAATCCCATGGACAGAGGAGCCTGGTGGGCTGCTGTCCATGCGGTCGCACAGTCAGACACGACTGAAGCGCCTTAGCATGCATGCATGAATTGCAGAAGGAAATGGCAACCCACTCCAGTATTCTTGCCTGGCGAATCCCAAGGACAGAGTAGCCTGGTGGGCTGCCGTCTATGAGGCTGCACAGAGTCAGACATGACTGCAGCGATTTAGCAGCAGCAGCAGCAGCAGTACCTTCTTTTAGCCTAAATAATTTTCACTTTAAATTGTATTCTACCAAATACCGATGTTGCGGTACTAACTTCATTTTTTGGGAGTCTTTTTATTTCCACATTTTCAACACTGATTTCTATGTCAGTGCTTCAGTATTATCTTCCTATTAACTACTTATCTCTTCAACTAAGTCCACTAAAGCAATTATTTTACAAAAGCTTTTGATTTCATTATATTTTCTGCTGCCTTTAATTTATATCCCTTCTATTTTTCTTTACAAATCACTTCATTTATTTTCTTCCAGGATTTTATTTTATTTTTTAAATTAATTAATTAATTTTTTCCTTTACATTATCGTGTTGATTTTGCCATACCAGGATTTTAAATATACTTTGTTACATACCTTTCAAAGTATCATGGTAATATCTGAATTTTCTCTGGAAGAACGTCCTTTCATTTATTGCATATATTGCCTATATTTTATGAAGTCATTTTTCCTCAGCCTGCTCTGACACTTGAGTTTCAAAGGTTACCTTCTCTGGTACCATGCTTTCACTTCAATCTGTGCAGGTGTACATGGGTGTGTGTGTTTTCTTTTTCTCTCTTTCTGCACCCCCTTCCCAGTTTGGTAGTTTCATCTGGCCTAATATGGTTGAGTTCAGACCCAGATTTAATACCAGTAGCTTGAGGCTGTTCATGCACAGAAGCAAAGCAGATACACTCAGGAGGGGCCATGCCTGAAATCCTATCACACGGCCGTGTCCTTAGCACTCTCAGAAGTACGTGAGTCTCAGCGGTCAGTAACGGGTGCAGTTTATTCTAGCCTTCCAGCTGGAGAAGTGGAGCCCTCACACCCTGGTTTCAGGCACGGAGTCTGGCTGTTGTCTGGCACCATTTACAGAGGAACTTCGTTCATGCTACTGCACAGGAAATGCATCTCAACAACGGTGCGCATCTATGCCTAGAGCCAGGTACTTTTCAATTCTTGCCATGGGTTTTCTTTTGTTTCTTGTCTACAGAAATGTTCAGTTTGTTTTAAAACATGGTTCTCTCTTCTTTTTACCATCACAAAAAAAAATTGTAGTGGGAGTGAGTTTGAGTTCTTTAAAGGTTACAATGTTTGTTTTTAACTGGAAGTACTTAATTAACTTCTGTTCTACCTTTAGGGCATATATTTATAAATGCCCTTGTCCTTTCTTCCTCAGTTTTGAGCTTGCCAAGAATCAAAAGAGATTCAAATAGCTACAAGATGTTTTGATGTTTGGTTCCTAAACTAAAACTTTGATGGCCCCCAAACATGCCCTCATTTAGAAAGATAATACATGAGCACTGTACATTACATTTTTTGCTTGGAAAAAAATTCACTTTTAAATACCATAACCTCTAGCAGAGGTGGTAATTTAAAACTAACTTTGGAGGATTATAGACACACCCTCATTTGTTTTACATTTCAAAAATTAGTTAAGCAGTGATTCAAAGTCTTTCTCAGTATAGAAAGATTCATTCATTCAGATTAACATTTTTAAATTAAAAAAGAATATAATTTGGTCAGTGTTTAGCCATCTGAATCTTTAACAGAGAGTATTAATGCCTAGCATTGTAAGAGAAGAGATAAATCTGAGCTAGGCTACAGTCATCACTTCACCTTTTTACTAGTCCATAACCTCTTTTTCCCTTTTGAGTTGAAGCAGATGTATATATTCTCATTAAAACATCAAAAAATCACAGGCTGTTTACAAAGATAATTTAAATGTGAATCAAAATTCCCATATATTTCATGTCATTGTATGGCAAAACCAATTAAAAAAAAAGAAAAAAAAAGGAAAAATGATGAAACGTAAAAAAAAATAAAAATTAAAATTAAAAAAAGCATATTAGATTGAAGAGATATAAGATAAAAATCTTCATATAATGTCCAATCATCAACCAGAAAAAATTTTGTATTTCACTGAACCGTTCTTACTTTTAAAATATATTTTCTGAGTCATTACATGGAAAATTTTTTTCAAGGAAAAAGGTCATACTGTCATACTATAATGAGATGATAAAATACAAGGGTAATTGGTGAACAATCACTTCTTAACTCACAATGCAGAAGTTAGCAGCAGTGTAAGGCAACACCTGGTGGGCCAGACTGCCAAGAAAAATTCCGACCCTCCTGTTTAACAGCAGCGTGACCTTGAGCAAATTATTCCACTTTTCTCAGTTTCAATTCCCTCACATTTAGATGAAAAAATGAATACTTACCTCATAAGGCTATGCTGTTGTGTCCGTCACCCACAGTAAAGACTACATAATCATTCATGTCTTCACAGAAACATAAAAATTCTTTAAGCTTGCAAAATCAACTACTCATAAATTTCCTTATCAAAGATGAGATCTTTGGTCCGTGATATCTAATTGCAAACTGAAATTTCCATTACTCACAGGGTACATATTTTGACTTCTCACCTTGTTAGAGGAAGTTTGAGGACTTTATACTTGCAAAGTGAAAAGTAGAAAACAGCATTATAAATTCAAACGTTCTGCCTGGTTCCTAAGTAGAAGTGTATTTATTCTTATCTAAAACATGAAATAATAAAGATAATGGAGGAATTTCTATCAATTACTTTATTTTCCACTTGTCTTAAAAGAAGTATTACTATAAATGTTATATGAAAATAAACACAAAAGATAAAAATTCTATAAGAATATATTGACTGAGCATTCAGCAGCTAGTCTATGTAAAATATGAATTTCTAGCATTGTACTAATGATCCACATCTTTATATGACATTTATTTTTTCAAATAACTAATGTAACTTTATCACATCCTGTGAGACACTTCTGATCAAGCGGCCTTAGAGGTTTAGTTTTATGTGTCTCTTGAGGCCCAGAAAAGAAAGTGCTAGTTACTCAGTCATGTCCTACTCTTTGTGACCCCATGGACTGCAGCTCCTCTGTCCATGGGATTCTCTAGGCAAGAATACTGGAATGGGTAGTCACTCCCTTCTCCAGGGGATCTTCTTGACCCAGGGATGGAATATGGGTCTTCTGCATTGCAGGCAGATTCATTACCATCTGAGCCACCAGGGAAGCCCTTGAGGATATGCCTGGGAGGATATTGCCAAAAGAGATTTGCACTTGAATTGGTGACTGAGTATAGTAGATGCACCCCCGCCACCCCCCCACCCGCCCCCCCGCAAAGTAGATGGACATCACCCAATCCATTGAGGAACAGAACATAAAGGAGGGGAAAGGTTGAATTCTATTTCTGCCTGACTGATCTGTACATCAGTCTTCTCTTGCCCTTGGTGCTCCTAGTTCTCAAGCTTTCAAACTCAAATCGATGAATTAGGTTTCTGGATTCTGGGCCTTCTAACTATAATACAAGCTTTCCTGGGTCTTCAACTTACAGATGGTAGACTCTGGGACTTCACAGCCTCCAGTGAACCAATTTCTTATAATAAATCTCAAAATTTCAGAAGTGCTCAAAGGATAAAGGAACATTTGTTGACACAACTTCTGAAGTTAGCTTGAAGAGGTTCTCCATGCAAGCCTGAAAAAAGTTGACTATCCACATATACAACAACTTCATCTAATTATATACTTAAAGGGATATATAAATAGATAGTGATATATTGCAACTTAATGAATACAATATGATTTCATTTGTTCATATAGATAAAACACCTAGTAAATAAGAATGAGAAGAAAGGGAGAAGACCAATTCAAATGAAAATCTCTTTTGGCAATATCCTCCCATGTGTGGTAGAACAACAATAAAAAGACTAGTGAAATTAGATAATTAGCATTTGGCAATGACTCTAGTAATAACTAGTTCAGAGTCCTCAATAAAATCATAACAATTTATTCTTGGATCAGTTTCTGAAGGCAAAAGAAATAAATGCAAAAATAAACAAAGGGACCTAGTTAAGCTTAAAAGCTTTTCACAGCAAAGGAAACCATAGACAGAATGAAAAGACAACCTATGTAATGAAAGAAAATATTTGCAAATGATGCAACTGACAAGAGGTTAATACTCAAAATATACAAACAGCTCATACACCTCAACTGAAAAAAAAATAAATAAAACAATCCAATCAATAATTGGGCAGAAGACTTGAACATTTTTTTAGTTTTTATTTTATACCCATGTATAGTTGATTAACAATACTGTTAGTTTCAAGTGTACAGCAAAGGTATTCATTTAAACATCCACGTGGATCTACTGAATGGACATTTCGCCGAAGAAGACACACAGATGGCTAATAGGCACTTAAACAGATGTCGAACATCACTAATTATTAGAGAAATGCATATCAAAACTACAAGGTAGTATCACCTCACACCAGTCAGAAAAGCTATCATCAAAATGTCTACAAATAACAAATGTTGTAGAGGATGTGGAGAAAGGGAACACTCATACACTGCTGGTGGGATTGTAAATTGGTGTAGCCACTATGGAGGACAGTATGGAGGTTCCTTAAAAAACTAAAAATAGAATTACCATATAATTTAGCAATACCTAAGTATATGTTTGGAAAAATGAAAACACTAATTCAGAAAGATATATGCACTCCCTATATTCATAGCACCACTATTTACAATAGCCAAGACATGGAAGCAACCCAAGTACCCATCCACAGATGACTAAATTAAGACGGGATATGTATATATATATGTGTGTGTATGTATATATATATATCTAATGGAATATCACTCAGCCAAAAAAAAGAATGAAATCATGCCATTTGCAGCAACATGGAGAATATTATGCTTAGTGAAATATATCAGAAAGAGAACAATAAATTCTGTATCGTATCACTTATATGTGGAATCTAAGCTCTAATACAAATGAAGGCATATACAACTGAGAAACAGACTCATAGAATACAAGCTTACCAAAGGGGAGCTTGTAGGTACCAAAGGGGAGAGACTAGGGGGCATTATGTTCAATATCTTGTAATAACTGATAGAGAGGATTATAAAAAATACTGAATCACTATGCTGTACACCTGAAACCAACACAATATCCTGCAGAAACTTGGAAGTTCCTTTCTAATCAAATTCTACACCCGGATAGAAAGCAATGAGAAGAACACAGCATCAAAGTCTATGTTATCCCTGCTCCAAATGGATAACCAGAAGCTACATATCAGGAAGTATCAGGTAACAGTAAATTGAGGGATATTTCACTAACTGGCTCATATATTCAAAAATGTCAGGGTGTTGACAGTCAAGGAAAGATGAGGAACTAGGAGACTAGAAACACATAATAACTGGGAGTATTTCATGATCCAGGGCTGATGAACAGGGCAACTGACAAAACTTGAGTGGGGCTCTCTGAGTGAGTAGTATGCAGTACTTTGGGCTATACCTGCAGACGTTTTATAAACTGAAATTGTTCCAAATGACTTTTTTAACAAATGGATGGAAAAACATAAAAATAAAAAGCTAGCTATGGAGACTTCTCTGATGGCACAATGGATCAGAATTCACCTTCCAATGCAGAGGACAAGGGTTTGATCTCTGGTCTGGGAAGGTCCCATATGCTGCAGAGAAACTAAGCCCCTATGCCATAACTACTGAGCCTGTGATACAGAGCCTATGAGCTACAATTACCGAGGCTGCAAGCTGCAACTACTGAAGCTTGCATGCTCTAGTGCCCATGCTCTGCAAAAAGACAAGCCTCTACAACAAGAAGGCCACACACCACAATGAAGAGTAGCCTCCACTTGCCAGAACTAAAGTCCATGCAAAGCAACGATGACCCAGTGCAGCCAAAAATAAATAAATAATAAATAAATTTTTTACAAGTTAGCAATGGTTGTAAATGGGTGTGAGAGTTGCACCATAAAGAAGTCTGAGTGACGAAGAATTGTTACTTTCAAATTGCAGTGCTGGAAAAGACTCTTGAGAGTCTCTTGGAAAGCAAGATACATTCACTCATGGACAGAAGAACCTGGTGAGCTACAGTCCATAAAGTCACAGAGTCAGATGTAACTGAAGTGATTTAGCATGCAACGTCATTAAAAACAGAAAACATGTCATTAAGAACGTGAATGTAAGATGGATGAGTTTAAATATGTTTAGTCCTTAATTTGAATTGGAAGTAATAGTAAGAACACATGATATATTTTCTGTTAAAATGTATTTATTTTGCATCTTAGGCTATTGAAAAGAACGGCTAGATATATTTTCCCACTAGTAACAATTATGATCCTTGGAAAATTATGTGGTGCCAGATCTGAGTCAGAAAATACCAAAAATGGGTCTGCAACATATTTTCACAGTGGAAAACATGGAAACTATCAAAATTAGATTTCAAATGGACTCAAGAGCCAAAGCTTGAATGTTTTTTCTAATTTTTTGAAAAAATATCTATTACACAGAAACCTTGATTTTTTTCCATTAATAAATTATTTTCTTAACTTCTCAGTATAAATATTTTTCTGGATTAATCTTTATAATACACTTAAAATTACATCTTTTCTCCTCTGATATTCCCATAGTTTATCTCTAAAATATAATCACATTTTATAAACATTTATACAAGTTTATGACTTAACTATGTGTGCATGCGTGCATATATGTGTGACACAAGGTGTGCCCCTGAGTACTATGTGTGCATGCGTGCATATATGTGTGACACAAGGTGTGCCCCTGAGTACTATTTAAAAAAGGAATATATACAGTTGGGAACCTACCTGCAATATCCTTCAAGAAAAAGATCTCCTGTCAACCTCTGAGACCACAATGACTGTAAGTAAGCAGGTGCATTTTAAAAAGACAGCAATGAGAGAGGTGGTGCGCATGTAAACAGACAAGACATAAGGCTTCTATGAAAACCTCGCAGATCCAAATCATATATTCAGCCCTTGCAAAGAATCAGAGTTATTTAAGACTTGAGAGCTTAGATGTGCAGAGGAAATTTATTTTTCTGAAAATAAGAAAGCAGTATCTGAGACTATATACAGATAATATTTATTCCAAATGTGTCTAAACTACAACAAAATTACATCTCTGAATAAAAACCTGCATTTTCATCTCATGCAGTAAAGCACTGGTACAAACCTCAAACAATCTAGAGACAAAAATTTTAAGATTTCCTTCTATGTGGCTGCTTCTGTTCATACAACTCTGACCTAGAAATCTGTAGTATTGTAGAGATGAACATCTGAAAAAACACCCAACATGCCTGTAATGTTACCTATAGGACTACTCTGTGCTGCAAACGTTTAAGAAACTGGCTGTAAGCACTTGGGTGCTTACTCCAATATTTACCAAATAATACAATAATTAATGTTTAAAAAAAATTCTGCTCATAATTTACTGGAGGGGAGGAATAACTTTTAGTCTACATTTTAAATTTAGCCCAATTGCTTAACTGAAAAAAATTCTGATAGGCATTGTTCAGTGAGTAATGGGAATATAAACGCTGCGTCTTCCATACAGCCTTCTGCGAACCTCGCTTGTCTCTCCTGAATGGGAGGTGAAGTAGGTTGTGAAGGAGGCTGATTCATCCTCGTTGCAATGGCAGAGAAGGGGACTCCTACCTCCTGTCTCCAGCTGCTGTCCCTGGTCTACCTGACTTGCTCCTTGCAACTGAGTCTGTAGCTGCTGTAACTCTGATCTGATTATGCGCTTTTCCAGTCAAAGCCAGGTGGCCTTCCTCAGAAGCCAGCTGTTGCTAATGCTATAGACCTTTGCAATCTGGCTGTGACGCATTTGTCCCCGCTCACATGGTTAGTTCTGTGGCTGTGGGCACAGAGCCACCATACTCCCACCATCACGTCCTCACTTGGAATCTTCTTAGCCAGAATGTCTACTACTTCTTGTCTGAGGCCTAAGAAATGAGAGGAGGCAGGGAACTGCTAACCCTCAGGTCTCCCTCTGCCATCAACATAGCACCATCAGGTGAGTGATCTCACATCACAAATACAGGGATCTGTCTTGGGATCATTTCCTTTCAGGTTCCTAAAACTGAGTTAGGCACGTCTCTGATGCCATCTCTTATATCACCATCGCTTGTTTAATAACCCCATTCTTCTGTCTTACATGGAGCAAAGTTGTCTTCTGGCCTTTTTGTACCCATCCCCTCTTGCCCTTCCACAATCCCACAGGTCAGCCTATTGCCCTAGTTGAAACAAATTTTTCAGCTAGTCTCTTTATACTGAGATAGAGAGATATAAAAAATGAGGGAGAAATTTCTTTGGATGATATCCTAGCTTGAAAATATTGTGTTCAGCCTTATAATCCAAATTTGAATATGAGGATCACATTTTACTTGTTATTTTTTCTCTATTTTACCAAGTCCCAGTTTCTACCTTGGCAGATGAGTACCTCAAGTGTACTAGGATGAAAGTCTTTTGCATATGAAGGAAAAAAAGAGAAAAAACTTTTATATTATAGCAAAATACAAAACTATTACTCCCTTATTCTTATTTATTATAGTAGTGCTTTGGGCTCTATTTGTTAGGTACAGCAAGGTAAGCACTGGCCCAGTATTTCATTGCGGTAATCTAGAGTTTATATCAATCTTTGCTACAATGATTTATGAGAAGACAACAAAAGGTTGTTGTTTTCACTTGTCTTTTTTGTTAGCACAACATAACAGTTTTTAATAGTTAAAATTATTCTCCCATAACCAAATATCTTACAAGATTATTCTTCCTAAACTTGTATAGCCAGCATATTGAAAAGTAATGACAAAAAACAGAGAACTGTGGAAATTTTAGAGGTGACAGAGACCCAACACAAAATCAAATTTAATCTCCCTCCCAAATATTTATTTGTTGTCATGTAAACAGCACAGAAAAAGTTCAACTTTCCGGGTTGTTAGCCAGGATCTTTTTAATGTAAGCCTAGAGAATGTTAACAAACTTAACTGATCAACCAGCTATACTGAATTTGAGATTTCCTTTGATACTTTACTATAAACATAGACTGCATTGAGTATGTGATGGATGCAGTTAAGATTAATTACAGGAAAAAGGGAAAATAATATAAAGTTGCATTAAAGGAATGCATTTCCATGGTCTAAGAATACCTTTGTATTTACTAATGATAGTGAAGGAAAATTTTTAGCTGTACCAGTTTAGGATTTAAACAAAATATCATTTTGTAAAATATGTGATCACTAATCATTGTGAATGAACAAAGGACACAATTCTAGAAAGAGTCCTACTCACTGGAAGGTGAAGGAGGGCTAGAATAATGAGCAAGAAAATATAATCATACATCACAGGTTGATATACCATATTTTCAATAAAATAAATAACAAGAAGTCACTTTCCATTTTCTTATAAAATGTAAAAGAAGTATTATTAACAAAACTCTTTACAGTCTTTGCTGAAGTCAAGATTACAAACCATGAATATAAAAAACATTTGTTTAAAATTTATATTTTAAAAAATTCTTTAATATTTATTTCAATGGAAAATAGCTAAAGTATATGAAAATATGTCACAGTTACATCTCCAGGCATATATCTATGTTATATATTACCTTTTTTATATACCCAGAATATGGATTATGTAATAACAACTAACACAAAATTTGCCAATCTCATTGATCAGGTTAATCAAGCTATTTAATCAATTTGTAAATGCATGCATGCTAAGTTGCTTCAGTCATGTCCAACTTTTTGTGACCCTATAGACTATAGGCCACCAGGATCCTCTGTTCATGAGATTCTCCAGGCAAAAATACTGAAGTATTTCCTTCTCCAGGGACTCTTCCTGACTCAGGAGTATTTGTCATAATTGGTACTAAAGGCTGGCCTGGATCTATGCCCTTACAGACTTTACAAACAGTAGCATTGCAAAGTAATAAATATATTGAGCAGTTAATAATTTAAACTGAAGATCTACTTAAAATGTACTCTTCAAAATCTCAGAGTTACAGGGTTAAGAAAGTTATTTGCATTAACCTAAAACTTCACCAAAATCAAACTGGTAATCAAGGCATTTTTAAAAAATAAAAGAAAGTGTATCAAATCATCATATTGTACACTTTAAACATTAGAATTTTGTCAATTACACCCCAATGAAGCTAGGGAAAATAATATTAAAGCAAGTATTAGGCACTCTAAGGTGCCATATGAACAAAGCACTGGGTACAGGGAGCCGTAAGGCTCTCAGAAACATGTCCTGCATGCATTTCAACAAGATGCCATATTATATTATTTTCCTCCCTAAAGACATAAAATATTACATAAGAATACAAAAAAACAGCACCTGCTTTCTGCTAGACTCCTACTTGCAATAAATCTGAATCTGACAGATGAAAGCTAAGGACAAGTGTAAAGTCTCCGGGAAATATGAACCACCAGATGTGCTGTTTGCCAACTCTTCCATCCCACGAACCTATTCTTTAACTGCTGAAGCCACCATCCTGTGAAAATAATGGCTCACTAAACGTTTGTTTAGAAATTAAAATTATAATCATACAAGTATTATTTATTTAAGTCTTCTAAATTTTGAGAAATCAATGGCCCTCTGACAACTGTTCAAATGTAGCTATGTATTATCATACAGAGCTCTTAGATATAAGGTAAAAAAAGATTTCTGATATTGTAGATGTGATCTTGCAAAGATTTAATTCTTGAATATTCCTGTTATTTAAATATCCCTGACTGGTTCTTAAACAATAAATTTATTGTTATATTCCTAGTTTTCCATTTGCAAATCCATTTTTGGTAATAGAATTAAAAATTGTATAGAGTAGTAATGTAGCCTGAAAGATGGTACTGTTTGGAATTTCCCAGGAAAACAAATACTAAAAGGTTTGCTGATACTGCTATTCAGTCCTTTATTTTTTTCTTATAAGATGATGCAAACAAATGCACAACCAAAGAAGAGTTAATACTTTAGGGTCCTTATTAAGAATGCCTAAAATAGTTATATATTCTGTATTGACTGCAGAAATGCTGCAATCAATTTGTATCTCTATATTTATATTGAAAAAAAGACCTCCCTAATGCTACACGATGGAGTGGTGAACATGAACCTCACTTAGAGACATAAGTACTTCCATATGCAACATATATCTGGTTAGGAAATGGAATCTTTCTATGCACATTTATCAAGACCACAGCCTTCTATCAACTAGCTCCTGTATTCTTCCAAGCTCATCTCTCATTATCACCCAACATGCCCATTGTCTTCTACTTACTTAACCACCCAACTGGAGGGAAAGAGTGGCTACTGAATGTGATTGACTAGGGCTTGGCCTATGGCTGGTAGGCATGTTATATCTGTGGTAATTTGCTTGCCCTCATTTACTCTTGGGAATAAATGCTAGAGAATCAAGTTAGCCTAAGGACATTGTGCCTATATGTTTTAGCCTATGGTTTAGCCTTTCATGAAATTTGTATGGAATTCCATTTGCCTAAAATTTTCACATCCTCAAAAGACAGAGACAGAGGATGAGATGGTTGGATGGCATCACTGACACAATGGACATGAATTTGAGAAAACTCTGGGAGACAGTGAAGGACAAGGGAAGCCTGGCATGCTGTAGTCCATGGGGTCACAAAGTGTCAGACATGACTGTGTGACTGAGCAACAACAATATTAGTATTTCCATCTGTTCTGGCAGCATTTGACACTTAGACATAGTAGATTAATTAGTACAGATTAATATATGAAACAGGATTAACAACAACAAGACTACGAACTAAATGATTCTGCATGATTAAAATATGTCACATACTATTCTAAGGCCTTTAGATTTATTTTTTATAATGAATCTGTGCAATGGGTATTATTTTCATTTAAAATAGGAGGAAACAGACATAACTTATTTGACAAGTATATTAATATTTCAATCAAGGATATACTGTTCAAAAGTAAAAATATCCAGATACTATCTCAGATCTTTTCAACAAATCAAATCCAGCTTTTAGTCATTTTACTATATAGTCATCCCCACTTTTAACCTGCATCTCAAGTCTAGCATTTAGAATTGCATTTTCTTATGCTTATAAAAGTTACCAGTTGCTAGCTAATACCATTTTAATATTTCAGCAAGTTTTTAATATCTTAAGGATTATATTTTCACTTTTAATTGTATGAATTTTTCTTTATTCCTTTCTATAAAAGAATTATATTCTATACATTATTACTCTGACCTAGTAAATGTTTTAGCTGATGCCTTTTATAGTTGCTTTTATATTTTAATTATTTTTATATTTAATGGCAATTAATTTAGTTTCACTTTTTAGAATTATATTATCATTCCTGATCATTTTAGATAACTTGTCTATCAAGGAAAAGGCACACTAAAAAAGGCAATGACTTTATCAATGTGACTATTCAATCATTAGCTACTAATCCCAAGCAATCTAATATTAATTATTTTAGCTTTATAAATTCTTTAACAAAAACGTTCATCATTTGTTGAATCCTTAAAAGTATTAAGTATACTAAGGGCTTTATTTGCATTGAATCCATTACTTAAAATTATACAGCAATTAAGTATTAACAACCTATATTTCATGTAAGGAAAATAAGGATCACAGAGTTTAGGTAACAAATCCAAAGTCACTCAGTCAATGAAGACTCAACATGGAATTGAACCCAGATGTGTACTTGACTAAAAAAATATATATCTTTACCAATACATGAAACTATCATACTGGTATTACAATAGAAAATGTTTTCTATAATAAATGGAAGGGTTCTAACCTTTAGATTAAGAAGTTTCAAAATTCCATAAAGCTCAGGGTCACTTTCTAGAAATCATTCTCATATCCAATATTACTGATATCTTCAATTTAGTCCTGAATATTTTTTAAAAAATTATGCTGTTATAGAATATAACCAAAAGTATTCAAAGGTAGTATAATGCATGCAATAATGCATTCTTTTTCATAAGGTAACTAAAGGACAATAGACCCTAACTTATATCTAGATTAGGAAAATGTAGGAACAACCTTGACTTTCAGCAGTTCAAAGACTGGCTAAGGCTTCCTGGACACTTCATTCTTCCCTTTGGTGCCTGAACTATTTGAAGATCTAGGTGACAAAAGAATAACAAAGTGAAAGCCATAAAAAATTTCCTGAATTTCACAAACCACAAGAAAAATCCCATGACAGAGTAAAAAACATTGGAAAAGTAACTTATTTTGTATCATATAAAATCAAACTGTTCTGATGTTCTTGTTCATGGTATTGTCCTGGCACTTCAAATGAATGCTAAATCTGAGAAGGTTTGTGTAAAAGTTGTCCAGATAAACTTGAAAGCAATATATTTCCATTTTTCTTACTAAAAGAAAATTTTAAAATATTTCTTAATATTATCTATTTCTATAACTATAAATGGTAATAAATCGATAGACTAATAAAGAAATAAAAACAGTTGCTCAGTTAAAAACATATATACCCAGAGACTTCCCTGACAGTCTAGTAGTTAACACTCCATGCTCCCAATGCAAGGGGGACAGGCTCAGTCCCTGGGTGGGAAACTAAGATCTCTCATGCTCTAAGGTGAGGCCTAAAAAAAAAGAAATCCTAATAGGTTACTTTCCAATTCTGTTTTAAAAAAATACACCTGCTACAAATCTGTTAGAATGACTAAAATCTAAAAATGGGCACTATAGTTTGTAGATGGACAGAAGTGGTAGTTAGAGATTTTGAAAGGTCTTTTCTTGAGTTTGCTCACAAAAACAGGAAAGATGGTTGGTCGGTCACCTGAGAGTGAAGAATAAGAAGAAAAAGAGAGTTGTTCCATTTTAGGAAGTAGTATGAACTGGGAGAGAGTATGAACTAAATATGATTGTCAGGCATCACTAAGAGTCCAATTAAGGTTATTAACTGAAAGTGAAAGCGGCATGTCCTCCTACACAGGTGCTGGCAAAGAGAAGAAAAAATTGAGGAAAATGAAGTGAGAGATAGGCAACAAAGTTAAAGGTGAAAGCAAAAGAGTAAATTTAATGATCAACTAAGAAGTGTAAGCTGGTAAAACAAGAAAAAGAGAGTAGAGGAAAACAAGGGCACGGTAAGATCAGGTCAAAGGGGCTAAAGAACTGTTGGATTTACCAAACCAGAGAAATTGAGATGAAGAAATAAAATTGGTTGTCAGAGGGATGCTTGAAATTGAAATATTTGATGATGTTATAGATATTGATCCTGACAAGTCTAAGGTATAATCAACAGGTTGAAAAGTTAGGTGGGATGAACAAGGAGTTCAAGGAGCTGAGAAGCCAATGTTTTGAAAGTATCAGCCACATGGACACTGAGGCCACCAAGATGTGGTTTTAAGATAACACAAATCAGATATAAATGCTTTCAAGACATGGGATCCAATGGGAGTGGGGATTATTAACTCGGTGGTAGCTAATTATTGCAACAACGAAGGTAATGCATACCACTGTCTGGTACATAAAATTCAAAAGCAAGAGAGAATGAATGGTTTAAGAGACAAAGACGGCAATTCAAATCAAGGACACTCATTTCAGTTCCGGGCTCAGAGGGATGAGAATGGCCTGTAGGGGAAGCAGTGTTCTCAGGAGACCCTTAAATTTCTGTTAGAGCAAGAAATAAAAGAAACATTCTGAAAAGCTTTAAAATATGGGGATTTTTTTCCAGTTATGTGCTGTGTGTTCCAGAAGAGTCATGGAGGGCTCTCAGAAGGTGGAGATGGCTAAAAGATGAAGGGACTACTGGAAGTGTATAGTCTCTGGTGATACCAAGCATAGAAGAGAGGGACGACCTGGGAGTCTGGGCTTCTTGCGGTCACTTGTGTGATCAGGACAGAGACCCATGGATATTATGTCTCATCGTCTCAAGATACAGAGTGGAGGCAAGGCCATGATTCTCAGAGAAAAATTTGGGATTAGTGTAGACCTCATAGGTCTGCCTTCTAATAGAAAAGTACTGACTAGGGAAGGGTTCACTGCATTCTGTTTATTTTTAAATTGTAAGCACAGATGTAAACAGTAGTGGACAAATGGAACTCTGTTTTTCATTGCCTCTAGAAATTCATTTAAAAACCTCTGGAGTGACTAATATGGTTCACTACACTAAAATCGTAATATTAGTCATACATGTCTCAGAGGGTGAATATAATTTAGAAAATGTTGACATGGAATTTGCATATAGACAGTGTTTGGATACTAACGATCTTTAATTTATTCACTTTACTTGTGGCAAGATAATGATTATTCTTGCACATATTGAACACAAAGTACCAATCAGTCTCATTTTCTTATTTTGCATTACTACAAACATTGAAGAAATATTTTTCAATGTACTTATCCAAGCATCATATTAAAAGTAAAATAAAAATGTAGGATAAAATTTAATGGTTTTATCCTGATGTCAAAATTTCTAATATATGACCACTGTAAAATCTGAGAACACTGATGCCCTTATTACATGTTAAGGAAAGTACCAGGAAGAGGTTCACAGTAAAAACCTGAAAAGAAAACAACCACATTAAACAGGAATGCCTCATCATGGCATTGTTTTCTCCACAAAACTGTACAATTAATTCATTTTCACTCAAGTAATGACTAAGTTATTCATGAAAAGGGACTTAAAGCTCACTTCAAACAGAATATCTGGCAAATAAATTATAGGCAAACTACAGCTAGATCACAAGGATGATTAGATTAGCTGTGCAGTTATGAATTCCAAAGGTGAGAAATATATGCAAAGTAACCACCTCTTGATGTTATTATTTTTAGTCCAAATCAATGGGGGTTGGGGTTCACAGTCCCAACAGAATATCTCTTGGCTTGTGAAAATGGATAAGATTTATACTTTTTCAAATATTTCCTTTCTGGAGCAGGATCAGAGATCATAAGCATCACAAATCAGCCTGCTGGGAGAGCATTACAGAATCTTCACCAGCATATCCGTTGGATATGTTATTTATATAGAAAAAATATTAGCCTTTCTTTTTATTTGAGAATACTGTCACTTCTCCAATGCTCTCCTGACTTCTTTTCTCACCACTTAACTTGGTCACCTTCAAAAAAATCTAATAGAAAGAGCTGTAATTCCTCCTGGGACAATGAGTTTATAATATACACGTATAGCCATCCACAAGAAGTGTATGATGCCTGCTATTTAGGAACAAGGCAACGATGCTAATAAAATCATTAATTCTGTCAATATAAATGGTAATAGAAAAGGAAAATTGGATCCATGCCTGGTATCACATTTTCTATGATAGGAAATTAAGGAAGAGAAATTAAACCTGACAAATCGTAACATTTATAGACCAACATCAAAATTGTAGTCTAGAGAACACAATAAATGGCAGAATGCTTCTTAATTAAACTGTGCTTTTGTTAGGTCAGGATGAATACCTTCTGCCTGGCCAACAAAGTGATCCACAGTCTCCCAGAGGGATTCTATAAAAATATAGTACAAAATAAAGGCCAAAACATTAGCAAAAATCAAGCTGACAAGCCTGCACTAATTATCTTTGGTATTACAACACTGCTAATGGAGTTGCAGTCTGAAAGATAATAGAGGTGAACTCATTAGCAGCGCCTTGAACTAATGTTTGTAAAGGGAGTATTTATTGTCTACTAGTACTTATGTAGCCCAACATTTCACAGCAGCATATTAAACAGGAACTAACTTGATTTGTAAGCATTTTTTTAACCTCTTGGTATAAATGACTTCATTTAGGGGGAAACAAATTTAAATAAATTGGAGAGTACATGATTTTAACAGAAAAGATCAGGCAATTGATGAAAGGACTATGCTTAAAATTTTTCACTTTTGAGAAAAAACTTGAAAGTACCTCTAAAGTCAGCCTTGGAATCTTCCCATTAAATTTTACCTATATAAATTTTTGTAAAGTCTATAATAGATTTGAGAATATATTTTAGTTTTTCTATATTTTCATTATGCCTCGTGAAAATTTAATCTTGTTTTAATAACGCTAGTGGAAATAACTTCTACTGTTTACAAAACAAAAAACTTGTGACTTTTGTGTTTGGAGACTATCAATAGGATATTCAGTATGAGTAGGTTTTGGTTGGTTATTTTTCGTTTGTTTGCTTATTTAAGTGTAGGGACCATACCCAAATTACTTAGGGATATAGTCTTTTCTATTTTTATTTGGTAACATCTATTTCAGTTCCTTCTTCCTTCACTTTACCTATCCTATGTAGCTACAGTATGTAAGATAAAGAACTTGTATAAAGGTCAACAAGAAAGCTTCATCACCCCTGAAGAGCCACCAATTGCAATGACTATGTAATGAATGACACTCTAATAATTTACTTCACAAAATGTTAATGTGCAATGTTCTTTATTTTCCTGTAGTACATTCTTTAAGGTTTTTACTGTAGTAATTTCTGTAGAAATTTTATTCAGTCAATTTTCATTTTATTGAAATTAGTTTTAACTATGTGATTAAATTAAGCTATGAATATTCTCTATCTGCAATTGCATTTCAATGCCTATTTTTTTACAGTACATTTTTGTGAGAAACATTTAAAGGCTTTAATGTAATAACATGCTTTGGAAAGGAAAAACACATTTGTAATCATTATCCTAAGCAGAGTATTTCTTCAATTTCTATATATTTCTTACAATGAAAATTAAAGTATTTTTAAACAAATAATATGATTCATACTACATGTGTATTTAAGAAAACTAGCTATAATAGTAATAAGTAGTATGCATTCTCAAAACTGTCATTAAGTTATATCATTTCAATTAACCTATGCCTATTTCAAATATGTCAATCTCAACCTAACCATTTAAAATCTAAGACAAATGCTAATGTACATTTACATCAGCAAACAAAACAAACATGAGTACATAGCCTTATATAAAATTTATATAAAATAGTAAAAATTTAATTGCGCATTTCAGAGCATAGTATATGTATAATGTGGTGGTAGTTTCTTCACTAAATCATGTCCAAATCTTGCAGTCCCATGGCCTATAGCCTGTCAGGTTCCTCTATCATGGGATTTTCTATCCAAGAATACTGGAGTGAGTTGCCATTTCCTTCTCCAGAGGATTTTCCCAATCCAGGCATCAAACTGGTGTCTCCGGCCGCTGAGCCACCAGGGAAGCCCTTGAGTACTGAATTCTTGTATATGCTGTGTCTATATACATGTATATAAACTTAAGAACTTTATAGGTTGATAGTTATAAAATTAAGACTACAGAGCAGAATTAGTGTATCTGAAGAACTGATATGGGACCTGTGCCCTTGGGAGGGAATTGTCAAAGAAGAAATGTTCCCTCACCATGTGACCCCCTTCACTTCAGAGGGTATAATCTGAGACAAAAGAGTGGCTTCAGAGATTTATAGGAGAGCACCACAGCTGGTGTGTGCAAGGCAGAAGAAAGAAAGACCAGCACAGAGGTCCTGGTAACCTCCCTAACTCCCTAGTCTGGGGCATGCATCGCTGGTGCATGTGGGCTGGGGCTGAAACCAGGGATTCAGCAGATGGGCCTGTGGAGAGGGCTGCTGTTGGCTGAGTAGAGGGAGCCGGGAGGAGCTGGAGAGTGAGCCAAAGTGCAACCAGGAATGTGAGCAATGAGGAGCCTGGGTTCCCCACTGAAGCCTCATTGCTACACAGGGATGCGTCCACATGAAACCAGCCTTTCAGGACCACAGTAGACAACTGTTTCTCCTAAATTCATAGAGTCAAAGAAATACAAGTAAAATAAAGAAACAGGGGATTCCAAGCATGACAGTATGTGAACTGTGGACTTCCAGATGTTCCAGCTGGTTTTAGAAAAGGCAGAGGAACCAGAGATTAAATTGCCAACATCCACTGGATCATCGAAAAAGCAAGAGGGTTCCAGAAAAATATCTACTTGTGCTTCATTGACTATGCCAAAGCCTTTGACTGTGTGGACCACAATAAACTCTGGAAAATTCTTAAAGAGATGGGAATACCAGACCAGCTGACCTGCCTCTTGAGAAATCTGTATGCAGATCTGGAAGTAATAGTTAAAACTGGACATGAAACAACAGACTGGTTCTAAACAGGTAAAGGAGTACATTAAGGCTATGTATTGTCTTGCTGCTTATTTAACTTATATGCAGAGTACATCATGAGGAACACTGGGCTGGATGAATCACAAGCTGGAATCAAGATTGCCAGGAGAGATACCAATAACCTCAGATATACAGATAACATCACCCTTATGTCAGAAAGTGAAGAAGAACTAAAGAGCATCTTGATGAAAGTGAAAGAGGAGAGTGAAAAAGTTGGCTTAAAACTCAGCATTCAGAAAACTAAGATCATGGCATCCGGTCCCATCACTTCATGGCAAATAGATGAGGAAACAGTGGAAACAGTAGCTGACTTTATTTTTCTGGGCTCCACAATTACTGCAAATGGTGATTGCAGCCATGACATTAAAAGACGCTTGCTTCTTGGGAGAAAGGTTATGATCAAGCTAGACAGCATATTAAAAAGCAGAGACATTATTTTGCCAAAAAATGTCCATCTAGTCAAGGCTATGGATTTTCCAGTAGTCATGTATGGCTGTGATTTGGACTATAAAGAAAGCTGAGTGTCAAAGAATTGATGCTCTTGAACTGTGGTGCTGGAGAAGACTCTTGAGAGTCCCTTGGACTGCAAGGAGATCCACCCAGTCCATCCTAAAGGAAATTAGTCCTGAATATTCATTGGAAGGACTGATGCTGAAACTCCAATACTTTGGCCACCTGATGTGAAGAACTGACTCATTTGAAAAGACCCTGACACTGGGAAAGATTGAAGGTGGGAGGAGAAGGGGATGACAGAGGATGAGATGGTTGGATGGTATCACTGACTCAATGGACATGAGTTTGAATAAACTCCAGGAGTTGGTGATAGACAGGGAGGCCTGGTGTGCTGCAGTCCATGGGGTTGCAAAGAGTCGGACACGACTGAGCGACTGAACTGATCTGAAGCATAGTGAACCCAAATAGGCATACACCAAGGCACATTATAATTAAAACAGCAAAAGTTAAAGAGAGAATGTTAAAAGCAACAAGAGAAAAACACAGATTTAATTACAAGGGAACCCTCAAAAGGCTATCAGCTATTTCTCTACAAAAACTTGCAGGTCAGAGGGGCATGGCAAGAGGTACCCAAAGTCCTAAAAGGGAAAAAACCTGAAACCTAGGATACTCTACTCAGAAACATTATGATTTAGTAAATAAGGAGTGATTATCTCAGATAAGCAAAAACTGAAAGAATATAGCAATACTAAATTTATACTAAAAGAAATACTGAAAGGTCTTCTCTAGATAGAAAACAAGCAAGGATCTACAGGAAAGGGAAAACCACAAATGGAAATCACTTAAATAAACCAATAGACAGGTGTTTTTTTTTTTAATTTTTTTCATTTTGTGAAAAATGGTGGGAACTACAATGAGCAGCGAAAGGATAAACATGAAAATGTAATAGAGAACATCAAAATCATAAAATTCAGGGAAAGTAAAAAAATGTCAATTGTTTTTAAAATGCTTCTGAGCCTATATGACTTAAAGTAAGTAGATAGAGTAATGGATTAAAATACTTGTAAAACAGGTAACCACAAATTCACAGAAGATTCACAAAAAGCAAAAAGAGAGAACACAAACATAATAAAAAAGAAAACCATCAAACCACAACAGGAAAAACAAAAAGAAAAACAAAGGAATAAAAAAGAAATACAAAATCAACTGGAAAACCAGGATTAAAATACCAATTAACACATATCTATCAATACTTACTTTGAATGTCAATGGACTATATGCTCCAATCAAAAGACACAGAATAGCAGACTGGATAATGAAACAAGAGCCTACAGTATGCTGTCTACAAGAGGACCACTCTAGGGCGAAAGATACACACAGACTGAAAGTGAGGGGATGGAAAGCAGTATTTCATATAAATGGAAATGACAAGAAAGAAAGAGTAGCAATACTCGTATCAGATAAAACACATTTTAAAACAAAGGCCATAAAGATAATGAGGGACATTATAAAATGATGAAAGGATCAAAACAAGAAGATGGTATTACACTCTAACATTTATATACCCAATATAAGAGCACTTAAACACACTAAACAAATACTAACAGACATAAAGGGAGAAATTGATAAATATATAATGATAGTAGGAGATTTTAACACTCTACTCACATCAAAGGTCAGCTCTTTCAGACAGAAAATCAGTAAAGCAATAGAGATTCTAAATAATACAACAGAATAACTAGACTTAATTGTTATTTTCAGGACACTGTATCAAAAACAAATAAATAAATAAAAACCCATCAGAATACACATTCTTTTCAAGTGCACATAGAACATTCTCCAGGGTTAACTACATAGCTGTACATAAAACAAGCCTCAACAAATTTAAGAAAGTGGAAAAAATTTCAGGCATCTTTTCTGACCGTAACAGCATGAAACACAGAATAAACCACAGAAAGAGAAACAACAAAAAATGATCACGTATACTAAACAACATGCTATTAAAAAAAATGGAAATAAAATGAAAGAGGAAATTAAAAAATATCTTGAGACAAATGACAATGGAAACACAGTCATAAAATGTCTATGAACTGCAGCAAAAGCCATTCATAGCAATACAAGCCTTCCACAAAAAAAAAAAAGTTCAAATAAACAATGCAACCTAGCATCTCTAAAAGAATTAGAAAAAGAACAAACAAAACTTAAATTCAGCAGAAGGAAGGAAATAAAACGATCAAAAAGTAAGAATAAAAGAGGTTTAAAAAACAATAGAAAAAATAAATAAAACCAAGAACTGGCTCTTTGAAGGTATAAATAAAATTGATAAACTTCTGAGCAGGCTCAGTAAGAAGAAAAGAGAAAGGACCCACATAAAATAAGAAGTGAAAGATGACAGAACTAAGAACTGATATTGCAGAAACACACATTAAAAAAAGAGAATATATGAACAATTATTTGCCAAAAAATTGGACAACCTAGAAGAAATAGATAAGTTTCTAGAAACTCAGCACACTAAAACTGAATCAAGGGGAGAAACAGATAATTTGAACCGAACAATCATTAAAAGTAAAACAGAATCTGTAATAAAAAAAAATAAAACTTTCTGCAAACATAAGCTCTGGACCAGATGGCTTCACTGAGGAATTCTACCAAACATATAAAGAACTTACATCAATTCTTCTAAAACTCTTCCAAAATTTAAAGAAAAGGAAACACTAGCAAAGTCATTTTATGATGTCACCGTCAATCTGATAGCAAAATCAGACAAAGACACGGCTAAAAAAGAAAATTACAGGCCAATATCTTTGAGTAATACAAACGCAAACATTTTCAACAAAATATTAGCAAAGAAAATTCAACAACACATAAAAAAGATCATACACCATGATCAAGTTGGATTTATTCCAGGGTTCAACATACACAAATCTGTCAACATGTTACACCACCACAACAAAAGAAAAGAACCACATGATCATCCCAATAGATGCAGAAAAAGCATATAATAAAATTAAACATCCACTCATGATAAAAATTCTTATCAAACTGAGTATCTAAGTAAAATATCTCAACATAAAAAGGCTATTTATGACAAACCCACAGTAAACATTATACTCAACAATAAAAAGCTGAAAGCCTTCCCACTAAAACTGGAATAAGACAAGGATGTCCACTCTCACCATTTCTATTCAACATAGTATTGGAAATCTTAGCCACAGCAAATAGACAAGAAAAGGAAATAAAATATATTCAAACTGGACAAGAAGAGATGAAATTGTCAATCTATGCAGATATCAAGATACATATCTAAAAATCCCTCAGGATACGAGATACAACATGCAGAAATTTATTGCAGTTCTTCAATTAACAATGAAGTATCAGAAAAGGAAAGCAAAAAAAAAATCCCTTTTAAAATTACATGAGAAAAATAAAATAAAATACTTAGAAATAAACCTGACCTAGGAGGTAAAAGACTTAGTCACTGAGAAGTATGCAACACTGATAAAGAAAGCTGAAAATAAATTAAAGAAATGGAAAGATATCCCATGCTCTTGGAGGGAAAGAATGAATATTGTTAAATGACCATACTACCCAGAGAAATCTATAGATTTGATGTGATCCCTATCAAATTAGTAATGACATTTTTCATAGAACTAGAAAAAATAATCCTAAAATTCATATATAACCATTAAAGATGCAGAACTGCCAAAGCAATCCTGAGTAAAAAGAACAAAGCTGGAGACATAATTTTCCCAAACTTCAGAAAACACTACAAAGTAATCAAAACAGCGTGGTGTTGGCACAAAAACAGACATACAGATCAATGGAACATAACAGAGAGTTCAGAAATAAACCCATACACCTACAGTCAATTAATCTTTGACAAAAGAGATAAGAAGATACAAAGGAGAAAAGGCCATCCTTTCAGTAAGTAGTGTTGGGAAAAATAGAAAGTCAATTAATTATACCATACTCTCTCACCATACACAAAAATAAACTCCAAATGACTTAAGTACTTAACTATAAGACAGTACTTCATAAAACTCCCAGAAGAGAACATAGGAGAAACACTGTCTGACATAAATCATACCAATATTCTCTTAGGTCAGTCTCCCAAGGCCACAGAAATAAAAGCAAAAATAAACAAATGGGATCTAATTAAACTTTAAGGTCTTCACACAGCAGAAAAAATGATAAACAAAGTGAGAAAACAACCTACAGAAAAAATATTTGTAAACAATGAGACCAACAAGGTCTCGATTTCCAAAATACACAAACAGTTCATACAATTCAACAACAGCAACAATAAAACAACTCAATTGAAAAATAAGCAAAACAACTAAATAGACCTTTCATCAAAGAAGAAAGACAGACGGCCAATAGGCACATGAAAAGATGCTCAACATCCCCAAGTACTACAGAAATGCAAATCAAAACTACAGTGAGATATGACCTCCCATCAGTCAGAATGTCCATCACTAAGAAGTCTACAAATAATAACTGCCAGAGACGGTGGGCAGAAAAGGGAACCCTCCTACTTTCTTGGTGGGAATGTAAACTGGCGCAGCCAGAGTGGAAAATATTATGGAGGTTCCTTAAAAAGCTAAAAATAGAATTACCGTATGTCCAGCAACCTCACTCCTGAGCATATATCGAGAAAAAATGAAAACACTAATTCACAAAGATACATGCAACCCAGTGTTCATAGCTCTACCACTTACAACAGCCAAGACATGGAAACAACCTAAGTACCCATCCACAGATGACTGAATTAAGAGGATGTGGTACAATATACAATGGATATGAAAGAATGAAACAATGCCATTTGCAGGAACATGGGTAGTACTAGATATTATCATACTAAATGAAGTTAGAAAGACAAATCACATACCATATGATACCACTTATATATGGAATCTAAAATATGACACAAATGAACTTATTTATAAAAGAGACACACAGATGTGGAAAACAAACTTATGGTTACCCAAGGGGAAAAGAAGAGGAAGAGGGGAAAAATCAGGAGGTTAGAATTAGCCAAAATACACTATTATACACAAAATAGATAAAAAACAGGATGCTACTGCATAGCACAGGGAACTATATTTAAAATCCTATGATAAACCATAATAGAAAAGAGATGAAAAAGTATATATGTGTGTGGGCGTGTGTGTGTATAAAACTGAATCTCTATGCTGTGCACCAGAAACTAACACATAACTGTAAATAAACCATACTTCAATTTAAAAAATATAAATGAGAAAAAAACATAGCATGCCTATGGAAGTCAATTGCAGAAGAATTTAAAAATTCATATAAATTTTAAAAACATGGCATGCCTTACAAATGCAAATGAAAAACCAATATATCAATAATTAATATATGAACAAGTTTATTCTTTCAAAAAATATAATTGTCATTCAGCAGTATGCTGAATTTCTGTATGAGTAAACGGAAATTTAAGTAATATTTTTGGTGAAAATTATAATGATTGCTGAACTAATGATGGTTAATACTGAAATCAAATTGATTATATTCTTTGCAGCCAAAGATGGAGAAGCCCTATACAGTCAGCAAAAAACAAGACCGGGAGCTGACTGTCGCTCAGATCATTAACTCCTTATTGCCAAATTCAGACTTAAACTGAAGAAAGTAGGGAGAGCCAACTAGACCATTCAGGTATGACCTAAATCAAATCCCTTACGATTATACAGTGGAAGTGACAAATAGATTTAAGGGATTAGATTTGATAGAGTGCCTGAAGAACTATGGATGGATGTTCATGACATGGTACAGGAGGCAGAGATCAACACCATCCCCAAGAAAAAGAAATGCAAAAAGGCAAAATGGCTGTGTGAGGACACCTTACAAATAGCTGTGAAAAGAAGAGAAGCGAAAAGCAAAGGAGAAAAGGAAAGATATACCTATTTGAATGCAGAGTTCCAAAGAATAGCAAAGAAGAGATCAGAAAGCCTTCTACAGTCATCAATGCAAAGAAATAGAGGAAAACAATAGAATGTGAAAGACTAGCGATCTCTTCAAGAAAATTATATACTAAGAAAATTGACTTCCATAGGCATACCATGTTTATTTATATATATATTTAAATTGAAGTATAGTTTATTTACAATTATGTGTTAGTCTCTGGTGCACAGCAAAGTGATTCACTTTTATACACACACACACACACAAACACACAAGGGAACATTTCATGCAATGATGGACACAATAAAGGACAGAAATGGTATGGACCTAACAGAAGCAGAAGATATTAAGAAGAGGTGACAAGAATACACAGAAGAACAATACAAAAAGATCATCACAACCCTGATAATCATGATGATGTGATCACTCACCTAGATTCAGACATCTGGCATGCAAGTCAAGTGGGCCTTAGGAAGCATCACTACGAACAAAGCTAATGGATGTGATGGAATTCCAGCTGAACTATTTCAAATCCTAAAAGATGCTGCTGTGAAAGTGCTGCACTCAATATGCCAGCAAATTTGGAAAACTCAGCAGTGGCCATAGGAATGGAAAAGGTGTTTTCATTCCAATCTCAAAGAAAGGCAATGCCAAAGAATGTATGGATGTGAGAGTTGGACTATTAAGAAAGCTGAGTGCCAAAGAATTGATGCTTTTGAAGTGTGGTGTTGGAGAAGACTCTTGAGAGTCCCTTGGACTGCAAGGAGATCCAACCAGTCCATCCTAAAGGAAATCAGTCCTGAATATTCATTGGGAGGACTGATGTTGAAGCTGAAACTCCAATACTTTGGCCACCTTATGTGAAGAACTGACTCATTTGAAAAGACCCTAATGCTGGGAAAGATTGAAGGCAGGTGGAGAAGGGCATGACAGAGGATGAGATGATTGGTTGGCATCACTGACTCAGTGGACATGACGTTGAGTAAACTCCGGGAGTTGGTGACGGACAGGGAAGCCTGGCGTGCTGCAGTCCCTGGGGTCACAAAGAGTTGGACATGACTGAGCGACTAAACTGAAGAAAGCTCATGTTATTTCCTAGGAAAATTTCTAGCTGACCAGGTGTTCACTGCTTATGTTCATTTATTCATACATAGGAAATATACCTCATTCTTAACAGTGGAATAGAAAAATCTAAGAAAAATAAAACAGAAGCAACAATAGAACATTGTGAAAGACTTCAAACTTCCACAAAGGCATCTGAAAAGAGAGAAATCGTTTTGCTATTTTATTTAAAATGCTGTCTTGCCCTAATTTAACAGGTCTGACTAGAAGCCAGCCAGTGCCCCTTCTTCAGGAGCTGAATATACCCCATGTTGGTCTTTCACATGCTGGGCTATATACCTTCCTTAATCAATTCAGATCCAGGAACTTAGATAGCTGAGGATAGTCCCTGTACACCACAGTCCACAAAATTATTCAAATTAGCCATTCCACAGGGATCCTGGGAAACCTGGCTAACTCTATCCCACCACCATACATAATCCACCACCTACAGTTCCAACTTGCTGTTATCCTGTCCTAAATGGGCAAGCCCCTGTATTCCCTGCCTGACAACCAACTCTGTATCAGAACTGTAAGTAAAAGAGAGTTCTGTCTTTGATCTATCCCAGTATCAAGGTGTTGAATCTCACCATCAAAAGACTCTTTAAATCTTATGAAACAAGGAGTCTTAAATGTTGCCCCTAAGAGGACACCTGCCATTCGAATGCTGCAGAAATGATCCTGCAGCCTGATCGTGGTCTTGGGAGTGAGCTGGGGTAGTGTGACTTAAGCACAAACACAGTGGTGGACTCAGGGAGGTGGCAACTGGGCCTTCAGCCTACCATGCTACCTGCAGCAAGTTCTCCTGAAGGAAATCCAAGTTGCATATCTCACAAAGTCACCCAAACTCTACTCTAAGGATGGACCTTATGCCAATGTATGAAATTCCTCTGTGATTCCTACGGGAACAAGAGTACCTGTGTGGTTTCAACCAGCCATCAGACTGGAAGGAAAGAGTGATAGTACTTGACTAAGGTTTAGTTTCTCCCTCTCTTCTTCCAAGAACAAAAAAATACACATATTCCCAATTACCACCAGCAGACAATAGTCAACCATGAGCATCGGCATGAAACCCAGGCTACGTGGTGGCAGGATGGCCACTAAACTGCCACAACAGGAACCTGCCTGCCTCTGGACTTCAAATTATGTGTACTCAGAGTCTGGGTGTTTCTTTTTGTCCTCAACTTCAGTAAGCAGCCTACAGAATTTAATTTTTAGTACTTTGCTACTATAGGTATGTGTGTTCCCCTATATAAAGTCATAGTATCTGAACATGATAAACAATCTCTTTAGCAAAGGTTCACAAAAACCTATTCATTATAGCATTTTTTTCTTTCAACAAACGCACTTAAGGCAGCTCTGTTTATCCCTGTACAGATCAAGAAGCCAAATAGCAATGAAATGCTTTAAAGACAATGTTTACAAAGAAATCTGATCTAGCAAGCTCTTCTAATCACTCCTACAAATATTGGCATATTTTGACATTGTAGTTTTAATAAATGCAAGGATCTGCTACAGTTGATTATCTGCTTCACATCTGAAAAGTGTATTGATCACTTGACTTGAATTAACGATGCAAGTTTCTTAATTGGACAATCAGGATCAGGAAGCTGGATATATTTTCATGAGAAGAGCTTCACTTTTATTGACTTCCTCATGGGCACTAATGAAATTATCATTTAGGGTAATTTTGCTTCTTCTACTGATTGAAATATTATAATTATACCATATTGACTTTCCTTGATAATAAAATGAAATTGAATTATTAAAACTCATTTTAATGGCTTGGGATTTGCTTGTGTAATTTACTGCCAACTCTTACTTAAGAAACTTTTTTTCTAAATACTGAAAATTTTACTTTCTACAGAGGATGGGCTGAGCTACTTTGGGTTTATTTCTAAAGTCAAGACAGTTAAACTCCAGATGACCCTGAATTCAAAGCATTGTTGTTGGTGTTCAGTCGCTCAATCATGTCCGACTCTGCAACCCCAGGGACTGCAGCATGCTGGGTTCCCTGTCCTTCACTATTTCCTGTAGTTTCCTCAAACTCATGTCTGTTAGGTCGGTGATGCCATCCAACCATCTCATCCTCTGTTGTCCTCTTTTCTTCTTGCCTTCAATCTTTCCCAACACCAGGGTCTTTTCCAATGAGTCAACTCTGCATCAGTTGACCAAAGTACTGGAGCTTTACCTTCAGCATTAGTCCTTCCAATGAATACTCGAGGTTGATTTCCTTTAAGATTGACTGGTGTGATCTCTGTGCTGTCCAAGAGACTCTCAAGAGTCTTCTCCAACACTACAATTCAAAAGCATCAATTCTTCAGAGCTCAGCCTTTTTTTTATTGTCTAGCTCTCACATGTCTAGCTCTCCATACATGACTACTGGAAAAATCATAGCTTTGATTATCCAGACTTTTGTAGGCAAAGTAACATTATTTGCTTTTTAATATGCTGTCTAGGTTGGTCATAGCTTTTCTTCCAAGGAGCAAGTGTCTTTTAATTTCACCATCCACAGTGATTTTGGAGCCCAAGAAGATAAAGCCTGTCACTGTTTCCATTGTTTCTCCATCTGTTTGCCATGAAGTGATGGGACTAGATACCATGATCTTAGTTTTTTTAATGCTAAAGTTTTAAGTCAGTTTTTTACTCTGCTCTTCTACCTTCATCAAGAGGCTCTTTTTTGAGTTCCTCTTAGTTCCTCTGCTTTCTGCCCTATGGGTGGTGTCATCTGCATATCTGAGGTTATTGATATTCCTCCCAGCAATCCTGATTCCAGCTTGTGCTTCATCCAGCCTGGGATTTCACATGATATACTCTGCATAAAAGTTAAATAATCAGGGTGACAATATATAGCCTTGACATACTCCTTTTCCAGTTTTGAACCAATCCATTGTTCCATGTCCACATCTAACTGTTGCTTCTTGACCTGCATACAGGTTTTGCAGGAGGCAGGTTAGGTGGCCTGGTACTTCCATCTCTTCATGAATTTTCCACTGTTTGTTGTGATCCACACAGTCAAAGGCTTTAGCTTAGTCAGTGAAGGAGAAATAAATGTCTTTCTGGAATTCTCTTGCTTTTCTGATGATCCAATGGATGTTGGCAATTTAATCTCTGGTTCCTCTGCCTTTTCTAAGTTCAGTTTATACATTGGGAATTTCTCAGTTCACATACTGATGAAGCCTAGCTTGAAGGATTTTGAACATTACCTTACTAGTAAGTGAAATGAGTACAATTGTGTAGTAGTTTGAACACTCTTTGACACTGTCCTTCTAAACTGACCTTTTACAGTCATATGGCCAAAGCTTTAGCCTTTCTCTATAAAAGTAATTTCTAAATTTCCTAAAAATTGTGATTGGTTAACTCCAAGGTCTTGATGACTTGGAAAAAAAGATATATTCAAGTATACAAGACAGTGAGTTTATTAGTTTATTAGAATTTCAATTTTTGTCTTCTGTTTCTCTTCTTTTTTGTATTTTGAAATATGTAACACTCCTGACTGCATAGATAGTTTTAGAAGCATTCATGTCATTTGATATGCCAGTGAGAGATAAATGTCATGTCCTAAATCTTATAAATAAAGATATCGTACCTCAGGTAATTTGGATCTGCTTTAAGTCAAAGAGTTAATTGATGGCAGATCTGGAATAAAAATCTACAGCTCTTTTCTTCCCAAGATTGCTTCATGGTGTGATCCAAGCTCTTTTCACTGGACTACAACTTGATTAGAAAATTATTAATGTGCTGGTCTGTATAATGTAAGCAATGTATTTATAGGATACATTTAAAAATAAGCATTTTATTACTATTTCCAGTTGTTTTTTTCCAACCCATTTAATGTGCATTCATTTGACCAGACTTCTATTACCCAACAATTCCTTTCAGCTATGATTTGAAATTAATAGATAGTAATAATGTTTTTACATCACTTCTTTTAAAAAAAGCTTCCACTGCAGAGTCCTAAATGAAAGGCTTTCTCTAAAAGATAAATTTCCCCACTTATTTTCCTTTTCTCCCCCAGTACAACCATACCTGAGATATCTGGTAGAGAAAAAAATGAGGATTTGGCATATACTCTGTTATCCTAGGGTCCAGCACATGTTCCCACAGAACAAGGCAGAAAGAAAATTAGTTCATGACTGATTTTCTATGTGCTTCCTAGAAACCAAAAGGAGTTAGGGAAATCCAGTATTGTTCTAATTGTTTTCTTTTTACTTGATCATACTATGCTTATTAAAACACAGCCCACTGAGTCAGATAAATCATTTTGCGGTGCTCATGATGGGGATCACTCATCCACCCACCACACTGAGTTCTTACCAGAAGCAAACAAATAAGTTAAAAATGGTCCTAAAAACCAGAAGCAGAAAAACCTCTGAATTCAACTTCAGTATCCAAATGCTTTGTAGGCAGATACTCTAAGTTGGATGGGGAGTTTGCTTCAAATAAAATATAAGCACAAAATATTAGCCCCAAATTCAGAAAGAAATTACTCAGATTAGGCATTCTCTCTAGTGACTTGTCAATATGTGGTTTCCGGGGATAAGGAAGAAAAGGAACGAGATCATTCTGACTCTGTACACTCCACAAATTAAAGCTGCAAATGTAGACAATATTTTCCTTCTTTCAAATTCTAGGGACTTCCTTGGTGGTCAAGTGCTAAGAGTCTGCCTTGCAATGTAGGGGACATAAGTTTGACCCCTGGTCAGGGAACTAAGATCCCACATGTCTCAGTACAACTAAGCCTTCATGCCACAACCACTGAGCCAGCACCCCACAACTAGAGTCTGTGCACAGAAATGAAAGCTCTCTCATGACACAACTAAGAACCTGATGTAGTCCAATAAATAAATAGAAAGTTTTTAAAGTCTAAATTCTAACAGGAAAAATCATACATTTTCTCATTTGGAAAAAAATATGGGAACTTTCTTGGACCACTGGCTAAGACTCCACGCTTCCAATGCAGAGGGCCTGGGGCTCAATCCTTGGTCAGGGAACTAGATCCCACATACTGCAACTAAGACCTGGTACAACCAAATAAATAAATATTTGAAAACAAGAAAACAAAATTGTACACCAAAAAATTTTTTAAAAGAAAGAAAAAATATGAGCCATCTTCTGATTCCTTCTACTTAATGCATCACCTTTATATTATCTGCATTAAAATTTCATCAGTTACTGCTTTTTTAATTCCTTATGCATAAGCTTCAATAAGACTTCGGAAGGCCCAGATGTTTTTTGTCTGAATGACAATGCAATGAGTGAAGTACAACTACCTCAAATAGAATATTACCTTCTTTATTTTCTTACAAAAGCCAAAATAATATTACCATTTGAAAATCATGCTATAATATGGTTTATTACATCTACTTAAATGCGTCAGAGATCACATAATACTCCCATCCCTTTATTTTCTTATTCAGCAAGTATTAGTGAGTACATCCTCTTTCAGGTATTGTTTGGAATTAATCACTGAATGTTATTAACCATTCCTCTCTTCATGTGATATTCATGAAGACTTGCACATTCGTATGGAATAAATCTAACAAATTATATGCTGACAGAAAGGTGGTATGCAGACCATCATCACCTTGTCTTTGCTATAAAAGCCCTTCATGTTTGTGTGCTCAGTCATCTCTGACTCTTTGTAACCCCATGGACTGTAGCCAGTCAGCTCCTCTGCCCACGGGATTTTGCAAGCAAGAATGTGGGAGTGGGTTGCTATTTCCTCCTCCAGGGGATCTTCCAGACCCCAGGATCAAACACACATCTCCCATGTTTCCTGCATTGCAGGTGTATTCCTTACCGCTTGAGCCATTGGGCGAAAGTCCTACACAGATTTAAACTGGGTATTTATAGTTATTGGAGGGGAGGGTTAGATAACAGGAAGTGGTGTAAAGTGTCTTTCAGATGCATCAGGAGAAGGACTGTCTAAGCACAGAGCTTCAAGAATTTAATGACTCAAATTCCTCAGATATCTAGGGATTTTGTTTTGTTTTTGACAAGATTTCCTAAATAGCAGAATTCTCACATTATAGAGCACAGATTTTTTTTTTCATGTGTGGTGACCTTACCATTCCAGTCGATGTGAAGGTAGCCACATGCTCAGAGTTCCTCAGACTTGTTACTCTACTTACTTTGCATGACCTGCTGACTATTGGCACATTCGTTTGCAAGACAGAAGGCAGACCCAAGAAATCTGTTCCCCTTCATGAATGCTATATTCTTTCTGATGCTTGACAAGCCTGTAAAAGTAGAACTGAGTCTGGAATTATTTTTCTGCCATCCTCAAATCCAGTCCCAGGCTTTTTTGACCATGTACATAAGACATAGAATTAGTTCATCCTCCAATTCTAATACTTCAAGGAGGATATTTAGTTTATTGCTTTCCTTAACTTTCCTATTTCTTTGCTCTAGTTGCCTTTAATTTGGGGGCCTGAAGTAACTAGACAGCATATTAAAAAGCAGAGACATTACTTTGTCAACAAAGGTCCATCTAGTCAAGGTTATGGTTTTTCCAGTAGTAATGTATGGATGTGAGAACTGAACTATAAACAAAGCTGAGCATCGAAGAATTGATGCTTTTCAACTGTGGTGTTGGAGAAGACTCTTGAGAGTCCCTTGAACTGTAAGGAGATCCAACCAGTCCATCCTAAAGGAGATCAGTCCTGGGTGTTCACTGGAAGGACTGATGTTGAAGCTGAAACTCCAATACTTTGGCCACCTCATGCGAAGAACTGACTCATTTCAAAAGACCATGATGCTGGGAAAGACTGAGGGCAGGAGGAGAAGGGGACAACAGAGGATGAGATGGCTGGATGGCATCACCGACTCAATGGACATGGGTTTGAGTAGACTCCGGGAGTTGGTGATGGACAGGGAGACCTGGCGTGCTATGGTTCATGGGGTCACAAAGAGTCGGACACGACTGAGAAACTGAAATGAACTGAAGTGCCCTCTTAGTATGTTTCAAATAATTTCTCATATTGTTTTATATTAGAAATCACCTATTTCTTTGAACATGATTTAAAGAAATTGAAAGATTTCCCATGCTCTTGGATTGGAAGAATTAATACTGTTAAAATGGCCATGCTAGCCAAAGCAGTCTACTAATTTAATGTGACCCTTATCCAATTACTTGTTATATTTTTCAGAGAACTAGAAAAAATAATCTTAAATTCATATGGAACCATAAAAGACCTAGAATTGCCAAAACAATACTAGGAAGAAGGACAAATCAGTAAACAGAACCCTCACAGACTTCAAACAATACTACAAATCTACAGGAATCAAGACAGCATGATATTGGCACAAAAACAGACGTATGGATTAAAAGAACAGAATAGAGAGCCCAGATATAAACTCACATACCTATGGTCAATTAGTCTTTGACAAATGAGGCAAAAATGCACAATGGAGAAAAGACACTCTCTTCAGCAAATGGTACTGGGAAAGTTGAAACACCACATGTAACTCAAGGAAGTTAAAACATACCCACTCACCATACACAAAAATAAACTCAGAGCAGCTTTAAGACTTAAATATGAGACATGATACAATAAAACTCCTAGAAGAGAACATAGGAAAAACATTCTCTGACATAAATTGCACAGATGTTTTCTTAGGTGAGTCTCATAAGACAATAGAAATAAAAACAAAAATAAACAAATGGGATCAAATCAAACTTACAGGCTTTTGTACAGCAAAAGAAATAATAAAATGAAAAGAAAACCCTCAGAATGGGAGAAAATATTTGCAAACAATGTGACAGACAAGAGCTTAATTTCTAACATATACAAACAGCTCATACAACTCAACAACAACTACAAAACAACCCAATCCAAAAAGAGGCAAAAGATCTAAAGAGATCTTTCTCCAAAGACATAAAGATGAATAGGCACATGAAAAGATGTTCAATATCACCAATTATTAGAGAAATGCAACTCAAAACTACAACGAGGTACCACCTCACACCAGTTCAGCATGGCTGACATTAAAAAGTCTATAAATAACAAATGCTGAAGAAGGTGCGGAGAAAAAGAAACCCTCCTAACCACTGTTTGGGATGTAAGTTGTTGCAGCCACTGTAGAAAACTGTATGGGGGTTCCTCAGAAAACTAAAAACAGAATTACTATATGATCAAGCAATCCCACTCCTGGGCATTTATCCAGATAAAACTGTAAAGAAAAAAGATATATTCTCCCTTATGTTCACAGCATCACTATTCACAATAGCCAAGACATGGAAACAACCTAAATGTCCATTCTCAGATAAATGGATAAAGAAGATGTAGTACATGTATACAGTGGAATACTACTTAGCCATAAAAAATAATGAGATAATGTCATTTGCATGGATCCACTAGAGATTATCCTACTAACTGAAGTAAGTCAGAGAAAGACAAATACCATATGATATTACTTTTATGTTAGATCTAAAATATGACACAAATGAACCTATCTGCAAAGCAGAAATAGACTCACAAACACAGAGAACAGCCTTGTGGTTGCCAAGGGGAAGGAACTGGAGGAGGAATGGAGTGGGAGGTTAGGGTTAGCATATGTCAGCTTCTGTACACAGAATGAAGGAACAGCAAGATCCTATTTTATGGCACAGAGAAGTGTATTCACTATCCTATGATAAACCATCATGGAACAAAATATATCAGAAAAGAATATATACACACACACACACACACACACACGCACGTATGTATAATTGAATCACTTTTCTGTACAGCATTAACATAACACTGAAGTCAATTATACTTCAACTGAAAAAAAAGGAAGAAATCATTTATTTCCAAACCAAGTATTCCTCTATACCACTTATTAGTCTTATGCTTTGTGTTTCATTTCTTTAAAGAACTGAGCTCTGCATAAATAAAAATTTATACAAAAACCATTAAAATGGGGTGCTTATTATTTTTTGCATAATAATAAAAATTTTAAATTAATAATAATTCTTGGGGTGGGATAGAGAGATAGAGAAAAATCTCACAAGTCAATGAGTAAGGCCATTAGAAAAATGAATGCTAAGGTTTTTTTGGTACTACTTATATTTTTTTAGTTCAGCAGATCAGATTATTTGCTCAGTCTGGGATATTCAACACAGTCTCATTTATTTTTATTGTGGATTTGTATATATAGAAGATTATAATTTCACAGAATTTTATTAATATCAATCCTTGTTTCATGACACGTCCTCATCATATATAAATGCTAAGTTTTAACATGACTGCCACAGGGAGTGTTATTCCCTATTAATGGTTCTGAAGCAAAGTCCACCAATTAGATCTCTTTCCCATATTATATTGTGATCTACCTTCATAAGTTTCCTGTATTAAATTCAAAATGATATTGCAATGAGTCTTCCTTTTCAAGTTTTTAATATAATGAATTTGTTTTGAATTTCAATTCAAAGGGAATCATCTCTATTCCCATTGAGGCAATCTTGCTGATCAGCAACATTTGGTGCAAATAGTAATCAAGCTTCAAAATTATGCAAAACATCCCTGTTTCTCAGGAATTTCACTGAATTATTTAAAACTCAGTCTGGAAACAAGCACCAGCTGTGGTGCGAAGGGAGTGGGAATTTGTAAATATGCACAAAGGGCTGGAATGATCAGTGAATATAATTCACATTGTTGTACCTTCTGCTGGTTGGACTCCGGGAAAATCACACTGAAACCTAACTGTGCAACACATATTATTTACCCAAAAAGGGTTTTTTAGTATTCAGTTAAAAAGTGTTTTGTCACAGTACCTTGCCATCTGTTTAAAACTTTCAAGCAATATTACATAACTCTATCTCATTTGTATGGGCAATGTACTGACACAATGTTAATTACATAATGCTGAAACCTATAGCAATAGCATAACCCCCAATGACAGCAATGCAAGGATCAATGATTTTCTCTTCCCCAAAGACTGTCACTTCATGGATAACAATACATGTTAATTTGGTCAATGACACTAAAGTTATAATAAAGGGAAACAAAAACAACAGATTAAGGAGTTATTCTACAACTAAGTATTACTTTCAATCATACTGAAAACATAAAGATGACAGCAATTTCATTGCCTTGCCACACCTCTGGTATACAGAAACATGTCACAAAATTTTGCAAATCGAAAGCTACAGCTATTGCATGTTTCTACCTTTGATTCTGTCAAAACCCCACGGTGGAAAATAAGGATGAATATTGATCTATTTGCTACACTTATATTATTTTATTTCCCTCTGAGTTAGGGAATCACCTATCAATTATGCTTCAAATAGGACAGAAACAGGCTAAAACTTTAAATTTTCTTCCCTTCAGATCATTTCATTCTCTCACCAAAAAAGATATGTTGAAGAGATATGCTAAACTTAATTCAATGTGTATTTATCAAACATCCATTATGAATGCTTGGAACTCTGAGATACTCAAAAGTACAAAAATTGTCTCTGTCCAAAAGGAACTTAGAATGTTATTAGGTAATATGTGTAATTTACCAATCAAGACACCTGAAGCCACTGACCTTTAAAGAATGCTTATTTTGTTTATGAATTTCATGATAATAAGCCTTTAAAAAATTAGCCTTCTGAATGCTTTGTATTAAAATAGATATGAAGGAATGTATCTTTCTTGTTGATACATTAGGAAATTGATTCGCCTGTGAAGAGGTACAAATCTGTCCAAAGAGACAATGAATCTTTTCAGACATCTTTGTACACTAGGGTCCAAGAGCAGAGAAAATAGTCAAGGTTAGGATATTATTCAATTGATTTGAAAAAAATTGTTTTTCCTGGCCTGAGCATGACTTGCCAAAATAACTTCCTGCTTTGTGCCTTCTTCTCCCTCAATGGAGGAGACAAGAAAAATGAGAAGAGTGAGAACGGAAATCATTATTGGAAAGAGAGTAGGCACCTCAGACATTTTAAATGGAAAAAAGGCAGGAAATCTGGTAGCAGAAAATGCTTGGGACAGATCATCAGAGTTGGTAGATATGAGCTCAATGGTAACTTAATTATCTCAATCCCAGAGACCATCAGTTAAATAGAAAAACTTAGTACATGTTTTTTTCTTTCTCATGCAAGAAAAGGAAATGCCTCTATTAAATGTTGTTCTGCAGAGCATATGTGTGTAGTCATATTCTGAGTAATTTCGCTTGAAATAATATGGCTTTATTGAAAACACGAGCAGGAAACAAGAAGTGTTTATGTCTCAGATGAGGATTGTCATAAATGTTTTGCACAATTTCACTGAACAACGTGTCTACTCTAAGTGTATGTGACATTCTAAACTGCCTGTGGGAAAGCATAAAACCAAAGAGAAATTAAAGTAATTCCTAAATAGGGGAAAGCCTAAGCCTTCACTCATTTTATTTTAGTATTCTGAATAAAATTGCCTCATTGTATTGACAAATACAAAACTACCCAAAGCAAGAGGATCTGAGGTGGGGATTTTTGCCATTATATATTTAATGTGGGTTCTTTTCTATTTAAAAAAAATAAAGTATAGTGGGCAAAATTGTGAAAAAATAATTATATCAATAGAGTATGTTAAAATTTGCTGATTTTTTATATGCATAAAATAGTTCTAATCATTATAATCACTGTGTTAAGTTAGTATCAATGTCTAATTTTTACTGATGAGAACAGACGAGATTAAATGATTTGCCCATTTGGGTAATTAGAGAGTAGCAAATTTGGGACACAATTCAGGCCTCATGATTCTATGTTCGGTACTCCTCTTCCACCACAAATATGTACCATGTCTTCTTTTTTACTTCTTTTCTCCAACCCCTTTAAAAGCAAGCAGTGGTTTTGTTAACTCTTTTTTCTGCAATCTTTGCAGCCACCTAAGTAACAGGTTTGTTACTTAGAACATTTTGACTTGTGGCCAATTCAAATACAAAACTACTAGAGCAAACCTGTACCTTTCAGTTCAGTTCAGATCAGTTGCTCAGTCATGTCTAACACTTTGCGACCCCATGGACTGCAGCACGCCAGGCTTCCTGTCCATCACCAACTTCCAAAGCTTGCTCAAACTCATGTCTATCGAGTTGGTGATGCCATCCAACCATCTCATCCTATGCTGTCCCCTTCTCCTCCTACCTTCAATCATTCTCAGCATCAGGGTCTTTTCCAGAAGTCGGTTCTTTGCATCAGGTGGCCAAAGTACTGGAGTTTCAGCTTCAGCATCAGTCCTTTCAATGAATATTCTGGGTTGATTTGCTTTAGAGTTGACCAACTGGATCTCTTTGCAGTCTAAGGGACTCTCAAGAGTCTTCTTCAATACCACAATTCAAAAAGCATCAATTCTTCAGCGTTCAGTTTTCTTTATAGTCCAACTCTCACATCTATACTTGACTATCAGAAAAACCATAGCTTTGACTAGAGAGACCTTTCTTGACAAAGTAATGTCTCTGCTTTTTAATATGCTGTCTAGGTTGGTCATAGCTTTTCTTCCAAGGAGCAAGTGTCTTTTAATTTCATGGCTGCAGTCACCATCTGCAGTGATTTTGGAGCCCAAAAACGTAAAGTCAGCCACTGTTTCCACTGTTTCCCCATCTGTTCGCCATGAAGTGATGGGACCGGATGCCATGATCTTAGTTTTCTGAATGCTGAGTTTTAAGGCAACTTTTTCCACTCTCCTCTTTCACTTTCATCAAGAGGCCCTTTAGTTCTTCTTCACTTTCTGCCCTAAGGGTGGTGTCATCTGCACATCTGAGGTTATTGGTATTTCCCTAAGCAATCTTGATTCCAGCCTGTGCTTCATGCAGCCTGGCATTTCACATGATGTACTCTGCATAGAAGGTAAATAAGCAGGGTGACAATATACAGCCTTGACATATTCCTTTCCTGATTTGGAACCTGTCTGTTATTCCACGTCCAGTTCTAACTGTTGCTTCTTGACCAGCATACAGATTTCTCAGGAGGCAGGTCAGGTGGTCTGGTATTCCCATCTCTTTAAGAATTTTCCATAGTTTGCTATGATCCACACAATCAAAGGCTTTGGTGTAGTCAATAAAGCAGAAGTGTTTTTGAACTCTCGTGCTTTTTCGTTGATCCAACAGATGCTGGCAATTTGATCTCTGGTTCCTCTCCCTTTTCTAAATCCATCATGAATATCTGGAAGTTCACAGTTCTTGGTTCACAGTTCAAGTACTGTTGAAGCCAGTACTATTGTTTATAAACTCCTTAATACTTTTTATGTCAAGTAACTAAGAATGCCATAGAATGCCTGATAAGCAGCTACCTGACTACGCAAATTACATTTTCCCTAAGAAAATAGGCACCAGTGAGAGAAACCAATCTTAAATTCTAAAGGCCTCTGTCTTGTTTAGACATATCTATGAAAAATTATAAACCTTCTCCAAGTTTTTTCCTTCTTTTTAAGTTCCCACTTAGTCCCTCCAGATCTTCTTTCTCCACCTTTCTTACAATTTTGATCGTTTTCTCAGAGATCTGTTTTTAATGTTTCTAAAATGCACTGTAACTTCATATACTAATATACTGTACTCTTTATCTGCTTCCTGTTACATTTTTTCCTCTGATCATTGAGTCAGCAAATATTTACTATGTTAATAAGAGCAGAAGCTATGCCATGCACTGGGAACAAAAAATCTTAGACATCTTTTGAAGATTTTTTCCCAAGGTACCTTTCTCTAATTTTAAGAGAAATATAAATACAAATTGTTGTATAAGTTGCTGATAGACAATGCAAAATAAGAAACACAGAAAAGGTAAGGTGAACGTGAATGGGGTGTTGTGAGGTCTAGTATTTGAACTGAACTTAAAGGTAGAATTGGAGATTATAAACACTGGCATTCCAGAGAGAAGTTTCCCACTACATAAAGTCACAGAATACAAAATAGTATTATGATTTTCGATGGATGGTTGGAATATAGGTACATTTTTGGAACTGGTAGGTAAAGCCAGATCATTTATCTATGGGTAGCAGGGACCTACTCAAAGATTTTTAAAAGAGAAATAATGTTACCAGAAATATGTGTTTAAAAAGGTATGTTGGTGACAGTGGTAGAGAGGATGGATTGGAGATAGGAAAAGACAGAAGGCAGGAAAAAGGTGTTAGGCAACAGTTACATACATCCAATTATGTCATGATGAGAATCTTAACTGTGGCAGAATCCAAACACAGGAAGTAGATCAAAATGCCTGGGAAAAAAAAAGTGTGTGCAATATACATAAAGAACACAGAAGACAGGCTCACTGATTCTGTTTCTGGGGAAAGGATGGGTTCAAAGAGGAAGTCACAGACTCCAGGAAAATTTATAATTCAGTGGAATTATCAAAGAGAATGACTGCCACTCTGGACGATATTAGAGAGGTACAGGAGAGAATGTGATGAAGCTGTTCTGAAGCGGGAGATGTCAGTTGTCACTAGGATAATGGATTGATGGAGAAGGTGAAGCTTGCAGGTGGTAAAACAACTGTTAAGCTGAAATTCTTGATTTCTGGAGAAAAAGATCTCCATGGAGAAAGAATGTAGTCTCTTGTGAAATTCTCAGACCCAAAGGAACTCTGACATCTCATCACTTTCTTAAAGGCACCCTATGGTCACAACACATTTGAAAATGCTTTAGAGCTTGAGGATACCACCATCAGCTAAACTGCCTAGAGGATCGGGCAGAGTTCTCTCCTGAAAGGACATACAAGTTTGCACCTTCCTTCTGAGCCACAGAACATACATTATTCATTGAAGAACAAGACTGAAAACAGAAATTAGAAAGACAATCAAGCAGATGATTTAATTCAGGAATCTTACCCTCACAAAAAAGTAGTCTCTCCAGGGTCACTAACAGAAAAATCTGTAAAATATCTTAAAGCATTTCAGGAGGTAGCTGCCAGGTTAGGAGCTAAAAATGAGATTGCTGGGATAATCATGTCAAAAAGTGGGCTCCTGCAGAGAACCCACTGAGGCAAAAGCAAAACAGATGTGTTTGACAGGTTGGAAAATGGAAGCAAAAGAATGAATTTATAAATTTATTTTAAAAAATCAGCTTTCCCTAAAGATTTTTCTTCAGGGTTTTCTGGGTAAAGTAAAAGGACTTGTTAGGAAGAAAAATGTCACTTCATTTTTAAGAGTCTAGGGAAAAATAATTAAATAGATGAAGTTAGTTTAAAATTATAGATGTTATGTATTAGAAGTTTTCCTGGCATCATTTAGTCTGTCAATATGGAAGACAGATATGTTCATAGAGCTCATATGACCAAAGGAAAAAATCAAATGGGGCAGGAAAGAAAGTTGATATATATTAACTAGCTATTATGGCCTGAATGCTTTGTGAGATGTTTTACATATGTTTTCTCACTTAACCTTCATAGAAGTCTTATGAAACAGGAGTTATTCTCCCTATTACATAGGGAAGGTGACTTAAGGCAAGCAAATGTACTTATTTATATAGCTTTATTTATATACCTATCTTATTCCAGAAAATATTTCAGGGCAAAACAATGACTGAAGAAACCCACAATATAACAAAAATAATAATAAAAAGACCAAGCTGTCTTTCTGATCAACTTTTAGCAAGATTCTTGAGAAGTTCGTGATTGATTCTTTAGTGGATGAGAAATTATATTTGGTTTTAGGGTAATAAAAATTCTGTCTGAAATACACAGAAATATTAAGGGAAAATCATGCACTAATTTTCAGAGGCATCTGTGTCTGATCTATTAAGAATAAATGGCAGACTTAGGACTTAACAAAATACTAAATAAACTGTACGACTTTAGAACGACCATATGTGAAGTGCTCAGTGAGGGATGCCAGAATAAAACGCCTATAAGGAACAAAGCTGAGGCCATAAAAGAGTTAAATAAACTAAAGGAAGTGATGTGTCTGTAATGAACAGGAGGATGCACCTCTGGCTGGCTGCCTCCACCAAGATTTAGCCAACAATTACCTAGATGGACTTCATATTAAAGGTAAAATAGAGAAAAAATTCTTCAGTCTACCACTTACAATGTCTTGAATATATTCAGAATATAAACTTAAAAAGGAAATATACAATTAAATTGGTATTTTATAACAAGAATAAAACCTTCAAATATTTGGAAGCAAGCAGCATAATTCTAAATAATCCAGAGAACAAAGACAAAATCACAAGAGAAATTACTAAAGATTTTAAACTGAATGATAATAAAGACACAACACATCAAAAATGATGAAAGTCTACTAAACTAGGAAAAAATACAACTTAAAAATTCTATATTTGGAAAGAAAATATTTTAAAATCATGGCCAATTTTCTATCTTAGAAAGCTTTTCAAAAAAGAGCAAACTAAACTAAAAATAAGAAGAAGGTGGAAAAACAAAAGTAATAAGGGAAAAACAATAAAATTGAAAAGAGACAAGAGAAAATCAACAAATCAAATACTGGTTCTTTGAAGATATTAATTAATTGATAAATATCTAGACAGCCAAACGAAAAAGAGAAATAAGCAAACTGTCCCTATCAAAAATGATAGAAGTGACTTCATTAAAAATAACATGGACATTAAAAGAGAAGTGAATATGATAAATAAAATTGATGGCAATAAATTCAACAATGTAGAAAAAAATAGGAAAATTCCTTGAGAAAGCAATTTACCATCACTAACAGAAAGTCTTTGTTGAAAGAAACCTTTAGCACAAGATGGCTTCACTAATGTATTCTATCAAACATTTAAGGAAGAAATATTAATCTTACACAAACTTTCAGATAATTATTTTTAAAAATCCAAGAACGGATAATATTTACTAGCTTGTTTTAAGAGGCAAACAAAACTTGACAAACATTTTTAAAAAGTCAATTAATGATACCAATTAGGAACATAAAGGCAAAAATCCTTAAGAAAATACTAGCAAAACAAATTCAGCAATTCATTAGAGAGATAATACTTCCAAATCAAGTAAAGTTCATTATGAGAGCAAAATTTATTTAATTTTTAAAAACTGATCAGGGCAACACATGTATACCCATGGTGGATTCATGTCAATGTATGGCAAAACCAACAAGATAATGGAAAGAAAAAAAATAAATTAATTAAATTTTAAAAAATTAATAAAAGCTAACATAATTCATTTAAATTTTTAGTATGTAGTTGCAATATGTCAGTTGTGTTTTTTTTTATTTTTTTATTGTTTTTGCCATACATTGTCATGATATCACCATGGGTTTACATATGCTTCCCCTCCAGAACCTCCCTCCCTCCTCCCTCCCCACTGGGAAATCTCGCTGCACCAGTCCCGAGCATCAATCCTGGGCTGGCAATTGATTAGACACATGACAATTAACATGCTTCAATGCCCTTCTCCCATATCATCCCACCCTTACCCTCATCCACAAAGTCCACGAGTCTATTCTATACATCTGCGTTCCTTTTGTTGTCTCGCATGTTGGGTTCTCGTTACCGTCTTTCTAAATTCCATATATATGCGTTAATATACTGTATTGTTGTTTTTGCTTCTGGCTTACTTCACTCTGGATAATGGGCTCCAGTTTCGTCCATCTAAGTAGAATTGTTTCAAATGAATTTTTTTTTTAATGCTGAGTAATATTCCATTGTGTATATGTACCACAGCTTTCTTATCCATTCGTCAGTTGATGGGCATCTAGGTTGCTTCCATGTCTTGGCTATTGTAAACAATGCAGCGATGAACATTGGGGTACACGTGGCTCTTTCAATTCTGGTTTCCTCGGTGTATAAAAAATAAATAAAAATAAAAAATAATAAAACCTGATCAATGTAACTGACTACATTAATAGCTAAAGGAGAAAACTTTTATGATAATCCTAATATTAAAACTTCTATAACTAACACCAGAAAAAAGGATGTCCTTTTCATCACAGAGGACTGGAATGAAAAAGTAGGAAGTCAAGTGATACATGGAGTAACAGGTAAGTTTGACCTTGCAGGACAAAATGAAGTACAGCAAAGTTTAACAAAGTTAGTCAAGAGAACACACTGGTTATAACAAACAACCTTTTCCAATAAGACAAGAGATAGACACCACCGAATGGTCAATATCAAAATCAGATTGATTATATTCCATGCAGCCAAAGATGGAGAAGCTCTGTACAGTCAGCAAAAACAAGACCTGGAAATGACTGGCTCAGATAATGAGCTCCTAACTGCAAAAATGAGGCTTAAATTGAAGAAAGTAAGGAAAACCACTAGGTCATTCAGGTATGATCTAAATCAAATACTTTATGATTATACAGTAAAGATGATGAACATATTCAAGGGATTAGATCTGGTAGACAGAGTGCCTGAAGATCTATGCACAAAGGCTCGTAATACTGTACAGGATACAGTGACCAAAACCATCTCAGAAGAAAAGGAATTGCAAGAAGACTAAGTAGTTGTCTGAGGAGGCTTTACAAACCGCTTAGAAGAGAAGCAAGAGGGGAGGGAGACTGGGAAAGATATACTACCCAACTGAGTGCAGAGTTTCAGAGAACAGCAAAGAGAGATAAGTGACTTCTTAAGTGAGCAACGCAAAGAAACAGAGGGAAACAACAGAACAGAGATCTCTTCAAGAAAATTGGAGATAACAAGGGAATATTTCATGTAAGGATGGGCACAAAAAAGGACTGAAATGATAAGGACTTAGCTGAAGCAGAAAAGATTAAGAAGTGGCAAAAATACACAGACCAACTATACAAAAAGTGTCTTAATGACCCAGATAACCACGATGGTGTGGTCACTCACCTAAAGCCAGATATCCTGGAAGGTAAAGTCAAGTGGGCCTTATGAAGTATTACCATGAACAAAGATAGTGGAGGTGATGGAATTGAGCTGAGCTACTTAAATTACTCAAAGAAGATGCAGTTATAGCGCTACACTAAATATATCAGCAAATTTGGAAAACTCAGCAATGGACACAGGACTGGAAAAGGTCAGTTTTCATTCCACTCTCACAGAAGGCAATGCCAAAGAATGTTCAACCTACCATACAAGTGTGTTCATTTTGTATGCTAGTAATGTTATGGTCAAACTCCTTCAAGCTAGGCTTCAGCAGTACATGAACCGAAAACTTCCAGATGTACAACCTGGGTTTAGAAAAGGTAGAGGAAACAGAGATCCAATTGCCAACATTCACTGGCTCATGGAAAAAACAAAAGAATTCCAGAAGTATCTACTTCTGCTTCATTGACTATGCTAAAGCCTTTGACTGTGTGGATCACAACAAACTGTGGAAAATTCTTAAAGAGATGAGAATATGGGACAACCTTATCTGGCTCCTGAGGAACCTGTATTTGGGTCAAGAAGCAATAGCTAGACCCTTACATGGAACAACTGAGCGACTTAAAATTGTGAAAGGACATAAATAGCTATATATTGTTATCCTGTTTATTTAACTTATATGGAGATTGTATCATGCGAAATGCTGGGCTGGATGAATCACAAGCTGGAATCAAAACTGCTGGGAGAAATATCAATAACCTCAGATACACAGAGGATCTAATGGCAGAAATTGAAGAGGAAGTAAAGAGCCTCTTGATGAGAGTGAAAGAGCAGAGTGAAATAGCTGGCTTAAAACTCAACATTAAAAAAACTAAGATCATGGCATCTGGTCCCATCACTTCATGGCAAATAGATGGAGAAAAAACAAAAACAGTGACAGACTTTATTTTCTTGGGCTCCAAAATCACGGCAGATGGTGACTGCAGCACTAAAATTAAAAGATGGTTTCTCCTTGGAAGGAAAGCTATGATGAACCTAGACAGCACATTAAAATGCAAAGACATCACTTGAACAACAAAGGTCAGTATATTCAAAGCTATGGTTTTTCCAGTCTGTACAGATATGAGAGTAGGACCATAAAGAAGGTTGAGTACTGACGAATTTAAGCTTTTGAACTGCAGTGCTGGAGAAGACTCTTCAGACTCCCTTGAACTGCAAGGAGATCACACCAGTCAATCCTAAAGGAAATCAACCCTGAATATTCATTGGAAAGATTGATGCTGAAGCTCCAGTACTTTGGCCTCTTGATGAGAAGAACCAACTCACTGGAAAAAAACAACAACAACAAAAAACACTGATGCTTGGAAAGATTGAAGGCAAAAGGAGAAGATGGCAGAAGAGGATTAGATAGTTAGCTAGTATCACCAACTCAAGGGACACGAGTTTGACCAAACTCCAGGAGAAGGTAAAAGACAGACAGGGAAGCCTGGTGTGCTGCAGTCCATGGTGTTGCAAAGAGTCAGAGAGAAGTGAGTGACTGCACAACAGTAAAGTATCAAACACAAAGTGAAATAAGTAGATTATTTGTTTGTTTTTATCTTTTGGTCACATCACTTGGCATGTGGGATCTTATTTATGGGGCAAGGTATCAAACCCATACCCCCTGAATTTGCAGTGTGGAGTCTTACCAGTAGGTTTCCAGGGAAGTCTAAAATAGTTTTTTAAGTTGGGAAACTATGCATAGAGAGGGTGTACAAGGAAGATAATCCTACTGTAACTGAGAAACTGATTGGAACTTAAAAGATGATGGCAAATTATGGGGGGAGTGATAATTGAGAGGGGTAAAGCAAGAAGTGTCTTGTGATTCAAACAGAATGTAGCAAGAAAATCTAGTAATGATGGAGATGGCAACTAATACAATAAGCCTCAACTTATTGAGGGTTCCAAAAACTCAAAGTGTTAAAGTGTGCAGGATAACGGAAAGCTAACATCTGGACTTATTTCATCAAAAGAAAGATAACTTGTACATTTTGTTATTTCAAAAACAAAAATGTAAAGAAAAAAGCAAAACAGGAATTTTTTTTCTTCTAATGTCTTATTTTGAATTTAATTTTCCAGATCCCATTTGATTTCTCAATTTCAGCCAGAAAGAGAGCCCAGGATTTTTGAAGAAGTAGGCATAAGTGCAGCTAAGGCAGAGGTGAGCCAAGAATGCCCTGGCCTTTGTTATAGCCATGGTGTGGAGGACAGAGATGCATATTCTGAGCAGGGTGTTTTTATGAGTAGCAGATGTCCAAACTCTGCAGGGGATCCATCTAGCTCATGTGACATGTGTGACCCAATCTTGAAAGGCATTTTGCAGCTGCCTGGATGGCAGGAAACATCTCTTGGGCAGCAACCATAACCACGGAGATCATGTGGAAGAGCCCTCAATGAACTAAATGCAGAGGTCTGACCAAACGCAGAGGTAGCAGAGTGGAGGGATGATCACTAGAAGGAGAAAGGGCCAGGACTCCTCTGTGAATGGCTGAAGATGCCACGTGCATCTGCAAGGCCTGTACCTGCAGAAAGGGTGAGGGATGCTTCTTGGCCAGCTGTGGACTTGTCCATCACTGTGCCACTCACAATGGGGAGAGGCCATGCAGGAGTGCTGTGAAGAGGCCTTTCGCACTGGATCAAGTGATCACCAGTGTGGTGAAAGTGAGGAAGACTGTAGCCACCAGGAGGAATGTGTTCAGCACCAGGAAATCCACAAGGTAGGAAAGCCCAGAGTGTGGTGAATGTGGGATATTCTTTAGCCACAGGTCCTACTTTCTATCACACAAAGAAATTCACAGCAGAGCAATGCCTTACAAGTGCAATGATCATGAGAAAAGTTTTTAGCAGAAACGCTAGCATCAAAATACACCAGAGAACTCACACAGGTTCAAAGCCTTTTAAGGGTGGTGAATGTGGGAAATCCTTTGGGAGAAAACTGCACTTTGTTCAGCACCAGAGACTACCCACTGGAGCAAAACCTTAAGAGTGCAATGCCTGTGGGACAGCTTTCAGCTACAAAGACATGCTTACTCAGCATCAGAAAGTTCACAGTGGAGAAAAGGTTTCTACGTGAGGCAGTTGTGAGAGAACCTTTATCCATAAAGATATACTTGTTGAGCACTAGAAAATGCCACACTAGAGAGAAGTCTAATGAGTGTGATGAATGTGAGAAATTCTTTAGCCAAATTTCCTACATTAAGATACATAAGAGAATTCATAGTAGAACAAGGCCTTATATGTGCAATGAATATGGGAAAGTATACATCAGTAGCCCCCACCTTAGTCAACACAAGGAAGTTCACAC